>BMAW01091561.1:0-56626 GCA_019974015.1 Nephila pilipes | reverse complement strand
ACGTATTGTTTTGTAAAATATATATATATATACCGGTAGCCTCTGTACGCACTAGATTTATTTATTATTTCAAGAAAAAATATGCGAGTAACGTTTGTGAAATTGCATGAAACTGGAAAAATCCGTTACTGATAATTTATTGAAAGAAAATGTATGACAATGAATTTGCCGAGCATATGGAAGCATTTTGAGTAGTTTAAACGTTTTAAGATGGCTAAGAAGATGTTGAAGATGATTCACCCTGGGTTGCTCTCTCTTCAAAAACGGTGGATGACAATGTCGAAAATCGTTAATCTGGTTCCATTTGACCATCGGTGGTGCTCGTGCAATTGCTGAGACTGTAAGTATAGATAACATATGGCAAATTTTTCCATCAAGAAAAATTGCACCGTATCATTCCACATTGTCTCCAGAGATTTCTAGCTAAGTACAGCATCCCAGTGTTAGACCATCCACCTATTCTCCAAATCCCGGAACCATGCGAATGGAGTAAGTTTACTGGCTGTGTGAAATCTGTATTAAAAGAAAACGAAATTTATCCGTTGTAACTGTGAGAGAAATAGGACGCGTCTCAACTAGCTGATAGAAGAAGATCATATTGTTTCGAATAATGGATGATTCTGCATGAGCATTGTAGGACAGAGTGAGGGGTGTATAATGAAGGTGATAATAAGTAAATATGCATGATATCACAATATAATGTTTGCAGTTTTGTCATTTTAATAGCCACACCTAATGAGAAAACTAAACCTAGGTTTTAAGATTGTATGGGTTATCAAATTTTTTCCTCGATGTTCCTTTGATTTCAGATCTGATGTATCCCTGACCATGACTATATTATAAACACATCTTCGCAAAGTAGAAAGATTCTGTGAAGGAGTTTGAAAAGATTTTAAAAGATTTTTCTATATTTCAAATTTACACTTTTGAATGTGTTTATGCTTACAGTACGAAGGTGGTTTAAAAAAGTATTTGTTTTGCCGGTAAATGATGTTTCTAAGGCAAGTTGATGTTATCATTGCATTCTTCCATCATCTTTTAAATGCGGTGGAAAACACATTTTTCACTAATTCATAGATCAATTTTTGATTCGAAGCCGTATGAAAAGAAGCTGATTTGATTGGGAGAAATTGTGACATACTCAGTCGCTCTGAACTGTGATCGTCATTTCGTGATAAGTTTTCAAGGTTCAAGTGAGACTTGAACTCCTCATTATGCACAAGTAACAAAGCTGGCTGAGAGAATGAATTGCTTCCAGTGAATTTTTCTGAGTGCCGAAGACGGTCTCATCGGCCTGTAAAGTTATGGTGACAATCTTTGATTACTAAGATATACTCATGGACTTTAACAAAAAAGAAAAAATGGTCAATACAATGAGTTAAACGCATTCCCCGCCTTTATTCCGTCGTATGTGTAATTTTGAATCCTTAACCAAGACCTGATTAGATAGAGCCGTTAATATTTCTTGACGAAATTTATAGTTGGTGATAATTTCAACTAAATTCTAAAAATAACAATTTTAATTCAGGCTTAATGTCTAATTTTTTCATATTATTGCGGATATTCCAGAAAAATTACAATGAATTACCTCATTAAATTCGAAATTATTCAATTTGTCAGTCACCATTAAAATAAATCAGTTTGTCAGTTGTTCGAAATTATTCATTTGTCAGTCAAATATTTTATTTAAGTAAATCATTAGTGATATATTCCAATAGTAAAATATTCCCAAGAAAAAAATGTATAACTTACCAATGAATCCAAGTAGGGAGAAACCTAACATTTTTATAATATAATAATCATTCATATATATTTACATCAACTGTCTTTTTTCATGTAATTAAAAAGTGTTATAAAGAAAGATAAAATGGATACTCTTTCAAAATTACAAAAAAGAAAAAAAAAATTAATAGTTTACTTCTTGCAAGATTCTTGAGAACAACATTGATCAAAATTTACAAAAGTAATAATTATTTAGTAGAAAATTGCTCAGTTTTGAAGTTATACATACTTTTAAAAAAAGTTAAGGAAACTTTTTTAAATATAACTATTTGGAAATTATTAAATTTTAATAACAAATTCTATTAAAATTCTTACAAAATTTTTGTTGTTAATTATTTGTCTTGAATTTATATATAATGCATAAGTCACATAAAGAAGCTTATTTTTTGAACACGTGAATAAAATTGAAAACTAATATGACAAATAGTTTCTGAGTAGCCCCTGCATGCAAGCTGAAACTTTTTGCTTCGAGAAAAATGAAAAAGTTATAAAAAAACCCTGCATCGTTAAGCTTTTGGCATCAAAATATTTAGAAAAAAGAAGAGGCTCCAACACATAATTATTTTTAAGAAATCGAACATTTTGAAGGTCAAGGGCCCTGAGATCTCCTATGCTGACTTTCAAATATTTTAAGAGAAAAATGTAGCATTTTAAAGCAATTAATATAACATCTTAAGCATTGTTATACCTGGGATATATTCCAGGGAATCCTGGAGACTGCACAAAGCATCGGGTCGGAGCACAACCATGGAATAATCTGTCACAATAAGAACCTGGGACAGGGGTCCCTCTTCGGTGGGGATATAATTGAGCGTATTGTCCGTATCGGGCATGAACCTAAAACAGAAAGATTTTGTATTTTGTATGCTTATACTGATGCTTATAATAACTATATACTCTATACAGGATTTAGAATAAGGATTTAAAACATCACTAAACGATAAATTTTCTTTGAGTGACCATTTATCGAAAATTTCTTTACTATATCTTATAAATGCAAGTGACCTAGGTAGCCTAGTGGTTATGGTTTGTGGATTCACGGCCGGTGTTGTTTCAGTCGAGTCGTGGGACGAGCCCAGATGTCACTGAAGATTCTCAGTGAAGCGGGGCAGATGCACATTAAATCCGTCGATATCCCAAGTTTTCTCATTGACGGGGTGTGGAATTTTGGAGGGGGGGGAGACTCCAGCTCAGGTGGCGTCCCTATCACTTGACTGAGATTCAAAATTACGAGGTCCATTGCCTGGAGCTCTCGGATATCTTCTCGATGCGACGTTAATAGGCAATCAATAAATGCTAATTAGTAAAGGATATGTATTTTTTTGAAAAACATCTTAAAATGACGATTAAAATATTATTTTTAATGATAATCACTCACTAACTGGTTAATTAATTGATGTTTTGATCAGAATATTTTTTTTTTTGAAAAATAATTTCACTTGTAATCTAAATTTTTACTCATGATTCCAAAAGATAAATAATTATTCCATCGTCTCTTGACCGCGTTTTCAAATTACAAGGTTTTCCATCAATATTTCTTATTTTTAAGTACGATGGTTAAAATATAATCAATCAATCGTAATTAGAACATAATTAGTTTTTTTTTTCGGAAATATCTTAAAATGATGATTAAAGTGCTATTTTTAAAGATTATAGGTCAGTCTCAAGTGAATAAAATGATGTTTTAATTTTGAGATTTATTTTTTAAAATAAATTTCCCTTAGTCTAAATTTTGAGTTTTGGTTCTTCAAGATAAAATAATTATTCGATGGTCTCTTAACCATAGTTACACGGTTTAGCACCAATTATTCTTGCTCTTAAGTATGAAGTTAATAATTAATCAATCACTTGTAGTCTTAGTATTTAAAGAAATCTAGTTATTTTAAATATAAGAAAAGAAGTAATATAATTATAAACTTAGCTAAATTTATATACTACAAAGTACACAGAAAATTCGGAAGTATTTTTAAAAGCAATTATGTTTCCTTTATCAATTCAAAGCTATTCTTATTTATTACTAGTTTAAGCAAATTATTTTTCTCATTATTTTCAAATTATATTTCAGTATTTTGTTAATGACAAAAATTAATAGAACAAAAACATTACCTTTTTATAAATAGAATCTGTAATTCTTATTAAATACAAAGAAAGCACCATTCAAAATAATTCTAAAAATTAACATTAATTATTTATACATTTATCCGTTATCAAGTTTTACGTGTCGTTAATTATATTTATTATTTCGTAATATTTTAAACATTAAATTAATACAAGAACATTTAAAATTGAACTGAAAATGTAGGAGGAATTACATTTAGATAGAAAATTTAAATTATTGTGAAAAAAATTATGCATATGCAATTATGATCATCAACAATTAATCATTAAAATTGTCGCGCAGTGATGTATGCAGTTTTAAATACCCAAACATGATTAATACATACGAGAATATCACCTGCTCAAAAATTCCAACTCTAACAATTTCTCAGATGGTTTTATGACTCCATTTAAGGTTTGTTATTACCGAAAGAAGAAATGATCTGTATTCAGTGAACTTCATCAACTTACGAAATACTTCTTTAACATTAAAGTAACATTAATAAATTCTAACATTCTTCAACATTTTTAAAACTGAATTTCATTCAAAAATCTCGAAATTCAAAAAAAAAAAAAAAATGTTAGAAATAGAAAAACGACATTTACATTTCAAACCAATTTAAAAAAAACGTCGCTTTTATGCATTTTTCGCATATTTCGTCGATTCAAAGAATGTAAAAAGCAATAATTTATCAGAAAGAGAATGAAGCGCTAGTATCCGATTTATCAAAAAATGTCTCATTGCTACGTAACAAGATTTAATTTAGATTTCTGAGAAATTTTCAGAAGGGTAAATTTAATAAATTTTTGACATACATGATAAATGTAAAAAATACACGACATTAAAATGATATTAATCTTTTGAAGGTAAGCAAATATGACATCGGAATTTTTAAGATATGTCTGTCATTTTTCTTTTTACACTTTTCGTATTGGGTTAGCTTTGACAGTAATTTTTTATTACGTTACGTCGCACTTCATTTATTTTGTAATGTAAACTTGATATTACAGGATCTTTTGGCAGGATGTAATCTATTTATGTTAGAATATTATTTTTTTCATTTTGTGATAATGTATTAAGCTTTATTTTTTGAAGTTTCATATTAGTTTTGAACGTAAAAGGAATGATTAATGTACAAGTAATGAAATTTTTATTTGAAATCTAAAATGTAGAATTTATTTTGAAGTTTGTGAATACATTATTGATTTTTGGATGGTTTTTTTTCGAATAGAATACTATAATAAGCGAGTTATGTAGATCCATAATTAATTATCTTAACTTAAGCCTTATGGTTATGAAATTTTAATTTTTGTATGTTTAAGATTAAAAAATGAGATGAAAAGAGAGAGAGAGCAAAAATATTAAATATTAAACCATTAATCAATGAAGAAAATATTTATTTTGTGCAACTTACTCATTAAACAAGAGTTGAAATTACAAAACACTTAAAAATTTTGAAGTTATTAAAAAAAATGAAAAAATGAGAATCATATACAGACACGAAATATTTTTTTCAGAAGTTATTACGAAATATTTGTTATTATATTCGCGTTTCTGAAATTTTCACATTGATGGTATAGTAGTAACTCATTTTGATGAATTTTTTATATGTCATATGAGTTAAAGGACTTTAAAATTCAAGATATGTAGTAATAAAAATCTTGCTGTGAGTGTACGTGATTTTCCCGAAACTATAAAAATTGAGAAACACCAATAAATTTATCTCCCGAAAAAAAATGATATGAAGAGTTGTATGTCAATATATTTTATTTCTGTTTTTATATAAATAATGACTGGCTCGTGACAACATTTCATTGCGACAGAAGCTGTCTTGAAAAGGAGTTGTGCAGCTGTTTGAACAATTTATTTATGTTTAATACTTTATATGTTGCAACATGGAGCAGGTGCATTTTATTTCATAACCAGCATTTTAACGTTAAAAAGGCTAATAGATAGAAAATGACACAAAACTACTTAATTGGAAGTTATGTAAGAGAATAAGCTTTATATAAAGAAGCATTAAACTTAGATGATTTAAGTCTTAATTCGTTGTCAGATTTACGTTTAAATTATCAAGTTATTAAAAGAGATTACATTTCAATATAATAAATATAATTTTTTTTTACTTATTTGTCATAAACCTTGAAGATTTATTAGAGAAATGTTCTTGAAAATTATATTTTTTTACGTATCATTATTAAAAAGTAAAGCGAAACGCAGGAAGATATATTGACAAAAGGCACAAAGTATTAAGAAATTTTTCTTAAAAAATGTACAAGAGAAATTTGATTTTTATTCCAAATTGTAATTAATTCTTTGTGATTTCTATAAAGTTAAATAACCTCAAGTTTCATTAAACGTATATAGCAGAAATATTTGATGAATATCAAATAAATATTTAATTTTTTTAAAACCACATTTTTAGGAATTTTGGACTTTTTTTTAATGTAATCGTTTCTACATAAAGGAACATGAATTGTGAGTTGAAATTAAAAAATGCATTGGTAAATATTTTTTAACTACTACGGTCCCCAATTGGCATTCCGGAGAACCTTAGGGTTTTATCACAAAAATATAAGCCTCCTAATTAAATTTATTAATTTTGCATAAGGAAATAATTTCCTTCTTACAATTTAAGCTCTGAAGTCTAATATATGAATGTTTTGAGAGCGTTTGGGGTAAAAAGTGTTTCACTGAACAAACAACCGAACTCGCATCGTATATACAAGGAGTGATCAAATCAAAAGGTATGAAACGACACTGTAAGTATAAATGAAGACATTTATTCAAAGTACACACCATAGGCGTGAGCACAATGATCCCAAAGATTAACGAGATGAAAGATTCCTTTTTCCCACAACTCCTGTGACCGTGACGAGACCCAGTCCTTTACAGTCCTTGAGTTCGTCGTCCGAGTTGAAGCGCTTCCCTTTCAGATGTTTTTTCAGGGGACCAAACACATGGAAATCGCAATGCGACATGTCCGGGCTGTAGGGCGGAGGGTCAAGCTGGTCTCACTATAATTTGGCCTGTTCCGCTTGTGTGATCCTGGAGACTTGTCGGACGCAATGTCTTCCCCGTATACGGCGCCACCCGCCGATGAATAGTGGCTGGCTTAACACCTTCCGGTGTCAAAAATCGGAGAACGCCTCGTTGCTCTTCAATCGTCCAATTTTGCAATGTGAACGACATCCTGTTCTCACACGCACTGCCGCATCAATTAGATGGTGCTCATTATAAGAGCGTCTGCTCTCTCCTGCGCATGCGGGCGCACACGCTTCTTCATATCCTCGCTGGAGACGCCATTCGCATCCGTAGATGTCTCGCTATGTTCTCCCATAATTGAGTTGACAAGTATATTAACAGTTACGTTGTTACGGCGTTTCGTACCTTTTCATTTGAATACCCCTTATACCTTCTGTTGCCCAGCTGTCATAGTTTCTTTTTGGACGGTAGGTATCAGATATAATGGTAACATGCTTATAAGGGTTCCACTTAAAATAAAGTTGGGGATCGCAACATCAGTCTATATGAACTTCGAACCTTTAAGGTATAAAAGTTATAACAGATATTCATACTTCGGATGAAATTAAGGTATGCTTACCTCTTGCTGCTGTTCTACATTTGCATCAAACTGCAGGAAAGTATCATGACTATAACTATCAACATGCAGAACGATCTTGACATGAGGTGTCTCGGACACAAACGTCTTTGGAGAGTCTATCTCACCGCAAAAGTGTCCTGGGTCGTCCTTGTTGCTATGGTTTGAATCCCTGTACCCATCAATGATCTGGACATAGCCTCCGATGCAGCTCTTCCGATCGTCATTGGGCTCACCCACCCTCATCCGGGTGAAACGAACGAAGACAACCCAATCGTTTCGGGCAGGTCGAACTCGGATCCGGTACGAGCAATGTAGGGGTCGGTTTCGGTTTTCGTCTGTCACTGGAGGACTTGAGACTGCCTGGTAGATATCGACGGTGCGGTTGCAGTGCTCGTCTTCTTCTGTAAAAGTGCATATAAAAATAAAAATTATATTTAAGTAGATTAAGTTATCATTCTTTCTTTTTAATTTCTTATAATTTGAAAAAACTATCTAAGTTCATTGTGTTGTGA
This sequence comes from Nephila pilipes, assembly GCA_019974015.1. Classification (NCBI taxonomy): domain Eukaryota; kingdom Metazoa; phylum Arthropoda; class Arachnida; order Araneae; family Nephilidae; genus Nephila; species Nephila pilipes. Next base: position 48,630 of record BMAW01091561.1, on the reverse strand, counting down.
CGTTTTGATATCCGCAATTTTCTCTTCACTAACCTGGGGGACTCACAACCAAAATGCAATGTGATAAGGTAAATTAGATGAAGATAGAAATGAAGTGATGTGATTTAGATAGAACGAAATATAAATTGTATGCAACTAATTGAAAATAAAAAGAGATAGAGGATTAGGAATTGCCGTCAGAGAATTGTTACTGAGGTTGATATTCTTCTGTTAATTTAGTGGATTAGCTCCACTAATATTATTGATGTGCGTAGTTATTGTCGAAGAAAGTTGTGAAATCAATAACGAGTGGACTGTTAAGATAGGTTTTTTTTTTAAATTTAAATCATAAATTAAGACCGTGAGCTAGGTTGAAATTCTAGAGAGAGTGACCTTAGGTATTCTGTAGTGATAATGAATAAAGAAGCTATTTTAGTCTTGCCTGTCTTTCATTAGAGTTTAGTAGTTTTTGATTAATATATTAGATTGAGATGTGGTACAGGAGTTGAATAATTATGGTCAAGAGCCAGAAAGTGATCATTGTTCATTAGAGTCATGTAAAAACTCACACAATTTTGTAGAGAACTGTAGGTTTCTTAGGCAACATAAAACTTTTTATTTAAATGACATTTCTTAAAATTCCTACTATTGGTTCACACTCTACCTATATAAATCTTGTTCAAATTTTCAATCATTAATAAAATACTTTTTATTCATCCACTTGAGTTCAAATACATTTTTTTAAAACTTGTAGTGGATGACACTTGATGTTAATACAATTTTTTTCAAATATTAGTTCATTAATGAAATTAAAATTGGTGAAAATGCAGTTGAGCCCAACCACTTGGCGATTTTTTTTTCTTGCGGAATGTTAAGTCCGCGAAGCGAACCAGGGTAGTCACATTTGGCAAAATACCGCCAAATAATTCCTGTCGCCAAGGGTGGTTGGACTAAACTGCATTATAACCATTTAATTTACCGGATGAATTGAGAAACAAGCCAATGCTTCTACTATGTCATTTGTCTTGCAATGGCAAAAGTGGTAGAGCGTCGGCATAGAATCGTTATTCCTCCGGATCGAATCTTGTCGAAGCATACTTTTTTTTTGTTTGATTTTCAAATAATTAATTTTAGTTTTAAATGGGAGGAACAAATTTCTCTTATTTAAGATATTTAGCAGGACATAAATTTTTGTAATAAATATCGTCAGTGAAGAAGTGATTGCTGGAAAAAAAATTCTTTTTCCACTTAATATTGTGATTCTGTCACACATATATACATATTTATATTAATTGCAATTATTTAGTAAAAAGTAACTAAAATAAAATTTTCTTTGTTAACCTAAGTAGGAATTGGACTTAATTTTTTTTTATATTTCTTTTTTATATATAACACGTAAAATATTCTTTTAAAGAAGTGTTTAAATTAAATGTAATGTTTAGCCAGTGCATAATATTTTAAGATCTATTTCTCGAATAAAAATTTCTCGTTAACATATTTTTTTTATACCTTATATTGATGGATCCTTTTTTCCTCAAAAATCCTCATATATTCCTATAAGGAACTTGTATATTTCCCAACCAAATTTATCGACAAATTGTATTTTTCCCCCACTGAATGCCCATTCTATTTTAATGATCTAAGGCAAAATATTGATAAGTATTCATATTTTTAATTTTAAATTATTTCCAAAAAGGAGGGGATTAACATTTTCACAGAAGAAATTAGCATGATATGTATTCACTGTCACTATATTAATGCAAAAATTACAATTTAAGTATTACTGAAGAATAGAGACTGATTGCTTTTTTAAAGTATTTATTTATGAGTAAATCTTTTATTCGCAGAGGGTAATTTTTATAAGAATTCTGCTCTGCTTGATTTTTGTGCACATTTTTTGATGAGAGAAACAAGGAAGCAGGAAAAATCAAATTCAAAATGAAAAATATATAACTTCCCCACAATTTTAAAAGGAAGTATATGAGCAGATACTATACAGAATTAATGACTGAAATAAAAATTTTCAATAAATATGTCACAGCCATGAATATGTATAACATATTAATCTTTGAAAAGTCCTGTTGTACTAATTTTCATAAAAGCTCTTACCTAAAGATTATTTCTCCATACAATTATTTTTTAAAACAAAGAATTTATCAAATGCTTTCATCATTTAAATATGTTTTAATAAATTTTCAGGTCCAGTTTAAAAATGAATTTTGAATTTTTCAATTGATAGTAATTTTTACTTCAATGAACACCTCTAAATTTGAAACAAATTAAATATTTTAAGGTAACAGATACACAAAACAGTTTCATATTTTGCATTTTTTTTTTAATTTTGCGGTTAAAAAACAGAGGAAGGTTCACTGATTTAATATATATGTTATTTATTAGAATCTGATAGAATGTTCTAAAATTGGATTACAAAAATAGAAACAAACGTGTGGCGTTATAGAGAAAAATACCCACATTTAAATTTTTTCAAAATGTGTGTGCTTTCCTTAAAGTTTCTGACATGTTTTTCACAAAAACACGTTTAACTGTGATACGGATATTTTCCGCACAATAAAATAAAATTATTTTCTTCACAGTGAACATAATTTTATTTCTAACAAACATTGATACATTTTAAGTATTGCAGAGCATTATTATATAAAAATTATGAGAAATTAGAATGTAGCATTTCTTAGAAAAATCCTTTAAACTCAACTTTTGATAATATGATTCTATTCAGTGTATAGAATGCTATGTTTATAAGTATTTTGGAAATTTTTAAGGTTATAAATGTAGTGGAATTTATGCAAGATGTTCCTAAAGGGAGTTTGAGTGAGTGATTGTTTATTAACATTGCCCTAAGAAACAATAAGAAGACTATTGACATTAGGCATCCTAATTTTGAACCTTGGTCAAGTGATGAGGACGACACCTGGATTGGCACATACATAAATCTTAGTTTTAAATATGACGTCCATTGCTAATAATTTCAAAAGTGATAATTATTTGAATGGCATAAAATAAGTTTCTTTTTCCTTTTCGAAGATCTCAGTTACCACAAAAATACGTATAATTATGTAATATAAAAATTATACAAAAATATATAATATAAAAATACAAAAATTATAATATATTAAATAAGTAACACAAAAACTATAATCGAATAAATAAATAATACAAAAATTATTATCAAATAAATAAATAATATAAAAATTATAATCGAATTGCTAAATAATACAAAAATTATAATCGAATTGCTAAATAATACAAAAATTATAATCAAATAAATAAATAAAACAAAAATTATAAATCGAATCAATAAATAATACAAAAATCATAATCGAAAAAATAAATATTACAATAATTATAATTGAAGAAATAAATAATACAAAAATTGTAATGGAATAAATAAATAATGCAAAAATTAGAGTAGCTTACAACAAATAATTAAAACAGTTTATGATTACAATTCGTGAAAAATACAAAACGCTTACTTAAACATCAAATATGAAATTGTGAAATGAATCTAGAAAAACTAGTTTCGAGATGCAAATAAACCAAACCTAGAGTATACATCAAGGATGGTAATTGCGGGGCTCGCGAGCAGTATGCAGCTATCACTGTGCGTCTTTTATGCAAATAAAATATATGTATAAAATACGACAAAAAGTAAAAGGACTCATTGCTCATAAGTAAATAATTTATTTCATTTCTCTTTACAAAATTATTTGTGAACTTAAAATTAACAATGTCCAAAAGTAAATATTTTGCTTCAGTTCTTACTATTTGAAAATAATGTTATTCAAAAACATAAAAAAAATACATTATAATGATGATTCTATGAAAGCAATTTTGTAAAGAAAATCTGTATAAGTTAGATTTACTAGTGGATGCCTTACGAATGTTTTCCATATAAGTAATTAGTTACCGAAAGTTTAGTTGATGATTTGTAGTGCAGCTCGCATAGAGTTAAATTCAGATAAATTAAAACAAGTCGATGCTTATTCTTAATAAGTGTATATATATATATATATATATATATATATATATATATATATCGTTCAGTGGTTGATTTTGAAATATGGTTTGTTACCATATTTCGTTATAATATAATTCACGAAAGTATTAATGTTTGATCTGTAATAATCGATACAAATACACATTATTTCATTTTAAATTATAGAACAGTGTTAATTACATTATTCTAAAGTTTGCTCTCCATTACTTAACTTTCTTTTAAATTGTTTGGTCCTTAAATAGTTTGTTTTGACTTTTTTGGGTTTTTCATTTTAAATTTTTATATTCAATTATTTATGCAAATTTTTTATCTCATATATATAAATATTAATTTGATTTTTTAAAATAATTTCCTTATATTTAAAGTTTCTCTTATTAATTTTATTGGTTATATATATATATATATATATATATGATTATAATTTAAATTTTTTTTCTAAATTAAATTTAACTTTCGAATTTTAAAATAATTATTTTCTATGTGTAGAATATTGTTATAATATACAAGTTCTCTGCAAATATGTAAAATTATATATGCAGTAGATTTTTTTTTTTATATAAGATGAATTCTAAAGGTTAGTAGATGACTTCTAAACATAAATACAGCTATTGATTATTAATTACTAATACATATTTATTTATGTTTGTAAATGAAATATTTTCAGAATAAACTAATACACAAATAAACCTATATCTCAGTATTAAAACAGGATTATTTTTACCTTTAATTTAAGGCTGTCTATGCAATAATACTAAAGAATAGGACCCAAAATTCGAACAGTTTTTCCAATGACAAAACGTTCGAATATTAATTCTATATTCATTATCCTTTGGAAAGGAGTGTATTTTATAATATTAATCATTTTTTCTGAAACAAGCCATTTTTTTTTGGTGTAAAAGTATTCCATGTTTTGTTTCTTATATTCTAATGCTAAATGATTTTTGAAATTTAAGTTCTTAAGTGAAAAATGGCGTGTTTTGGATTGTTCTTAAATTTTAAGAGTACTGCGCCACAAACTAACGTTCGTGTTATAATGTCACTAACACTCAAAAAAAAAGTACAGCAATTTTCTGTTTGGAAAATGTGCTCCAAGCTTCGATCAAGATCTTTGCATTAAGTGAAAATAGCTTTAAAAAGTGAGGATTACTTAACCTGGTATAAAATAAACTCATTTTTTTTTCTAGTCAAAAGTATCTCAGATGCTTTAAATACATATTTTAATCACTTAAATTTATATCTGGGTGATTTATATACATATCTTTGGTTTTCCCGATTAAAACTATTTTAATGCTTAATAATTACGTTGTGTATATAATTTTATGTTTATAAAAACTTTGAAAATTGTTACAGTTACAAATACAGAGGATGAACCTAAATACAAGTAAAGGATTTACAAGTATAATTACAGTTGTCTTTTTATTGAAAACAGATAAAATAATTCCAGTCCCTCCCCCCAAAAGTAAGTATAACAAACAAAAAATAAATTAAAAGAAGACAAATTACACAGCAAAAGTTACAAAATAGAATCAATGAAGTTACAAAATCAGATCAATAGAGTTACGAAATAATGTGGACCTAGCTTTACTAGGAGCAAGTTGGAAAAAAGTTTAAAGTCAGTTGATTTTAAGAGGACGCAGTTTGACTTTCAAGCATTTTCTTTCTTTAACTCTGAAAAGGAGAGATTTAACACTTTATCTCCACTAGCCTTATATTCGTAAAATTTAGAAAGGTGCGGGTTAAATCTATTGAGGTGCACTTTAAAACTATTGTAACTAGAAAGAAGCTGAGTGATTTTAAAATTTGTATAAAGAAGATGACATGTCAGTCTATGTGGAATAGTTGGAAAGAATTTCTTTGTCAGCACTGTAAGAGTTGATTGATTGTACAAATTGTTCCAGAGAGAGGCAAAATTTTCTTTAGTTTCCTTTATAAAAGGGTTTGGGAATACTGACTGAAAAATCAATACCTCGTTTGGTTGCAGTCTTAGCCAAGAAATCAAATCTTTCATTTCTAAATATTCCAGTATGGCCACGATCAAAAGGAAATGATACTCCGAAATCCGTGTCTTGAAAACTTTAACGTTTTTTTTTTGACTTTCTATAATGAAATTATTACAGGATGAAATTTGTTTAGAGTTTTTAAGGAATAAAGGGAACCTGAACTAATAAAATACATCGAAATATCTTTATGCTGCATGATCAATTTAATAGTAGGTTAATGCTGAAAAGATCAACAAAGCAATACATTTGAAAAAACATCTTCAGCCTTAATGAGGTAACTAATTGTTTGGACAACTATTGATTATTAATTGTTTATGGACAATTATTTAAATGTAATTTATTTTACATGCATTGGAGTCCATAAGTTAATAAGATTCCTTTAATGTGAAAAAGTGGTGTGGGCATACATGATGTTGAACGGTGGAAAAAACCTCCATATCAGTGAGGGTTCTGTGACTGCTAAAAGATACAGAGATGAAGTTCTTGAGCCATATGTTCATCTCTTTCAAGATCTTCATATTGTTACGGACATGAGATCGCTCTTTCCCTACGGTGGTTCTCTTGTGAAGGAAAAGAAACATTTACAGAGATGTCAGGATTCAACCAAGGGATGTGTAAGCAATGACTCCTTTCTCATAGAGACTGATTTGGTGACCATTTTGGCGAAATGGCGAGAAACGACGACTTTGGCGACAAATGAAAAGATCCAGAATGTGCTGAAACCTAGGCAAAATATCGATTGGGAAGAAAGTTATGGACTTTTAGTATCTTTTTTCATATGACGTCATACCTGGCCAGAAGAGATAAAAATATGCCGAGAGTCTGAGGGGCAGGGAATTTTGTCTGTAGAGTCTACTTTGTAGATCGTTCGGGGAATCGTGTCAGAGTGAATCTGCTGGAGATTTGGCTTGAATCTAGTGAAAACTTCTTAGCTAGAATCTACTTTTGGAGTCTGCTTTTCCGAGTGCTAAGTAATATTGTGGAGATTTGTATGCAGTGAGAACTATTACGCTGGTGAACTGAACGTTATTGTAAGTGCTGTTTAGTATGTTTTTGTGTTGCTGACCTTCACTAGTGCTATATTTGTTCCTATATCTGTGTCACTAGTCTATACAAATCTTGTGTTTTCTGTTTGTGCCATTATTGTCCGAGATTTGCTAACTGTGTATCATCCTGGAGATTTTCGAATGAAGCGTCACTTGTTATCTTCCGAGTTGGATTTGATTTCACATTCACAAACCCAGGAAAATTTTTCATAACTATATTTATAAATGATATCACACCTCGTCACCATGTGAGCTTGCTCAACATCTTCCTTCAAACGAAAAATATGCTACGCATGCCGTGGCCTGCTAAATCCTATCGATCACATTTGGGATGTGTTTGGGAAACAAGTTACAGTCCTTTCGTGCCTAACAAGCTCAGTTCCAGAAATGAAAAGAGCTCTTCGTGACGTTCAGAGCTCTTTGAGTCCACAACTCATCCACAATGTCTTTGTAAGTATAGGAAATCATTGTACTGCGCACCTGGCTCTTAGAGGTGTCTACGAACTTTGTTACATTGCAGTAATATCTTTTTAAATGATTTGTTTTTTATTAAAGTGTGAATTCTTCTTTTGCCCAGTTTGTTTTCAAACTGTTTCTTCACATAATAAAAATGATTATTATCGTTCTTTCGTATAGTTTTCTTATTTTATAGCCAATTTACACTAGCATATTACGTTTCCTGTCATTCTGAATAATTATATTTTCTTAATTATTCACATAATTATCAATTATGTTTAAATTTTGGACACCCAATGGATGAACGGAAAGGATGAATGAAAGTATACTGATATATTGATGTTAAAATATGACTTCCATTACTTTCAATTAAAAAAAAAGGGAGGATTTTATAAGAAATTGGCACAATGCAAACCCCGTTTTTCTTGTTGAAGACCCTAGTTACAAAAAATATAGGAAAAACATTTTTTCGGTAATTTCGAGGATATCCTCACATCACAAAGTTTACGCATTTTCTTTGGATATATGCATAAAATATCTATATAAATCTCTAATTTGTAGGAATGTACATAAGAGATGTAGACAGAATTCGTGACCATCATATATATATATACAGAATTAAGCAATATCGCGAAATAGGATAACATACCGTTTTTGCCGCACGAGATCATTTACAGTGAATAATAAGAAAGTTATAGGTGATTAACTCGTCTTGATTAAGGTATTATTTAGATAATGAGCTAGGAGTCGAAGTTAACGGTATTTCTGGGAACCAAATGTGGCGTCGAAGATTAACTAGGATATTCGCAACCGCAAGCATCTGTGTTCAAAAGAAGTCCTAGATTAGATGAGAATACAAAAGAAGGTTTCAGTTCTTCCCATCGACTTCCTTCAAACAATGTGGAAGAAGTGAAATTGGAGATTACATCCGATCGAGTGAGATTATTTGGGATTGCTCGTGTCTCAGATGTAATACTGAACGGAGAAGTAAGAGCGAGTTTTATTGTTAACTGGTTCTCACTGAAGCGTATATTTTTTTTCATATATATTTGAAAATATATCTGTAGTTTGTTTAAGCATTTATTTAGGTATATAGCTAGTTTTATTGTTATATTAGCCTCCTAAGGGGCTATTGTTTTAGTTGGATCACTTTTGGCGTACTAGATCACTTTTCAATAATTTTATCGATTGCTTTAGTTTTGATTTCATGTAGCTGATATAATATTCAATTTAATAATTTATCTTTTGCTTTAGATTTAATGACATTTAGCTCAAATATGTTCAATCTATTAATTTATCGTTTGCTTTAATATTGATTACATGTAACTGATATAATATTCAATTTAATAATTTATTGATTGTTTCAATTTCAATTACACTTAGCTTAAATATATATCGAATTTAATAAGTATTTTATCGTTTTCTTTAATTTTAATATAGGAAAAGTTTACTATTGTCCATTTCATGATATTTTATCATTTATATTAGTTCTTATATTTAATTGGGTAATTCAATAATAATTATAAAAAAAGATGCAACTTGGGCGGCTAAATCTTTTTTTTGCAATACTTTGCTTAGAACTTTTTTTGTTCTTTTTCAAAGATATAGTATGACGAATCCATACACTTTTAAGAATCTGTACAGTCATTGAAATGTTACCTTTTTTATAATACTATTTAATAAATTGTAATTCATTAAGTAATGCTATAGGATTATTCTATTCGGTTTCAAAAAAGTGCTCCTGATTATCTTATAAAACAGTCTGTTTTCGAATACCTGTATTTGAATGTAATTAAATATAAACATATTTATCACTATGTTAAAATATCTCTACGGTACCGTAACAGAATTCTTAAAAAATTGTCGTTATGATTCATTTAAGTAATCGGATAATTTGGATTTAGAATAAAGAAAAGAAAACAGAATGAAATAGATTTTTCTTATCAATATTAATACGTTAATGTTTTTATTTAAAGTTATTTGAAACACATTCTTGAGGATTTAAAACAAATAACATATCTTGATTTTCACTTTTCTGCTGTAAATGCCAAAACAGAAAGTAAAACGATAGTAATTAAATATGGTGTTTATTATTCGTTATATATGCTCAATAAACAAACTGCCTTGAGGGTAACACAGTAATGGTATAAAAAGTAGTATAATTAAAGCATCAAATAAGTTTCCAAAAGGAATAATTATCTTCAACGTCAGCGATAAGCATACGTTTTTGCAAAAGTGGCTTACATTTACAAGAAAAGAATTAAAATTAGTAATTGAATAGCAAGAGCTTCTACATTAAAAATTATGCTTTATTTAGAAGAAAGAGATTGCAATGATTTTAAAAAATGGTTAAAGAAATTAAATATTTTTTTTTATCTTACGTTTATTAATTTTTATAAGTATTCAAATAAGAGTTTCAAAAGTATAAAAACTGGTTGAAAGTTCTTACGATACCGTTGCTTCGATTCACTAGGAATCGATCAAGCACAAACACTGAACTTTCAGTTAATTGAGACCTCTTATACGAACTTCGAAGTTTGAACTTTGTATTAACCTTTCCCAAAGAATTTTCAAAGCATTTCGAACGCTGCAATTCCTTGTTCCAACTAGTTAAGTGCATATCGATCGGGCACTTAAAATCATTCTTTAGCGGAACATTCTTTACTTCCGAACTACTGATAGAAAGTTCCAAGAACAAAATCCCGAAAGGACACAAAATGACAAGAACTTCAATTAACGGATGCGACCTTCCAGCGAGGCTATTTTGATTTATGAGAAGTCTTTCTTCACTTCACTTTATTTATTTCCCTCCTGTAAAACAAACGACAGTTTTTTACTTTTGTTTTTATGTTTTTGTTCTTCATTCCGTCAACTCGCAAGCACCAGAGCATGCTTAATGAGACCAAGACCTCGTGAGCTGGTCTTGGTCTTTGATCCTTTTAATGTGATTAAGAAAGTTAGTTTATGGCATAAAAGAAATAGAGTTTTGAGAAGTTCGTCAAGAAAATGGGATAGAGTTACGCAATTTTGGAATGAAAATATTCGTGATTTTTATGCTGATGAAATTTTAGTCAAATATTTTAAGGAGTTTAGTTCTTGGTAGTAAAAATGTGTCTTTCGACAGAAGGGCTTATAGTAAAAAAGTTAAAGCCGAATAAGTGTGAAAAAATTTACATGACATAAACGCAAGATGCAAGCATATTCCTGTAAGATTAAAAAATGTAATGGAGTCCTAAGAAATGTGGGAGAAGAACAAAAATAATTTATTCTAAATCATGTTTTTAATCTATATTTCGTTTCAAAATATAACTAAACACACACACACACACACACACACGAGTGAGTTTTATATCTTAACTTTAATTTTTTTTTTATTTTTCATGAGTTAGACCTTGTTAGTTTGTATGCTATACTTTCCATTGAATTTTGATTTAAATTCGAGGTTTTCTGATATTTTCCCTTTTATTTCCTCATTTTTAATTGTTGCTGATTTAAAAATATTTTTTTATATTAGGTTCATTTATATTTTTTAGGCTTGTGTCTTTTGCTAATTAGAGTTATTTCTGGTTACAAAGTTTTGATCATTAAAACATGTTTAAGCAGAGTAACACTATCTTTATCTAATGACCGCATTATAAGGTTTTATTTTCGTTTTGTTAATTTTTAACGGATTTTCGTAATTCAATTATCTCTTGTTATTTTGCTACATATATTCTTCTCCTTATTAAGATTTTTGTATTTTCATTACACACACACACACACACACACACACACACACACACACATATGTGTGTGTGTAGGAAATCTGTTTCGAATTTCTAAAACTGCATTCATAATTTCATTATTTTTGTAATATGCTATGCGTTATATGATATATTGGCAGATTTTCAGAGAAATTCTTTAAAGCAGAGAATTATTTATATACCAATGGTAATATTTTTGCACACATTTTATATAATTTATACCGAAATTCATCATCCATCTTTTTTTGAATATATTTTCCTCCTTTGAGTATATTCTCTCATTCTGTTGTAGCTCATGTAATGCAAAATCATTCAAAAAATTCATTCGCAGTTGTGCATGAGTCTTGTACGTTTTGTTGTTTGGGACAATGGTAGTATATATAACAGAGCTAAAACTCTCTAAGTTAATACTGGCGAATACATAACGATGTAAAAATTCTTATTCGTAGGATTTGTTAATATTTAAGGCTGTAATAAAATGTGATTAATGATGTAATCATTATTGTTATTATTTTACTTGCAGATTCACTGATGCAAAAAGAATATTTAAATTAAAAAAAAACATTAAATATTACGATGGTAGTTAAAAAATTACCCGCATTAGGAATGGGAATGGATGGGGATTGTATTATCTTTTGATCGCCATTTCTTTTCTAAGAAATCCATGATTGTGAAGTTTATATATGCTTTATACTCGTAACTTAATCATTTGAGTGCCTCGAGTCTTTGTTGATTCCCAATCGAAAATTGCTAAATGGTGCAATAGCGTTTATCTTATTCTGTATCCAAAAGTACTAAGAAGCGCGATTTTGCAGTTTTCTGTCGCCATTACACACACACACTCTCTCTCTCAGTATTGTTCTGACATTTTCATGAGCATAATTATTGACACCAGTGTGTTTAAATCCTACAAAATATTTAAATGTTTTCTTGCACGTATAAAAGTTAACGCACAGTAATATTTTTACTAATTTTTTATTTAACCTACAGTATAATTTTATATAGTATTTTATTCCCTTCAGCAATATTCAGTAAAACGAGTAGGATAATAGAGTTTTCGAATTACATCAGCAATGATAGTAAAGTTGTCATTTTTAAAAGAAGAATTAATGTTATCAACAAGAGCGCGCGATCCTTATTCTGATATTAAAATACATAATCCTGATTTCGAGATATAATAGAATTATGGAAAATGAAAATAATAACTAGAGCTATTCTTTACAATTCGTAGAAAATCAGGGGACCATAATACTTTTTTTTATAGTGCAAACCAATCAAATATATATTAATCTCTCTTTTTTAATTCTCTTTGGACAACGATTGATGATTGTCGACTTCGCAGCCTAGAGCTCTGGCACTTTTCAACATAGAACAGATGATATACGATATCGTCGATTGGCATTCAAACGATTAATTATAAATGTTATTATATATTTTACTTTCTCTTACAGCTTTTAATACAAGGGTGGATCAAAAGGTACCCATGTTAGGAATAGGAAATAAGAGTGGGGTTGGATGACCGTGGTGATGACCCAAAGATCGTTTTTCTATTTTCTGAGACGTCCATGAGTACGATGCCCTTCGCAACTCAAAAAATCGTCGTAATAACTTTTCCGACCGATGAGACCACTTTCGTCTTCTTTGGGGTAGATTCATCGGAAGCAACACTATGTTTTGATTGTGTATTGGTTTCAGATGTACAACGATGAATCCAAGTCTTATCGAAGGTTACTACACGGTACAAAATGATGACGAAAACTCGACGTAGCAACAATCTAAACTAGCCTATGAATCAGCATCAATTTTTTTGGCACTATTTAATAGATAGCAGCACAAGATGGTAACACAAGCATGTCTTAGGAACACCATCTAATTCCTTAGCTACTTTTTGAGCCACTTCGTATGCATCATTAAGGTGACATTAAAAACTATTTATAATTGCTTGAATTTGCTTTAAGTTCTGCATGTTTTGAAAAATATTATTGTTGTTATGCTTTGTTTAATGTAGAAAATTAATCAAACTTATTATTAGTGTTACAAGTCTTGTAAAGAAAAATGCGCTTTTACACGGCACATAATGAGTTTTTGTAGCATATGGGGTTGGCTCAAAAATACTTGTATTGAGAGAGAGAGAGAGAGATGGCATTATTAAGTTAAATAATTGATACCGTTGGGTGCTGCTTTTTATTAAATGAAGTTGAAAAAATTTTTACGTCATTTCGTAAATTAGTTTTGATTTGGTAGTCATTTGATGACGAATTAAAATTTGATTAGTGCCGTGTAGAATTGACATTCATTTTGCGTTGAGTTGTCCTCGTCGAAAAGACTTGGATTCGTCATTATGCACCGAAAATCGAACAACTATCAAAATGATGGGCTGATTCCGGCGAATCTTTTCCAAAAAAAGTGAAGACGGTCTCCTCGACCTTAAAAGAGATGAAGAATTTTTGAGATGCTGCGTCATGGTCCCGGACACGAATAACTGAGACTTAGACAGCAGTCCAGTGAGTCATGATGCTTACTAAAATCACAAACTAATTTCGATGCTACGAGCACTATCTCTTGTAATTTCTCGAGATTTATTATATTTAATATAACTGAACTCGTTTTGACATTAAGAAGTTTTTCTCATTTAAACGTTTTTATTTAGTAAATATACTTATTAAATGTCACAATTTATTTTTTCAAAATTATTTTAAAACTATTTCTCTTATACGACTCGTTGAATTAAAGTGAACATATAAATCTATTTTACGCTTGTCAGTACTAACATATTTTACTTTAATAAATCTGAAATAATAACAAAAGAGGTTAGGTATTAGAATTGATCGAAGCTCTTTGAGTGTACAATTAAATAACTTTTCTCGTATAACTTTAAGGTATAAGATCCATAAATAATGCATTTAAAATGAATTGCAAGATCTTACTTAGTTTAAATTCGACATTCTTGCATAATTACTCCAACATAATACTGTTGCATGAACATCATTTTAATTCTGTATTCAATGGAAACATTATTAAACCAATAAGTGATGTTTCAACTATAAATTCACTTTGACATTCAGAACTTTCCAGAAGGCTTTGTTAATCTATTCATTCACTTAACAAATCCTTTTAAACGGAATTTCACCGAGAAATTCACAAAAGAGTCTGACCTTCCGCTTCCACTACATTCGAAACTCATTCTTAATTAACTTAATCAACCATTACCATTAGATATTCCCTTTCAAGTTCTTGGTCGAATCACTGACATGTTATGGCATTTCCACTTTGGCGATTCGCAACAGCCTTTCATTATGTTCCAATTCTCTAAAGCGAATCGAAGACAGTGTGACGTAAGAAAACTGGATTCTACAAAGTTTTGTTTCCCGAAAAGAGCCTCGGATCTCGGCTTTAATTAATTTTCTGGAACAGAAACGAGACTTCAAAAGGTTGTAAACGCGAAGCATCCAAAAGGAATATTAATTTCTAGGTGGACATGTAACTTCCAGCTCTGGTATCAGAGTGAATCGATTGTATACACACGCACACGTACTGAAGGGAAGTTTATTTAATTTAAAAGTGGAGAGGTAAAATTGCATTTTCATCCCATTTTCGCTGATTAAGGATTCTAATATTTAATTTAGACCATGCTTTTGCTTTAATGGTTGCGTTCTGCTTAAGAATTCGATCTGGGACGGAAGGAATTATATACAGAATGTTTAATTAGTTGGGTAAGACGAAAATTGCATAGTAATGATCGGAAATTAAAAATAAATATCACACATATGCCGGACATTTATATTTAGAAATTAACTGCAATTCCCTCTGTAAATTTCTGAAATTATAACACTGTTTACACTGTTTCTTGTTTCTTATTTTCTCCCTATGATCACAAGAGTAAATTTAAGTTTACAGCTTGCCTCATTCAATACAATAGCATAAAATGTGAGATACCAATTAATATAAGCCGTTTTCACTACTTAAATGCCTATTGTTTCCATTATACAAAGTGTAACAAGCAGTCTTATAGATATGTTCTGTGTACTCCAAGGAAACTCATGAAAAATATAAATTATGTCTAAGTTTAGTTGAAATTATTTGTTTAGTTAACAACGCATTTAGAAGTACCTCGAGGATTACATTGGCGATAAATTTTATACTTTTAAATCACGGTCAAATGATTAAAATTACATCTGAGCTGGCCTTTCCCTCACCTTACTTCTACTTCACGTTCCTACAGATTTAACGTACCTCAGTCCTGTTATATGACATGGACACGGTGGCAGCATGGTCATGGTCACGAGCATATTGTTTTGAGTGGTTAGTTCAAGCCCGGATGTCACAAAACCCAGTTGTGTAGTGGCGCTAATGCACGTTAAATCAGAAAAGCTCCAAAACCTGCTGATGCCATGGTATCAAAATTTGGAGGAGGATGATGGGTCAGCCTCTTTACTTGAACGAGGTTCAAAATTACGAGTCTGTTGACAATGATCTTCGTGTCGCTTTTAAATGCGACATTGATAAATAATTAATCAATAAAATTTTGTTACACTACGAGTCTTAATTGGAATCAGAACTCGAATACTTAGCTTGACTAAAACATTGCTGATTACGAGCTTACGATAGTGGTCATTTGGTTATTGCTGTCCCCAATGAGCTACATCGATAAAAAATTAGTCCCCTAGTGTATACGAGGGATGTTCCCAAAGTAAGTTTCGTCATATTTTTCCCAATGAAAAATTATTGCCTTAAAAATAAACCATATCATCATGAACTATACACCTTGCACTATTTATCGTCATCGTTGCAGTTTGATATTGAGACATTTGCGTAGCGTGCAATCAGTTAGAAGTAACCACGTCTTCAACTTCAACCATTTCTAGTGTTGTTTTCATTCATAGATGTGAAAGGACGTTCACATCGATCTTCATTCTCCACATTATGCCTTCTTTTTCTGAACATACACTCCAACGTCCAAACATTTGAGAAGGCATGACTTTGTTCACCATACACAGTCTGTAGGCATTCAAGAATGACAAGTTACACGTGACCATTCATACCGGATAACAACAAGCACTTACACCGCAGACCATGTGGTCAGTCTCATCTCGGGTTCGCTGTTGTGTTGCTACTCTCTTTTCTTCGGCCCTTACGAATGTGTTATTCCTCCTCCACTGGTGCTACTTCCATCGTTAAAACAGCAATGGGTGCGGATTCGTGCGGCGGTTGTTTGTTTCATCTGGTGTACCATGTGCTCTTTCAAAAAAAAAAAAAAAAAAAAAAAAAAATGGCGAAATTTAATTTCGGAACATCCCTCGTAACAAGTAATATAAATTTTTTTTTAAAGTCAATTCCTACTTAGGTCAACCAAGAAAAAATTTATTTTAGCCCGGTAAACTGGGTGGTATTTTGCCCAATGGTGCTAACCTGGTGTGTTTTGAGGGGTCAACATTCAGCCAAAAAAAAAAAAAAAAAAATCGCCAATCGCCACGTTTGGCAATTTTTGAAATCGCGCCACCATGTGGTTGGGCTAAACTGCATTTTCACCAATTAAATTTAATTAAATGAATTAATATTTTAAAAAAACTGTACTAACATCAAGTGTCATCCACTACTAGTTTAAAAAAATGTATTTGAACTTGAGTGGATGAATAAAAAGTATTTTATTAACGATTGAAAATTTGACCAAGATATATATAGGGGGAGCGTGAGCTAATGGTAGGAATTTAAAAAGAATGTTTGTTTTGAGTTCTGTTCATAGTTCATTATATTTTAATAAGTGATGAAAGTTAAAAATATATTAAAAATGAAAAAAAAAATTAATGAATAGAAATAAAACTTACAGAATATTATTTATTTTTTACTTGCTAATTGATGTATTACTTCAATTCATGACGTGTTTATCAGCCAACTATAACTTTGCGGGAAATGTTTAAAAATATAACTGTTCATATATTCGTATATAAAATATATACATTCGTATAAATCAGAGGTGGACAAATAGCGATCCGTTATAAGTTTTCTCGAGACCCTCCAAGACAGTCCCAAAATTCCACAGTTTAAATTTCCGTTGAGATTTCCTTCCCGTGAGTAAAATTATTCAAAGTAAAACTAGGTCTATTTGAAGGACGAGAAGGTGAAGGCAATTTTTATAATTCCCCTTTATTAGGAAGACATAAAGTACATGAAAATGTTTCTGCTAAGATTAGGGATCATCTGTAGAGTTAGGAAGAGACGAGACCACAAGAAGATATCAGGACTTGAGAAAACTCAATTCGCTCTCTTATTCCATCACTGCTAATTGCAGTACCTGAAGAGTTGCGGGTTGAATTTATTGATATGCAGTCAGATCACACTATGAAAGAAATATTTAATGTTGTGACATTAATTGACTTTTACAAGTTGTCTACTGAAAAACTATATTTTCTGAAAACTAACTCTATATATTTTGGTCTTCATATGTTTGTGAGTAAAATTTTCTTGCTTAAAAGGCAACGAGCGTAAATATAGATGCTCTTTGACAAATATTCACTTACAGGCTGTGAAGAGAATCTCAACAAGCAATCCTACTCCTGATTTCAATGTATATATGTATATATATATATGATATGTAGGATACATTTGTTCGATTCTAAAATAAAAGCATTTGCAACAATAGATGATATAAAATTATGACAGTAAATAAATAGAATAAAACATCCACTATTTTACTGTATTTATATCTTTGATTTTTATGGTACAATTTATGCCTTTTCTGATTTGTTTGCTTTGGTTTTATTAACGTCGCACTAGAAGCAATACGAGGGCTATTGGAGACGGATCTCGTACTTTTAAACCTTGGTCAAGTGACGAGGACGACACCTAACTGGCACCCCCCTCCTAACTTCCACATCACCCCTAAGGGAGGACTTTGAGCCCCAACAGATTTAACGTGCATCAGTCCCGCAACACGGAGGGTCTTTAGCGGATGCCTTTTCTGAAATGCAATGTTAACTAATGAATGCTTTCATTTTAAAAAGATGCGACTCCTTCCTAGCCTTCGCTTCCACGAATCAAAACAATTGCCCATTTATGATATATATTAAGTACAACAGATGATTGTGTGAAGATATGGAAATGATAGGTGATAGGCTTGGAAATCGGTTTTGAGAGTGTACATCCAGATTATCATTATCTCCTACGTCTGTGGGAAAGTAGAATAGCTTAAAAATATTATATTGTTAAAGATTGGTTTCCTAGAGAGAATTGCGTGCCAAAGTAACATAATATTAATACTCTCAATCTGATGAATCAAAAGTATGTACTTCTTTCCCCTTCATATACAAAGTTGAGTCTAGTTAAGAATGTCATAAAATTCTACGCTAAAAGATGGGAAATGTTTTTCATATTTTTAAGAGCCATTTCAAATGTGAGAGATATAACCTAAAAGAGGAGATATTCTTTAGCCCACATATAAGGAAATTTTGGAAACAAATAACAGGGAAAATCTAAATAATCTAGATATGGCTGTCTGGAAGGCACTTGTCTTAATGGTTTATATTTTTCTGGTTTAGACCAAAGCCGAAAAAAACTATAAATAATCAGTAAATATATCCCTACACAGTTACCAAATGCTAGGATATTGGAGATCTCCCTCAAAATATATAGGGGCTGCAAATAACGAACAAGGAGAAATATTCTATCAATATATTCATACAATGGAATAAAGGTATTAAGGATTAAGGGAGGTGAAATCACAAAATCAAATGCGATTTTTGTTGGGTTCTAAAAAAAGCTAAGGAGAGAAAGAGAGGAGCTACATAAGGGGAGAAAGCGAAAGCTCTGTGGTTAGAAATATCTTCATCAAACATTACTCATGCTTTTATTAGACGTATACAGATAGTTTTATTATCAATTTCTTTATTATTCTATCAACTGTAGTTCACAGCTTTGTCAAATTTTAAAAATACAGGACTATAAATTTCATATAAATATGTATTTATTCTTACAATGAAATTCGAAATACAAATAATATTTTTTTCATTTTCATTACATTTCGTAGTCCAATTTTGAATTTTGTTTAAATCTCATTACATTTTATGACGAAGCATTTCGTATAAAAACATTTTTCCTTTAATTTCTTTAATGCCCCTTTTTTCAAAAAAGGATTGAAATTACTGACTCAAGATCAGACTGTCAAATACTGTCAGACTATCAGACTGTCAAGACTGTCAAATAAAATAGTGTGTGTTAAGCACTTTTATTGGCTAATTTCGTATTCAGTCAGAATGAATTAAAAGAGAAGGTTCAAAATAACCCTAGCGCCAGAAAAAAAAAATTGCCGCTTGATGTTAATAATAATAAGTCAAAGAAATAAATTTGCGGACTATAATATTTTTCAAAATGCCTAGTAAAAATAATGAGCACACACACACAGTCTTGATTTAAGTTATCAAAACACTCTCTCTTTTGAGTATTCTTTATTATACTGAGTATTCTATATGAACAGAATACAGTATGCATATTTTTGTCATATATTTATTCAGTTTATTTATTTTAATATATTCTATTCATGAAATCAGCGTATGTTTTTATATATATTTACTCTATGTGTTCGAAACGTTATTTTTTGTAATTCCATATATTTTAGCTGTGTTTTGCAATGAACTTAATAAGTGTTGTCTGTCTGGAGAACGAGTTTTGTTGTCTGGGTCTCATTTTTGGAACAGAACACATGTTCAAAGCTACTTGAAAATTTCTAGGGGCTATTTTTCTTTCTTTTTTTTTTTGTGAATGGATAAATGACTTAAAAGGGGATCTTATTTTCAGGGAAACACTATGCTGTACTAAAACTAAGTACGATGAACTTTTTAATTTGAGATATTATTGAATCATACCAAGAGCAATTGAGTACGTACTTCTCTCTACGTGTTTTCGTTCAAGATTCTTGAATACCTTTTCTATTATCCAATTTGAATAGCATACAATTACAACTCCTTGCCAACAAAATGAAACGTGAATGGATAAACTACTTAAAAAGCATAGTGAAATGAATTAGAGATAATTATATATAAGCAAAATGGAATTGAAAGGAAAGAGAAAACAGATAGAGGGTAACGACAAACTAATAAATGTTGTAGATTAAAGTGAATAATTGTAATTAATAATTTAAATAGCAAGTCGTTGGACGTAACTTCTGATCAGAATAACAGGAGTCGAATCTCTATAACATGAGAAATATTTACATCGAAGTGAGGGACTAAGACGTATTTGAACATAAACTAGAATTAATTGAATTAAGAGAGACGAGAGAGAGAGAGAGAGTGCAGTTTTGCATATTTTTTGATAAATAATAAAGTTTTTGAATTAAGTGTTGTGTAATGAGTTTAGTTTAGAACTTATATTGACTAAATAATTAAATGTTAAAATGCGTGTAGAATTAAATAAGACCGTGTACTTTAATGTAGATGACTTTTGAATAGAGTAATGAAATCAAATCATAATTCCATTGAGGACAGGCAGAGTGATGGAAGCTTCAATGTGTTTTGTTTCATCCTGGGATCCCAAGTCCCAATATATATATATATATATATATATATATATATATATATATATATATATATATTTGAAAAATATACAAATATTAATATTAAACGGCTCTCTTCTACAATGACGCCAGAAGTTAAAACTCCTTTATAACTAGCCGAGGGAGACGTCTCATTTAGTCTGGTTAGTAAAGGTGCAACAAAAAGCGACCGGTCAACTTTTCTTCTGACCCAGTGGATCAGGGTTCAATACGCCACCGGCAAACAAAACCAACATCTTTCCATCCCATTCACAGAGCGAAAATCACACAATACCGAAGTGGTGACCCAGGAACACCAGTTGGCAACATAGCCTAGAACTACTGATTGCATATACCACCGACGCAAAAGCGCTTGCCTTTGTGTGTCTAACTAAGCCAACCGCACATAAATCACAGCTAGTGATTTCCCTGCACATATGGCGACGATACCCGACGCTCTACCTGATTCAGCCACTGACGTCAAATAGAAAACTGTTCCTCGCTAAACTCAATAGAATAGGGAGGGGATGTGTACCATTTGCAGCAATGACTGGAAAAGTTATCTCCTTTACAAATATCGTTCAGAATGTTTTCTTCGTATCATCACAAGGATACTGGAGGGGGAGTATGCAACGGCTTTCTTTAATAACAACGCTAGAAGTCAAAACGCCTCAATAACTAGCCCGATTGAGACGTCTCTTTTAATATGGTTAGTAAAAGCGCAACAAAAAGCGACTGGTCAATTTTTCTCGGACCAACCCAACTTCAGACATTTTTTTCAACCCAATAGACCATACGCTGTCGGCAATCAAGACCAACCATTCGCTCCCCCGCCACGGTGTAGATAATATCTAGCGGCCGAAATTTTATTTAAATTTTCCTATAATATTTAAGAAAATAATTTTATTAGTAACTAGTTTTATTAGTAACTAGAACCCATTTTTCACAATGACGAGTTTTAAAAACAGAACTCGATAATGTTGCTAGCAAGCATACAAACTTTTTAACGAAAGCCCTCATTCATCTTAGTGTAAGGTGATATATTCAAAAGTTTAAAATAATTTTTGAAATGAAGGGGATCTTCCTTTAATTTTATTTAAATGCGATTTTAATATTATTAAAGTCTTCACAGAAATAGTATATAATCAATAATAGCCAATTCTAATGAACTTAAAATGAGTACTTCTAAATTGGCAAAAAAATTGTCATAAAATGATAATTATTTCCGAGATGACTTGATCGTACAAAAAAGAATTGAGCTACAAATACCAAATAATGAATGAAATACGAGCTCCAAAAAATTCCTTGAAGATTCAATTGTCGGTAGCAATGACGTCATATGACGTAATATGCGCCTGAGGTATGTGTAGCAGAGCAGTAATTTTTCAAAAATCAATCGAATAGTTAATATTTTGTCCCGTTCTTTTTTGTGAAAGTGGGTCATGAATCATTTTGTTACTCATTCAAAATATGGATTGGTAATTTTTGGATGGAACAATTAAAATTTTTGGAAAAAAAAAATCAAAACACGCTTTCCTGTGCTCTAATTTCAAAAATTTGCCAAAACACTGCTAATTAGTTTACACATTTTAAGTGAAATTAATCTTCATAAGAATCTCAGATGGTGCAAAAATTGCAATAGTTCAATGTTTCATTCGAGAGCTAGGACGCAAAGTGTACAAAAATACTCAAAATTCATTGCAATATTGAATGAAAGACCTAGGAAAGCCTGAAAAAATTGCAACGAGATGCATATCATGATCACACAGTTTTAGGTTATCGAAAGTCGTGCGTCTGGGCCTTACTATCTTTGCACTACACCGTCGATATCGACAGAAACTCGTCCTTTTTTTAATATAGAAATTAGATTCGCCAACTGTAGAATCTTCTTCATTGGTAATTTTTTCTCTTTCATTTTTCTGCAAATAATTTCCTTGTATGTTTTCCATCAATTCATTTTTCACTTTTACACAGTTGAGACAAAAAGCATATGTATATATATATATTAAACTAAATTTTAATTATTCTTTTTCCCATCAGAAAAAACGTTGCATATCAAAACAAGTACACTATTTTTATGAGCGCTTTTCAAATGCATCGGAAAACAGTCCCTCGGGTATGTAGCACTTAAAGTATTAATTCTGACGAATAAGTAAAAATTGAAAACAACAACTTAAAATTAAGTCGAATGAAGCTTAAGATAAAAATAATTATAATCCTGTTTCATAAGTTATTCTTTAAAAAAAAACTGCTACGACTTCTTGCGTCGCTCAGAATATTAAATTCGATAATAAGTACGCGTGCAGGAGGGATGGGGGGGATGAAGATGAGTTTAATGTATTTTAGAGGGAAAGAAAAAAGTTGACAAGTTAAAGGAAAAAACAAATAAACTTCTACTTTAAATTTTAGTTATTTTTGTTGGTGCAACAACTTTTTATGATGATAAAAATAATAAGTTTGCTAATAAGTACGACGAGAAAGATAAATTTAAATTCATTAAATATTTTGGGAAAAAAGACATGGATTTAAATAGATAGCGAGAATAAATAAGAATAAACATTCTCATATATATATATATATATATATATATATATGCACTTTTTTTATAAAAAGAATGTAGTTTAAAAAGTAAACAATAAAAAAATTCGAAAACAGAATGGTTAGATTACAGATAGTGAAAAAAGTAAGGTTTTAGCATATTGTTCTTCAATAATCCTTTTTAAACTTCAAATAAATGTTAAACAGAAATCATTAGTACATTACTGATATCCAAGGGAATATTTTAGTATTTAAATTTAACTTTAATGCATGAGAAAAATATTTTTTCTTATAATGCATAATTTGACAGTTTATATTTATCCGAAGGATTTACTTTAATTGAATGGGAAGCAGATGGGTTTTAAGGAAAATGAAGATACTCGTATATTGAAAAAGAGATTTTGGTTTTATAAAATTTCAGAAATCCGTGGCATGTTTTTTTCAGCAACAAAAGTATTCATGAATTTCAAAATATTTACAAATGCAAAATATGTCTCAAAATAACGCAAGTCTTACGCATTAATCCATTGAAAGCATTTTTTATTTTATTCATTATATGCAGTTGCAAGTTGGACGTATTTAGAGTTAAGCCATTTATTATGAGAGATGAAATAGCATTTACATTATATACCGGCATCCTCTGTCATCTGTTCCTGACGTTTTGGTAAATGATTCACAAATTTTTGTGGCTGTGTCTGAAAAATTTGTCTAGCAAGTCTCTGTTGTTGATACCCAATCCATCATAACTTATTGTTTAAGGCTGTGTATTTTGTGAGCAATATCTAATGAAGGCTTATTTTAACTGCACTATATTTTGTTCATAAAAATATATTACATTTCTTGGTTCATTATAGTCCGAAGACAATTATTCGATATTACAAAAACTATTGAGAAAAGAAACGTGATTTTTTTCCAGCACTTTTGGAAAGACAATTAAAAATATGTTTTTAAAATAAAAATAGATAATAATCGTAGAGACTATGACGTTAGACTATTCGTGATTTTCTTTTCAGTAACCTCGGGGACTTTATGATTACTTGAATTGCATACAATTAGAACCCCTTTCCAATTAAATGAAACTGGATTAGATAAATTTTATGAAGATGAGGAATGTAATGAGCTTAATTAGGAAAAGTGGTAAATAAACAAATCAGAGTTGAAAGGAAAGATAAGGGATATAGAGAATAACGACAAGCTGAGAATTGAGTAGATTGAAGTGAATCATCGTAATTAATTATTTTTATTGAAAGTAGTTGCAAGTGACTCCTTGTCAGCACAACAGGAGTCGAATCTGTTATTATCGAGAAGGGTTTGAATCTGAACGAGTTATTTGGTAAGCTAAGACTTCATTATTTGATCATAAAATATAATTAATCAGTTAAGAGGGATTTGAATGAGAGTGATTTTGCATACACTTTGATAGATAATGAAGTGTGTTACTTTTCTTTTACGTGTCATCAATTGGAGTTCTGAAACTATTGAAAATGACGACTGAGATGACCGTAGAGTTCAATGATGATGGAAATCCGTCCAAAGACTGTTAGTCCAAATAATATGATATTTTCAGTGATATTTGTTGGAATGAAAAAAAGATGTTATATAAAACCTGTTACATCAAACATGTACACAAAGTATCAAAGGATTGTAACTTTATTGAGAAACAGTTTGAATTATATTTTCATGAGAATAGTAGATTAGGCTAATTTAATTTTAATGCGAAATAAAAAAAAAACCCAATAAAATAGACAGTGCTTATCACGAGGTTGGTTAAAAGAGTACAGATTTTTTGTAACAGATTGCATTTGTAAGGTAACTTGGCGTTACCATTGTGTGCTACCATCTGTTAAATAACACCAAAAAACATGTTTGGTTTTTGGGTTACATTTGGCTTATAGATAAGTTTTGATTTGGCAGCCGTTTTCTGCCGAACCTAAATCTGATTGTTTCCGCGTCAAATCATCGTCATCTTTTTGCGTCAAATTGTCATAATCGATGAGACCTAGATTCAACAATCAATACTACCTGTCGAATCTACTCCCTAGAAAAAGAAGTCGGCCTCATCGTTCGGGAAAGTTGTAACTGCCTTCCTTCATTATTTAACCATATAGTGATCTTAAAGATTAATTAAATAGTCAATAAGAGAAGAAGAGAAAAAATCGCTGGAGAATCCCGAAGACGTATCACCCTTGTTTACCGAAGTCACTAAACCCTATGGGAAAGTAAAGATCACTAGGTTGCTTTCTGTGAGTGATGCTTGTGCCTATCTAAAGAAGGTAAACCCCTGAGGGATAAATTAGAAATAATGTCAAGAAATAGAAAAAAGTACCGATTGTCTCAAAGACATAAAATATTCGGAAAAAGTTAGGTTTTGTTTATTTGGTAGGTTTTTTTTGCGCAGGAGCCATTTTTGACCAAGCTGCGACAAACACTCTTTAATTTAATAGTTGCCAACTGCGTCTTTTGAATTATTGTTTAAACGCATATCAGTAATCAAGACGTAAGAAGGAATGAAGAAAAAGGTATGTATTGATTGAAGAGAAGCTTGATAAAAAAGGATAAAGATCACTTAGGAATCATGGAACATAACACCTATGTTTATCAAAGACAGTAAATCCCAAAGAAGGAAAAAAGGAAGAACCACTTAGATAACAGGTCAATTGAAAAGTCCCCGGTCTGACACATAGATGGCGCTACTAGAATTAAATCCATATGTTTTTTAGTTAGCCATAACTCTCAAACGATGCGTGTATAAATTTGACAGCTGTCGGATCATTAGTTTGTGAATTATAGCATTTTGAGTGAAGCAACTTTTGTTATTGTGAAAAAAATGGATAAAAAGGAATTTCGCGTGTTGATAAAATATTGCTTTTTGAAAGGGAAAAAATACAGTTGAAGCAAAAAACTTGGCTTGATGCCGAGTTTCCGGACAAGGCCCCAGGAAAATCAAACATCAAGGATTGGTATGCTAAGTTTAGACGTGGTGAAATGAGCTCCGAAGACGGTGAACGCAGTGGACGCCCAAAAGAGGTTGTTACCGACGAAAACGTTAAAAAAAATCCACAAAAAGATTTTGAATGACCGTAAATTGAAATTGAATGAAATAGCAGACACTCAAGATAATTTGAGTATCAGAAAGCTCTGTGCAAAGTGGGTGCCGCGCGAGCTCACTTTTGACCAAAAACAACGACGAGTGGATGATTCGGAGCAGTGTTTGAAGATGATCAAGAGTAATAAACCCGAGTTTTTGCGTCGATATGTGACAATGGATGAAACATGGCTCCATCATTTCACTCCAAAGTCCAATCGACAGTCATCCGAGTGGACTGCACACAATGAACCAGCTCCAAAGCGTGAGAAAACGCAACAGTCGGCTGGCAAGGTTAGGGCGTCTGTATTTTGGGATGCGCATAGAATAATTTTCATTGACTACCTTGAAATAGGAAGGACCATCAACAGCGACTATTACAAAGCGTTATTGGACCGTTTGAAGGACGAAATCGCCGAAAAACGGCCGCATTTGAAGAAAAAGAAAGTGCTGCTTCACCACGACAATGCACCGTGTCACATGTCAGTGAAAACGATGGCAAAAATCCATGAATTGGGCTTCGAACTGCTTCCTCATCCACCGTATTCTCCAGATCCAGCGACTATTTCCTGTTCTCAGATCTCAAAAGAATGCTCGTTGGGAAGAAATTTTCGTCGAATGAAGAGGTGATGCCGAAACTGAGGCCTATTTTGAAGCAAAGGACAAATCGTACTACAAAAATGGTATCGAAAAGTTGGAGGGTCTCTATAATCAGCGTATCACCCTTGAAGGGAATTATGTTGAATAAAAAAAACTAATTTTGCCAAAAAAATGTGTTTTACTATGGTAGGCCGGGGACTTTTCAATTGACCTGTTACTTTTAGATCGTAAATCCATCCATAAACATTTGTGATTGGTGGATTTTAAGTTGGATTTTGTTTATGATAAAGATATTTCCACATAATTGAATGTTCATAGTGGTTAATTTTGTAGCGCTTTGTTTTCAATATTTAAATATACAGAAATCGTAAGACATAGTTAAAGTCAGTAAGATTGCAATTTCAATTGAACAGATGTTAGGCAAAGGACCATCATAGTTTATTAGGTTTCTTCACAGAATATATGCAAGATCGCTCTTTCTAAAAGAAGCAGAATGTCTCAAATTGCATAAGCTAGGATTCAGGCGTGCAGGAATTCTAGATTAGAGATAAACAAAAACGTTTTAGCTTACTAACTGACTTGAATCGAATGAAGTGCTTCTCGAATGCAACAGGTTCGACTCCTGTTACACCTTACTCTAGCTAGGAGTCACTTCGGATAAATTTTGATTACAAACGATATACTACGATACTAGATTCCATTTAACTTACAAACATCTATCGGGTTCTCGTTATCATCTGTTCTGCCTATTCCTTTCAACTCTATCTAGCTTGTACATCACTATTCCTAATTCAATTCACTACGCTTCTTGTATTCATCTAATTTGCCTAATAACGTTTCATTTGGTTAGCAAGGAGTTGTAATTTTATGCGATTCAATAAGTCCCCAAGGTTAGATAAACTGTGAGGAGCGTAATGTTGAACTTTAATTATCTTTTCTAGAAATATGAAATAAACATATTCATGGTTAATATAATGTGTTTATATGATTTATACATCATCGAATAATTGCTACATTAATTATATGTTGGGAGTCCGGAATTAAATTTTGGTGGTATTCTGTTTTCCCACCATATTGGGGGAAGAGTCTTTATACTCCGCGGAGGGGCAGGCCTGTTGAACTAGAGATACAGGGTCAATTAAGGGATTTAATTGACTATCGGAAAAAGCTTGTCCGGTCGCTTTTTGTAGTGGTTTTAGCAACTAAGTTAAAAGGGATTCTCCTTTCGGGCTAGTTATTAAGGCATTTAAATTTCTGTCGTCATTGTTGATGAGAGATGCCACACATTTTTTGTATTGAAATATGTTATCCTATCCACCTAGCTTTATGGGGAAGGCAGGATATAGTTTTGCTCATTTCTAACGAATGAGCGCTAGTAATTGGTTATTACGTTGAACATTCAATTTTTAAACGAAATCACTTAGCATTTTTAAAGGAAAAATATTCTTTTATCAATACTGTTACACCACTTAATAATATAGGAGCTCAGTTTTGTAAGATTAAATACTTAAAAGGTCAGAATGGAGCATTCGATTTTTTAAAATTTTTATTTTATACGTTTATAGGAGAGGATTTTTACTGGAGATAATTTCGTCTCTTTTTAAATTTACTAAAGGATTGAAAGTTGTTTAAAAGTTCTCTTTCGACATGATAAAGAAATTTGGTGAGTAATGAGACTCATAGTTATGAGTCATAGAGGATTTAGGTGTAGTTCTTGTAGTCTTTTATTCATAGTCCCTTATGGGCATGTTGTTATTGTATCTAAGGATAATTCTGAAAAAGTACACGCTATATAGTCTGTAAAGACCTTATGACGGCAATTACTAAATCTGGTGCCTTAGATTTTGTTTGCTTATAAATAATTGGGTGGAGCCATGACAAGTTTAAAAAGGTTCGGCATTATAGTTGGATATTCATAATTGTGATCTGATGTCAATAGAGTATACAGACCCTATTTCTGCAACTGACATAGGCTCTTGGGTTTTCAGAGTAAATTTTTAAGTCGTTGTAGTGATTTGTTCTGATTCTTGCTTTTAACAATGTTCTTGATCTGGAACAGGTTAAAGTCTACAATTAAGGATTTCTTCAGGGTTGGTTGAAAAATCTCATAATCATAGGATTTGCACTATCAAGATGATAAGAGAAGAAGTACAGAAGTTCATATTTTGAGCCACATTTATTACCGTTTATGTTATGAACACCTCTTACTAAGAGAAAGTTTATCTACATGTAACTATGTGTTTATTTGTTCTCGGACTGCAAAACACACATATATTGACTGTTATTTATTCTATGCTGTTAACTCTATTTATGTTAAACATTTTAAATCATATGCTCATTTTTTTAGACTGACTTGTTCAGGGAAATCCTTTACTAAATATATTTCATTTCTTACGTGTCATTGGCATATATAATTTTATTAAACTTCACTTATTCCCTATCATGGGATTGAATTTTAAATTGTTTTATCTAGAAAATGTCAACGTGTAGAATTTTTTTTTATCTAGTGACCATGTATTTGGCACAATATATCCCATGACGATTCAGTGCCAGAAATTCATACAATCGAGCAACCAGCCGTCTATGTTGACTTCATTGAAGGTCATATGAATTTCTTTTACTAAACAGTTGTTGAAATTGTAGATCACATATAGCTTAAGCGATGGTAGTTAAAACATTTATAACTGTTTCCA
Source organism: Nephila pilipes (assembly GCA_019974015.1). Lineage (NCBI taxonomy): Eukaryota > Metazoa > Arthropoda > Arachnida > Araneae > Nephilidae > Nephila > Nephila pilipes. The sequence goes on along the minus strand of BMAW01091561.1, from coordinate 18,949 downwards.
GAGCAGAATTTGAGGAAATAAACGATACATAAGTTGAAATTATGCTCTAGTTTGTTAGGTAAAAGGAAAGAGCCTCTTTAATAGCAATAGTTCTTTAGAAAAGTCCAAAGGAGCTATGCTGTGACTATAATGACAAAAATTATTTAAATCTAGAAATTTAGAGTTAAAAGAACAATATTATATATATCGTTCAAATCACTATTGACAATTATATATATCGTTCAAATCACTATTGACAATTATATATATAGTTTCAATCAATTGTTATATATATATATATATAATCCTTTAAGTATATACATTTAAAATATAAAATTATGATTTTTATAGTCACAAAATATTTGTTTAAAGCTTTATCTTCGAAGTTTAAATGCAAAGTATTTACGAATTTCATCAAAATGTAAGACTGTTCGTTTCTAAAAAAAGTTGCTATAGAGCCCCCCTCCCCCCAACGGTCAGTTACTTAATTTAGAAGCTGCATAACGTATTATATAAACACTATTATAAAAATAAATGTGTAATAATTATATTTAAAAATAAATTTTTTAATATTGTCCTTTTACATTTCTTATAACTTTCCGAAATAATGCTCTAAGAGGTTTCACATAATATAAAAATAAATTAAATACGTTTTTCAATCTTCCATTTAGAAAGCAATGATTCGGATTTGATCAGTTTTAGTTTCGGAAATTAGGAAATACCTAAAATATAATTATTTATGTGCCCAATTCACCACTTTATTTCAACCTTTTTTATTTTATTGTATAGTTTATTTTTTAAATGTTACTTACGTGTGTTACTGCTCTTCTTAAGCCAAAAAGAATCAAACATTTTATTTAAAAAAATGTTGTTTTTGGTTATCAGAAATACAAACGATGAATGATTTATAAGGTGTTAACTAATTCTTAAAAAATACTGGAGGTAAAATGTACAAAATTAATCAAGTATCTTAATCTTAATATAATACTGTTTTTTAACAGTTTGGGAGTACAACGTGTTCAAAAAATTGCCATACTGCTTAATTAAAACTTTTCTTTAAAATTACACGTAAATTATAAATAATAACGAATAAATTATTTTCCCCAAATTCCTTGATTATATGTTTTAAAGTATTAAAGGAAATTGCTCCAAAAATTTCTAAAAATTTCTAGGTTTTAGAGAATAAAAGCATCATTTTGCAAAAATTCCATCATTAAGAAAAAATAAAGTATAAAAATGATATAACTTAAGTAATTTTTCATTGAAATTTATAAATAGTAGGATGCATATTTTGTTCCTTAAATTTTATTATTTTTTTTATTATAAAAATTGATTTTGAATGATGCTTGCACGAATTCAGTATAAATCATTTGCTTATTTTAAAAACCGTTTTATTTTAAAGGAAGATTAAAATTTAGAACCAAAAGACTTGATCATATTTAATGAAAGTTTTTAGCTTTCCTTGAGTAATTTGTTTCTTTATTTTAAATTACTGTTTTTTATATTTTCACTTGGAACCAATGTTAGATGTGACATGTCAAACAATAAATAATGTTTTTGTGATCCATATTAATAAATTATCAGATTTTACAAATCAATAATATTTATGAATTTTTAACAAATTCTTTAGAAAAGGAATCTGAATTAATTGTCCCAAAATTAAAGGTAATTGAAAAATCAATTTTAACAATTTCCAATATAAGACATTCATTACTTTTTTAATAAAAAGTTATCCCATCAACCTTTGAAATTATTCGCATGCTCATTTCAATCTAATGATATTCTTGGCATGAATTTTGTTTAATATATTTTTTTTAAATTTTGAAATATATTTATTTTAAATAAATTTCCATTTATTCTTAGATTAAAACTTAGATAATAAATTAATCATATACTAAAACATAAATTGTATATTTTATAGCTATATAATATTTAATTGTATTCTACTATGATAATGAGAGTTATTATTTTTGCTATGTACAATTATCATACGATTTTTCTTTAATTTACTGAGTTTCATTGTACTTATACGAAACATTAGAAAAGTAATAGGTATAAATTACTGAAATCTTTCATTTATATTCCTATTTAAAATTAATTTTTCTTTTTTTCAGTATGCATGTTCAATATAATTAGATTGTAAAATGTAGAAAGTTTTTAATGTTTCTTCATCATTATTGATGTAGTACTATATCAGAGAAGGAATATCGAAGAAAAATCTTAAAGTAATTACAATTTACATGAATTATATTTAAAAAAGTATATGCATAATTTTAAGGAAAGGTATCATTATTAAGAACAATTATTTTACATTAAAGTTTATTTGTATTAGGTCAGAGATAATTCTGTGTAAGAATGCTATCGAAATACACAAAGTTATACAGTTATACATTTGATTTTCAGTTATATAAATTCTTGAATTAGAAGTAGTTACATTTTCTTTTTATTGTATTTTGAGCATTTGTGTTACATCAATATATTTTAAAGTTATATTAGTCTTTGCTGCTGTGTCAATTTATAACAAAAATTTTTGTGAATTCTAGAGTAACGCAAGAAAGTAAAAAGATTTTGAGACATTTTTTTAAATACAAAATTCGAAAGGAGTATTATGAAGCAGCGTTGAGATGAAAATTATAGAATTATTAAATATTGTATTTTGGTTTGTTACCTATAAAATAAAATTTAATTTCGAACACTCAATTATTTTGTTATGAGATGTAAGAGAAGTATTGTTTTTAAAGAAAAGAAATATCTAAATATGATTTATTAATGCTAAACATTTTATTCTTCGTTGCGTAGATAATGGTATAAGTGTTTCTAATTCGTGAATTTTTATGAAATGTTAGATCTTAAACAACTTATGTCTTCTGAAATTTAAACATGAAAATTAATTGCAAAAGTACTGTAGAAGTTTGAAAAAAAGGCCTTTTTTATATCGTGTGGTAGTCATACGAATATAATAAATTAGTTGTTTATTTAAATTGAATTTCTTAAATCACCAAGCTTTTAGATTAATATAGCATGAAATACATTTTTATCCAATATATGTAATTGAAAAGAGACACATATTTTACTTAGAAACATATTTTTATTTGATAATAACAATATTGGAGAATAATAAGAAATGAAACTGAAAATATTGTTGAGTGTATTATGTATTTCATTTCGAGATACTTTTGATTAATTATACAGAAATATATTTTGCAATGAAAAGTGAACTTCTTATTTCTTATTGATACACATTGTGACATTGGGCTATATATATATATATATATATGTGTGGTTTTCTCTTCCCTAACCTAGGGGACAGTTTGTAATTTGAATAACATACAATTATAATTCCTTGACAGCCAAATGAAATGTGATTAGATAAATAAAGTGAAGATAAGAATTGCAATGAAATGAATTAAGGATAGTGATATATAAGTGAAATAGAATTAAAAGGAAAGAAAAGGGAAACATATCACAACGACAAGCTGTTGGATGCTTGTAAATTGGTATGAATCATTGTAATTAATCATTTGTATTCAAATTAGTTCGAAGAGACTCCAGGTTAGATTAATAGGTATTAAATCTATTATAAGCAAGAAGTGTTTCAGTCGGTGAGAGGGAGTTGGTAAGATAAGTCTTTATTGTTTAATTTTAAGCTAGAATTAAAATAAATTAAGTGTGATTTGAGAGAGAGAGAGAGAGAGAGTAGCCGACTTAATTTGTGCCAATAATCAAATAAACTGCGTTGTCTTTTTCTGATGTCTCTTCCATTGGACTTTATTAACTTACTGACTACTTAATTAGACTTTAAGATGTCTGTGGAGTTTAGTAATAAAAAACAGATGCCACAGCATTATTGAAAGGATTGAGAATTTAAGTAGAGTACTTAATAACTATTTTAAATAAATCAGGATGTTTTATAAAGAATTCATTAAGTATTTGATACATAAATATTTGTTTATCAACAAAGTAGTTGATTTAAAAAGTACATATTAGATTTCATATTACATCATCGTACAGATTTGTTTAATGAAACCATTTTAAATACTTAGATACACGTAAAAAATTTGAAAGTTTCTCTTAATTCTTCATTTTATCATTATTTTACAGTTATTAAATTTAATTATTATTCAGTCTTTAAACTAGTTAAAATTAATGTGTGTGTATTATTTTACGTGACAGCTTAATAATATCAAACTAAATTATTACTTATAATATATAACACTTTTAAAAACATTTTAAAAACATACTTAGAGATTGTGATATATTATATTTTGTTATTATAAATATCATATCTTAATTTAGATTTTAAAATAAATCTGGAGATGTTGTAATGTCTCTTAATAGTACTTTTCTGTTTGAATTTATTCAGATTAAAATAAAAAATAAAAAAAGTTTAAAAGGCACATTTATTTGTTGCTTAAAACCATATGAATAATTTATCGCCAATTTCTTGCGTTTTTACTGTTATCCGAATTTTTATTAAACACACATTGAAATGCAAAATTTTCCTTAATACACAAATATCAGGAATATGCTAATAATTTCTATTTAGAACATTAATGTATGACTATATAAAGCTGAGGTTGATGTTATTTCTAAGCAATATAGGTCCAAGGTTACATTATTCAATACAAATACCTGTTGTATTTAAATGTGCTAAATTATGATTTCTAGTTTTAATGCCTTTACAAAATATTCTTAAAAAGGCATGCTTTGTTAGGTGTTGTCTTTTCCAACGCGTGTCATTCAATAACTCTCTTACAATATCATTGTATTTATATAAGTGTGCAATTACTAAACATATATAACTTTTTAATAAAGTTAAATAACCTTAATACTCCTAAATTGATCCTTATAAAATTTATTATTTTTAAATCACTAAGGGAATAGGAAATTGGTTGATAAATTCTGTTCAAAATAATAATATTCGTTCTTTTTTGATCTATAAAGTCAAAGATTAACGCAAACATTCAAAAACTTGTTAACCATACAATATTCGTATAAGACAATTGCCGAATAAAACAACATCCCACCAAAACTTCATTCATTAATCTTATCGCATTACAAAATCTGATTACTACGACATGCAACAAGCTTACAACCGTACAAACCCGAGATCAATGACAACCGATTGATTCCGAAAGACGCCGAGGCGTCTTTCGGGAAAAGGCGAATTCGTTAAGATTGTCACTCACCTGGCCTGTAGACCACATCTGCGGGAGCCACTGCGGCAATCATCAGTAGCCATATGGCGATCATGCCGAACATCGTGGTATGTCCGGGGCACGAGATAATCCGTGCCCCGTACTAGGGGGGTAGGTAAATCAGGTTCCGGAAACAACACGGACCCTCAAGTATCCGGGAAACCGTCGCCGGAGCTGTCATGGCTGACCCCTTGAATGCGCATGCGTGGTGAAGTATCGACTTGGGGTTTTCCGGAGTGTAGAGTTGAAGAGGTGGGACAGGGGTGAAAGGATTTATTTTTCGTGTTATGGTAAATTTATTTCCATTTGAAGAGCTTATTTTTTGGTTTGTTGGAATGTTATGTGGTGAAGAAAAATCGAGAGTTGTGAAGTAAAAAAAAAGTTAGTGTTACTTTTAATAAAATGCTACTGGTTAATTTATTAAAATGTGATCTGATGCGAAAGACCTAGCAAATTTTAGAACTTATATCAATTCATTATCTTTTCCTTTTACCATCAGTTTTTTTTAATGTGTTTTTTTCCTGTAAAAAGCTTATTTTTTTATAAGTTATACTTTTACAAAATATATAAACAAAGTACTGATATTTTTTAAGGCCGATATTGTCTCATATATACATAATGAATCAGCATCAACTAATTTATTTTTATTAATTAAAAATATTTAAATACGCTTTGTTACGATTATCGGTTGAACAAAGTTTCCTGGAATTTATTACAAAATATATCTAACTTTATATGAATTTGATTTTGGAGTTTTTCTTTAACTTTTGTTTTTTGTGCAATGTAGGAAGATTTTACCCTTTCATTTCCTAAATTTTGTATCCCTTAGTAATATTTTTGTTAAAAAGTAAAACAAATATCGCCTTTACTTCAATTTTTCCATCATGTTCTATTTGTATGTTTATTTAGAAAATTGTATTTAATATCAATAAAAAAATAATTTTGAAAACAATAAAAATAGGATTTTTTAAAAAAATATTAATGTAGTAATAAATTCCTTTAGAAAAAAGTTGGAATAGTATAATTAGCTTAGATGTATTGAAAATATATAAGATGAATTATTTAAAAAGGCATCAGAACATAAAAAAGAAAAATAGTTAACTCTTAACAATACGCGGAATGTATTTCAATGAAGTCTTTATTTTTAGAACAGCTTTTAGAGTTTTTAATGAAACTTAAGACAAAAGCAATAGGAATGACCAAAAATAGCATATTTTGTTAAAAAAATTCTTAGAGACAATAATAGAGGCATCATGTTATAAAATATTTTACATTTCGAAAGAACAGAATTGAAAATTATGTGTTTGTGTACTTGAATACATACAAAAAAATAATTTTTTTATATTTGAAACGAGGTACTCTATGATATCTGGACTTATTTTGAATCTTTTATGGTATCGACTTTTAAAAATGGGAACGCCAGAATCATATAGAAACAGATAATAATCAAAATAATTTATTTCATTCAAAAAGTACATCTTGATATCTAAAACGAAGTTTTAGTTTAGTTTTTTATTAACGTCGCACTAGAAGCAACACGAGGGCTATTGGCGACGGACCTCGTAATTTTGAACCTCGGTCAAGAGACGAGGACGACACCTGAGCTGGCACCCCCCTCTCCTAACATCCACACTACGCCGACGGGAGGACTTTGGGCCTTGATCAGATTTAAAGTGCATCAACCCCGGCTACACGGCAGGTCTTTGGCGGCCAAGGATCGAACCCGCGACTGAACGAAAGCCGCCGTCCGCTGGTCCATGACCTTGACCACTAGGCTAACGCGGCCCTATCTAAAACGAAACCTCTATTATCTTGCAAGCTAAAACGAAATCTCTATTATCTTGCAAGCTAAAACGAAAGCAGACAGCAGCTTAAGAAGAAAAACAAAAGTAAGCATCACCTTGAGGTAAGTCTAACAATTTAACCAAAAGTTAAGAAATTAAAACTATAACGTAAGTTTAATCAACTTACTAAGACTCCCGTGTACTGACCATTTTGATTTCGTGATCTTAATGTTAATCCTATGGAATTTTTTCTCCCTTCCTGAAATATTTACTATTTCATCTATTTTAATGTAATAAGGTGCTTTCGAAAAGGCCACAAGTGATAAAAGTTTCTAAAGAAATGCATTTTCCTTCCAATTTTTTTTTTAAAAAAATCTCGTCTATTTTAAAGATTCGTTGCTGGGTTTTTCTGTTCCTCAAACATTGGAAGAATAATTTAATTCCACAGAAATCGTTGATACTATTTGTTCATTCAAAAGTACTTAATTTCATTCAAATCGATATAACAGCCTGGATTTGAAGAGAAAAGTATAAATTTCATGGGATTAACATTATATTTACGAAATCAAAATGGTGAGAGATGGAAGCCTTAAGCATATTGTAAGATTAAATGATCGTGAGCAAGTTAAGGCCACTCAATTGTGGAGATCGTTATACTTTTTTTTAGAAAATAAGGCACATAATTTAAAACATCTAAACCCTTCTATACTGTATCCAAAGACGCCATTATATACTAAACACGAAATTTTTTTAGCCCTTTACATATTTGGATAAATAATTACGGGAAATGAATATGAGCTCAATGGAAGAAATAGAATTGATAGAACGGAATAAAATTATACTTAGGAAATGAAGCAACGAAAAATAAGCGCAAATCTCACAATTTAATTTTTCTAAAATCAAACTCTCGATGAGCAAAAAATAATATCTCTGTCAAAGAATGTTATTTAAAAAATGCTGCTTTTTCAATTGAATAATCTGACAGTAAAATTCTGAGGACGATATTGTGTATATAGAATATTTTTGATTCTCTTAAACTTAAAATATTTTTTGAAATATTTTAAAAACATATTTAATTTGATTTACTGAAACTGTTTTAAATTTCTCCGTTGTGTTTTATTTGATTCGAGATTAATAAATGTTCTCTCACTGTAATGACCTTGTTAATGCACGTGAACTTATAATGAAGGTCACCCAATTTAGGTCAAATTCAATACCGTGTCAACATTTTATTTTGAACTTAAATAAATAAAACGTGGAACAAAATGAAATTTAGTTACTCGCTTGATAGATTGAATTCTAAAACCATTATCACACAAATTTTGGAGGGGTTTCGAAATGAAATTGTATAGGATCAAATAATTTGTTTTTCTTAATAAGAAGAGTTTTTTTTTTTGTTAATTTATTGAATATAATGCATCTGTTTCAAAAACTGTCGATAAAAAATCATAACTGAATTTTTTTATATTACATTTCAGTTTGGGATCATTTTTGATTTTTGATGAATAGCTTCAAAATTCTTTATATTCTGTACTTATTTTTTATTATAAAATTATTAATATATCTGTTTTTTTTGTTCCTATTTACCACAAAGCAGTCATAATTGAAAAAAAAGAAGCTTGACATACAAATAGTTTTGTCCTCTATAATTTCATCGAAATCGAATTAAATGCTAATATTTTTGCTGTTGCAAAAGTGACAAAGCGTTTAATAACTGGCATATAAAAGGATTCCTTTTTGCTCAGATCACAAAGATGCTACTGATACTAATCGGCCAAGATTTCTGAGGGGCCGACCCTAAATCATATCCGTCCCAAATCTGGTGCGGAAGTTAGGAGAGGGGAGATGCAAGTTCAGGTGTCGTCCTCGTCACTTGATGGAGGTTCAAAATTACGAGGTCCGTCGCCAATAGCTCTCGTGTTGCTTTTAGTGTGACATTAATAAAACCAACCAACCAGAAGCCTTAAATAGATCTATCTCAACTAAAAATTGCCAATGATGTCAATAGAAAAATTCAGAATGACGCTCAGTTTAGCAGGGGAGGTACACCAGTGGCACTGAGGGCTAGAAAACAACCTTTTGTAAATAACGTTCAGAAATCCATCGATTGTTAACCCCCCCTCCCTCGATTCATATCACTCTCGACTCTTTCATCAACCTATTAATTCCAAGCAATTTAGGCAATGAACGAGAGCTAGCGTAAGTAAAAAAAATCATAATAGAATAAATTGACTAAAATATGAACAAACCTCACAAGTTTACTTTAATTATATTACTATTTATGTAAGCAAGTTTTTGTTTTTAAGAAATAATATTAGTACTGAATTCTGACCCTTTTAACATACTGTAGTCGGGGTCGATAGCTATTCAATTGCGGTATTAGTAAAATGCGAGTTACAGCATTACTATAAAGAGAACGATAATATAAGTTCCATCATCGATATGAATTTTTGGCTTAAAAAACACTTTTTGAAATTACAGAAGAGCTGGTCAGTCTGAGAATGTCTGCTTGTCTGTTCCCTTTTCCATCGAATGATTATTTATTGACGTCGAACCTGGAGCCTACACGAGGACTATTGGTTACGGATTTCGGAATTTAGAACCTTGGTCGATCGACGAGGACGACACTTTTCTTTCCAAACTTCCAAATTACTCCAACTGAAGAACTTTGCGTCTTAACAAAGTCAGTATGCATCTGCCACAGATTTAAGAAATTAGGATTCGCAACCATGGCCTAATGTGACTTTTTAAAATTTCTTTCAATAACATTGAATTTTTTCTCAATAGTATAAGCTTTTTTTTGTACGTTTGCACTTTTTCGATACTATCTTTAAATATTACAAAAAAATCGCTTATATAAGAAAACAATCTTTATAGTTCTTAAAATTTGATTAGTGCGAAATTTGTTGAACGAACAGCTAATCTCAATGACAGCCAGTTATATATATATAATTATATAAATATCCATTTGAATGTAATTATTTCTTTAACGTCGCTCTGAGAAGAAATACGAGGAGTCTTGGCTACAGACCTGTAATGTTGAACTTCGATCTAGTGACGAAGACGACACTTGAGCTGGCACCTCCCTCTCCAAACTTCCACACCATGCCAATGGAAGGAATTGGGATTCTCAACCAGATTTTACTTACATCAGCTCCGGTACACTAAGTTTTTTAGTGGCACAAGGGCTCGAAGAAAAGAACGCCAGCCGCAATCATGACACTAGGGTATGGAGGCCACATGGCATCATCCAAACAAAATATTAATCTGAATTTCATGGAAAGAAAAATAAGATTTAGGGCAGTTTAACATCTAGGAGTGATATCACAAGGGATTGCTTATTAAAAGAGTCATAGTAAATTCGCGTGTATAATAGACTCACATGTTACTGAACTGTGTGTTAACTAGGTCCGAATGAATACATATATATATACATATACCCTCTTATATATATATATATATATATATATATATATATATATATATATTCATTTTAAAGTAAAGTGAAAGTGTTGGAATTATTTACTTCTAATGCTTTGTACATACAGTACAACTGCTTGTATGCGCTTATATGGAAGAGGCATTTTAAAACTAACTAAATAATTGGAAAACTCACACTGAAAGACTTTAGCACGTTTTCTAATTTAACTAGTCTGAAGTATTGTTTAAGAATTTGTACATAAGGAAAAGTAAACACCACGAATGCAGACCGGAAAGTATTTTAATTCCTCATAATTTTTAACTATAGATTTTATTCTTATCAACAATACTTTTCTCGAAAACTTTTTTAAAGTTTTAACGAAACTAAGGAATACCAGCCCATGAACCATTTTCATCTGCCATTTTCATGTGCCATTTTCTCCTGGATTAAACTTCTGTAACGAAAAGCCCGCGTTCCGTTCTTGACTCGAACTAAGCACATTTCTTTCCGAACGTTAATGTTCTTTACGCGAATCATATTAACAAGGTAGCAGAAAAACGCGATTGCTTTCACAGGAACGGACTACACAAGTTCGGCGCATCACCTGGGAAAATTATCACCTGCGTAAATAACTTCTGCGAGCTTTCTTCTCTACATAATCGAAACAAAGTTTTCTTGTTGTTGCAAGAACTGCTCTGTATTCAGGTATTCTGACGCGCTGATGCGATCTGCTTACAAACGAGCTAGAGCTTGTTTCAGGTTGTAATGGTGTAGTAGTAAACAGAGCGAGTTTTGTAGCAAATTGTTCATTGTTATAAGTCGAAATATAAAAAAAAAAGATTGTACTACAATATGTGTTATTAAGGTATTCGTACACTTTTAAAACGTCATTTTTGTCAAAACTTTCGATTTTCTAATTTTAATATCAGTTTAAAATGTAAACCTTCTTCTTTCTAATAGTGTTCGAGTTTTGCTTATACCTTAATTAGAACTTAAGTTACGGGGATTTGAATTTTACTCGGTAGCTAATTTTTAATTGTATTTGAAAGTTTGTTTTTGATTTTTCTCAAAATGAATTTTCTCGACATATTCACATATGGCAACGTAGATATCAGAAAAAGTTATGAACCAAACTAATTTAAATTTTGTAATATCTACCTCATATAGTTTTTAAGAACCGCTACTACTTTCATGGTTATAAAATTGATACGTTTTTAGTAACAAAGGTGTAAATCATGTATTGTTATAATTTTGTTTTGATTTTTGATTTGTTATTTGACTCGAAACACAATAAAAATTGTAGTAATATGATTGTCATCATGAAAGTAGTACCAGCCCCCAAAACTGTTATGATGAATAAGATAAAATTTGCAGAATAATGATATTTTTTGTTTACTTTTGAGTTGTGAACGTTATTCTGATAATCAGTTTATGTACTATTTTCACCATGTTTTCCCCTCCAAAATTATTATTTTCGAAATAAAAGCAGATTATTAAATGTGTTTTTCATAGTGTTAGGTTATATTTTAGCTTTAAAAAATATTTTGATAGCAAATATTTCAAAAAAATTTCTCCAAAGGGGTACGGATACCTTAAAATACTTTCAGAGAAACATTAAAAGATAAGATTTAAAAATTTATTTTTTGACATTTTTGTTGTAAAAGGATAAGATTGAGTGCAAAGAATGGAAACGATAAAGCAAGTTAATACCTTAAATGTCTTACGGAATAAGAAATGTTATTTTCAGTTACAGAAATGTGGTATAAAACTGAGAAATTGGATTAATAGGTATTGTGGAGTATTTTTTGAAAGAAACTAAGCCACATACGTTTTTTGGGCACGTCTAAATGTTTACCTTTGACATGTTTGTGTATGAAAACGAACTAATGAACAATGTCTTAACAATTAACTTAAGGGAACTTGGTACCTTTCGAAATCAAAAGTAGAACATTTTGACGCACTTTTTTCGATTCATCATAAGTAAATAATTTTTGTTAATTTTTATATGAAACTTTTGACAGTTTGTATAATAAAGTGTAATGTTTAATACATTGAATAATTTTTTGCTATTAAATCAATATATTTTTTACACATCATGAAATATGCGTACAAAAATTTAAAAAAATTAGCTTACCTTCTGTTACCCACAAGATAAAAATTTTTAAGTCATACAATAGAACCATCATTCTTATATCAAATTAAAGCTAAATAAAGACCTTATCCTGTAAACCACAAATTTTAAATTTATCTCACTTAAGAAATTTAAAAATTAAACAAAATTATAAAATTTGGAATTAGTAACTTTTTTTTCATTTATCATGCTATAAAATAGAATCTAATCATCTCATTAGCAAAAATGAGGTTCACAGAATAAAGATCTACAAGTACAACACCTATGTAAAATTTTAAAGCTCTATATGCAAAACAGTCTTTTTAATTTTGTGGGAAAATATGAAAATAAGAAAAAGCGGTTTGTTAACATTTCATTACAAAGAGTTTAGTTTAGTTTTTATTAACATCACACTAGAGCGCTTTTGGCGACGGACATCGTAATTTTGAACTTCGGTCAAGTGACGAGGATGACACCTCAGCTGGCATGCCCCTCTCCTAACTTCCACACCAACGGGAGGACTTAGGGCCCCGATAGATTTCAAGTGCATCAACCCCGGCTGCACGACGGTTGTTTAGCGGCCAATGATCAAACCCTCGACTGAACGAAAACCGCCGGCCACGAATTCGAAATCATGACCACTAGGCTACCACGGCCTGCATTACAAAGAATAAGTCACTTTAGACATTTACATATTTTGTTGCCCAGGGTGTAATAATTGTCGGATTTTGACGCGTTTTACTTTAAAATGCTCCTAACATTCCTCTCGATTTTTTGAAAATAAATTTGAAAAATCGAATTTTTGAAGGTGCAAAGGTACTAAATCCCTTTAAGCAATATAATGGTTAAGTTTGTATAACATTGTATGTTTTTGCTTAAGGCTCCCGTCTGCAGGTATTCTTGATGTCTTGAACGTAAGGTTAATCCTATGAAATTTCTACTACTGTCCTTAAAATCCACATGATTATATCTATTTGAATACAAAAAGGTGCATCCGAAAGAGCGGAAAATAATGAAGGGGTTTCTACTGAATTACATTTTCTCTCTCTCAAAATTCTAAAGATATTTATACCCCTATTATAATGTTTCGTTTATGGGTTTTCCAGTCTTTAAAAATATTTTAAAACTTTTCAAACTCGGAGGGAAAACGTAATTTCCTAGAAACCTGTATTATATTTTTCTCTTTTAGATACACTTTATTACATTAAATCATAAAAAATAGTAAAAAATTGAGAACGATAGTAGAAATTCCATTGGATTTACATTACGTTTACGAAATCAAAATGGCCTGTAGACGGGAGCCTTAAGTTTATATAACACTGGTAAGTTGTAATAATGCTATGGAAAAGAGAAGAAATGCGCTACAAAATAAGTGATTATTTGAATTCATTTCCAGATTTTTATTTAGACAATTTTTATAACAATGAAAACGTTCCTTTTTCTACGGTATACATATTTGTGTAATTATATACATCACAGTATACATGTACAATCATTAATGCAGTATACCTATAATAGTATCACACTTTCTAAATTTCTTTCCTCAATTACATATATTCATCTTATACTATTATTTAATTATTTTCTCATGTGAAAGTTATACTAAATTTTTTTGCATAATACAATGATAGAAGATTCTACTGACATCTAAGTTAACAACATGAAGTTCTGATACAGAATCAGTGTACTTTGCAATCCAAAACCAGATTAGCAAGACCAAAAGACAACAAGAATTACAAAAAAAAAATTCTTCGAATTCATAGTTATTGTATGATAGATTTCTAACCATTAAAAAGGAACAATATATTTTAATTATAAAATTTATATTTTGTACTCTAGTAATCAGAAAAAACTTTAGAAATTGTAAATAAATTTGCTTTTTACGTAAGCTGTTTATGGTTCACTTTAAAAAAATATTGTGACAGAGTTCGCAATAAACAATACTGTAAAATTATAAAATTTTGTATTGCATTTAATAAATATTAAATTTAATCGATATCCTTTCTCAAATTAAAAGCATTCACTGATCTGGTTAATAAGATAAGTTAATAAGTTAGATAAGTTAAGATAAGTTATTACAAAATACCAACGAGGAACCTTTTTTATTTTAACATAATGCGAGGGAAAAGATAAGTTTTTCTTAAGAAATTCACTTCTATGCTTGAAAAGTTCAGAGTTTATTTATCACTTAACTTCCTACAAAATTAAAAAAAAAAAAAAAAAAGGCAAGCGATAAAAGATTTTCAGTCAAAATAATGTCAATATATTGATTTTTTGATGATTGATTCTTTTTTGAACTCTCTATTTTCTACAAAAAAAAGACCTCTTCATATTACCATCATAGAATATAATATTTTCTGCACATGGAGTCAAAATTGTTAATTTTTAATTTCATACTCCTTATATATATGGAAGTCTTCAAAGACATTTTTATAAAATATAAAAAAAATATGTAACGTATTATAATTAAATTTGTTATTTTACAACGTTTCAAAAGAAGTTAAATCCAACTATTTACAAAGTAATATTAAATAATAGGAATATAATAATTTAAAGCGCTTACGGTTTAATATATATATAAAATTACATTTACTTCAAAGAATTTTGTGCCAATGATTTAAGATAAACATTTCGTACTAATAAAAATTACATTAAGTACTCAAATTTATTATTTCAGTTGTGTTTATTTGTAGTATCATTTTTTAAGCGATTTTAATTTTGTATATGTACAGAAACGTATTATACAATGTCTGCAGAATAATATATATGCTGAAATTAAAATATCGTCATTAGAATGAAATAATGGCACGGATAGACAATTAACATTCCATTTAATGATCATAATAATTTTGCTAGAAATTTGGAAGTAGTTTATAATACATTGAAAATGAATTTGTATTGAATGGTAACAACTAATTGAAAATACTGCTTGTATGAATAAAAATTGAAACATATTTCTAACATATATATTGCGTTCATTCATAGCTTCGTTATTTATACAACTTTAATTTCGTATGTGTGCAGAAACTTAAACATTATCTTCAGAATAATGCATATGTAGATATCAGAATATTGTCATTAAAATGAAATAATGACAGTGATTACAATTAATCAACTGCGCTCTGTTCAATGATCATAACAATTTTGCAGGATAATTTGGAAGTAGTTTATGATATATTGAAAATTAATTTGCTTGCAATAATAATTTCTATTTCAAAATAAAGCTTTTAGGAATGAAAAGAGAAATATATTTCTTACTCGTAAGCTAAATAAAAAGATATTGGAATTTAAAGCGTTATATATTTGTTATTAAATATTTTCAATTACGTAATGTAAAATGTAATTTTATTATTCACATTAAAATGAATTAAATATTTATAAGCAAATATTGCAATAACAGCTGAAGCAATAGCCATATTGATCTTTTATGATCTCAAAATTTATAGATATTTTAGCAACGTCCAGTATTTTATTGTCACTTTTATGTTTGAGAATATTTAGAGAAAAATAATTGATAATAATTTAGTATCTCGTATTTCTTTTGGTATTATTATAATTAGCGTAATAACTAACACAACCTCAATTATTGAATTAAATAAATATTATTTTTCCTAGTTATTCGTAGATGTAATGCTTTTATATAGTTTTTTTTTATTGTCATATAAGCATTAAAAATACACTAGTAACTCTTGTAAAAGACATCTCCATTTAAGGGACAATTCTATTGGCTCCTATCCCTTTGAATAAGTATTTACCTTTTATTCAAGAACACCTCTGTAACATGGGCTATTCAGGCTCATCAACTAATATCCGGGGTTTCTTTTCGCTTTTATATTTAAGCACCTAGCTGCTAGTTGATTATTAAGACTATGGTAATAAGAAGAATGTTAGTGTGATGGGCGTGGAAGTATTCTAGCGTGTATAACAGATTTAGTGAGATTAGGATTCAACACCGTCTGAGTAAATGCAGGAGGTACTCGCATCTTATTCCGTTAAGAGCATTCTTCGATACATTACAGAAGTTATTAGTACTCACGGAAAGGATATTAACTGTGAAGAGCATTCTCCTAAATTAAGGGGGAAATAAAGATATTTGGGATATAAATGACTCATTTATAGATCTATTGTTCTGGAACTTAAGTTGAAATTTAGATCCTGTAATTAACTTTAAGATAAAAGACGTGACAGGTAATCAGATGTAATTACACGTCTATTCAAGGGATAAAAATGTCTTGTTCAGTGAGTGTCCCTTATTAGAAGGTACTACTATATATGAAATTACACTTCCCTAGAAACTAGTGAATTAGGATATATTTATTTGCATCCTTCAGGGGTTTTAAGCAATTTGTTAAAATGTTTCCATTATTTTTATTTTATGATTAACATAATTATTGAAGAAATTTTTAATCAGCCAATAAAAATGTTTGCAAATTTCTTCCATAAAAAGCTAGTTTAAAACATTGTTGAGAATATAATAATTATTGTCATACCCCTTTTATTCTCGCATAAGATATGTAATTATTGATGCAGTTTTTAATCAGGGTTTTGCCGATATAAAAATATTTGCATGTTCCTATTTTAAAAAGAAACATGCAAACATAACAAAATATTTATTCACGAGATCATACTAATTATGTTCAAAAACCTGTGTTATATTAGTATAGGGATGTTATCTGACAGAGATGGTCGCTTAAAATCCAATTTTCGATTAAAAGTTAAATTTATCACTATATTTCATGAACAGCATTCTGTAAGAAAGGTTTGGAACAAGAATCAATCATTAAATTCAAAATAAGTGAATTAAATGTCAATCATTAAATTGTAAATAAGTTGAAAGATATTTTTGAGAACATTTGTATTATGTTACATCACTTATTTCAGGAATTGAATAAAAAAATGTTTAAAGTTTTTGTATTCGTTTTCTAATACAAAAAGAGCCTATAGGAAAGTACCAGTTCTCGAAAAAAAAAAAAGAGTAAAATTATGTCCAGGAAATTTTAAGAAAATGGTTATCGATCTAGCAAAAAAAGATTTTTACAAAACAATTTGCTAAAATAGCTTCCTCTTTCAACTAAAAAATGTGTAGAAAAAATTACATTTTGTTTATATGTATGTTTATGTCAAAAGTTAGAACAACAAGAATGAAAAACATTTGATGATTAACAAAGCATATCCTAGTTTTTATAGATGTTTAATTTCACATTTTTTGTAACTACTACATCACTTAAGATAATTAAAAGTAGAGAGATAGCTCATAAAGTAAAAAAAAAGCAATTAAGAAATTAGGTTGTTAAAGCAATTAAAAAGAAATAATCTATAAATTTTCATAAAAAAAAAGGCAAAAAACCCCTCTCCTTTTCTTAATTGCCGCAATTTTCTCACGTAAAATATACTGAACTTTACAAGCGCACGCTTTTAACTTGGATAATGCTTTTTTCAAAAGTTATTCAAATTATATTTAAGAAACAGACCCTATTAAATATTAAGGAAAAAATTGAAAATATGAAAAAAATATTAAGACATACATTACTAATAAATGCGAAATTAGTTTATGGAACAATAAAATGAAATGAGTGTAATTGCTGTTTAAATTATTGCTAGTTAATTAAGATAATAGAAGTTTTTGAAGTTTATATTTAAGATAAAACTATAAAATGCACAATTTTTTTTAAAAATTATTAATTCGTAATGATGATAAACAGCTTATTCACTAAAGAATAAATGTAAACTAAATAATAAATTTACCAATTAAAATTAATATCAGTAGGAATATTCCATAATGGACAAAATGAATCATTATTGATCTACAAATTAAAAAAAATAAAAACCTTATGAATTGTTATTAAGTTATGAAACTGTAGATTTTTTCAAAATTCTATATTTCTTACTTGTGTAGATTAATTTTTTTTAAAAAAAATAAACCGTTTATCCAAAATCTCAAAATATTTATTTTTATGAAGTCTTTTCAATATTTTGTATGGCCACCGGAGCTCAGTGGTCACGGTTGTGGACTTGCAGCCAACTATTTCCGTCGAGGGTGCAATCTTTAATGCCACTAAAGACCAGCAGTGTAGCAAGGATAGATGCTCGTTAAAACTTTCGAAGCTCAAAGTGTCACCTCTGGTTTCGACCTCGTCACTTCACCAGTTCAAAATTACGAGGTCCGTCGCCAATAGTCCCCGTGATGTTTCTAGTGCGAAGTAAAACCAGTAATTTGTAATCAATAATTTGTTAAAGGAGTCTTATGAATTAACAGTTACATAAGTCCATCTGTAGTAACGATAATTTATAAATCGATTTATGTAAATGCAAAATTATATATTAATTAAAATAATAAAGGTAATTTTCAATAACACATTTGGAAAGGGACATTCATGTCGAGTATAAGCATCCAAAAATGCAAAAATGTGCAAAACACACACACACACACACACACACACACACACACACACACACA
>BMAW01091555.1:99143-133024 GCA_019974015.1 Nephila pilipes | reverse complement strand
TTTAGAGGTTTCTTATGATATAAAATTAGTTATATATCATAAGAAACAGTTTGGAATGCAGTTTAGAGTAACCACCCTTGGCGACAGGAATTATTTGGTGATATTTTGCCAAATGTGGCTACCCTGTTTTCCCTGTGGTGGCTTTAGCAGTGGCAACCCTGTCGAATTTGTCATGTGAATTCGGATTCCAGTTCACCATATATATATATACCTCTCTCTGATCGTGTTCGGCTAAAATATCACAAAATTTGGCAACTTTTTATACCTCGCTAAGTGGTTACACTAAACTGCATTTTCATCCTCGAAGTTCGTTAGCCTACGCTTTTTAATCTCGGATTTATGATAGATTAAAAAAGAAAAATTGCTTATTTAATTGTACCACTTTAAATATTACTAATTTTAAAATAAAAACAAAATCATTTTTTCTTTACTTTGGAACTCTCTTCTACTTGGTAATACTGACAAAAAAAAAACGCTTTGTCTCGAAGCGTATGAAACGGAATAATAAATTAAATGCGAAAGGTTTGTACGAAGCGTATGGGAGAAGGACGATCATAATGTTAAAAAAGCACGAAATCATCAGGTGGCGCTTATATCGCGAGGGACAGGGAAAATTTTCCTGAGAAAAAAGGGGGAAAATATTGTATGCGGTTTTCACAATGGTTTATAAGCACCATTTTTGTGTCCTAAATCTAGTAGTTGTCCAGAGCGAATTATCTCGTGTGTATAATGATTCCAGGATTTTGGGTAAATTTGTGTATTTCTTTTTTAATGATTTCTATTGAGTTCAGTTTTAATGTTGGGGTTAAGTGATATTTTGTTTACGTAAATTATTTTTGAGTTTCGATAAATTTTTAATATGGGAGGGAGTGAAAATATTGTTGGATTTTTGAATGGGTTTAGATGCAGTTTTATGTGAATTAATAATATTATCAGTTAGATATATAGGTTGACAGGCTTTACTGGAGCTCCTGAGCCAACGACTCTAAATCTCCATATCAGAGCAGTTTGGGATGCTTGACTTGCAGAGCAGTTTGGGATGCAAGCCCAAATCTTGATTATAGAAGTTGCTTTGGAATGATGGAGTTTTCATTTTTGATGGTAAAGTCTAAAAATATAAATAGTGTGATGAAAATCTGGGGTACAGAACTTTCATTGATTGAGAGGTGAGTAGCGTTGAAACTGCTATTGGTTGCCCATTTTGAATTAAAATGAATGAAAAACATTTAAATTTTTATTGGTAATGCGAAAACAAAGATTTAATTCATAATATATATGAGTGTAATTGGTAAAAACTAAAAAAGTGGTGTGGTAATTATTCGTCATTTAACATTAAAGCTTGGATGATTGCCGTTATCTTTGCAGTGTTATTTTTACTTTATGTAAATTAGTTAAGACACCAGGTATTAGAGCGGAAATTTCAGCAAGTCCTTATAGTTGTTCAATTGCTTGTATAATGTTGTTCACTGGATTATGGTTTTTATTTTGATTGTAATACTGAGGTGTATTTTTGAGAGTTTCATTGGTAGGCAGCGTCATCTGTTGAGAAGAAGTTAAGGCTTGAGCGAAAGTAAAATTTTCTATGATGGTTTTTTTCAGTGGAATATTATTGTTTTTTTGGTGGTTTAGGGAAGAGTTTGCAACCTTTATAGGAGGCAGAATGTCCTTTTACGTTATAGTTAATACAGGTGATTTCTTGGATTTTGTTTTGAATCTGACCATCGCGAGTCGGGTGTGCGCCGGATCATTAGATACTCGGAATCAATTTTGCGCGCTGTGATTAAATTTATTGCAATTAAAACATTGAATGGAGGTATTATTTTTGTAGTTATCTATTGTAATTGACATATAGCAAATTTTAGTGAGATCAAAGATTTTTTGATTTGTTTCGTTTCTTGGTAATGTCTCCATGTAGATCGGAAGGGGAAGCTTCGTTCGTCTGTTGATCAATTGGTTAACTTTTGTAGGGTTAAAGCCGAGTTTTTCATGAATATCTTTAACATCAGTAATTCTTGGTAGACCTTTTATAACTATTTTCAATGCACGCGATATTTTAGGTTCAATTACATAGTATTCGTAGGGTTTTGTAGTTAGAACATTGTTTATTGAACGATATTCTTCAAAGTTATTTATTTACAATTTAATGTATTCACCAGAAAGGCAAGTACGTAAAGTGGGAATTGCCGAAGTTAGTTCTTTTTTTTATAGTTTTGGCTTATTTTAAGCATTACTGAGGGAGATTCCTATTTTTGTTGGTATTATTTTCTGAATTAGATTGGATTGAATTTTCAGAATTTTGATTAATCTCAATGGTAGAAAGTTCTTGGTATTTATTTTTGGTTTTAATTAATTTGTTAGAAAATGCAACATCAAACTGTGTATAGAAACTGAAATCACCAATTTTTTATTTAACAAGACATAATAAAAAAATAATTTTTCTACCAACTTAATTGAAAACAATTTGGTTTTAACCGTATGATACAACAAGTTATACCAGAACTAATTATGTATTGGTTTATTCTAGTATTTTGACTGATACTTAAGATTCATTCTGATGAAATCGTTTCAACTTCTGAGAGGATTATTGGATTGACTAGATCAACTGGCTCGTGTAACCGGCTCTCTCCGTATTTTTAACTAAAACAGCTCAAAATAACATCGAAACAGCTCTTTTCAGAGCTATTCGGCGAAGATATCTTATTTTCCCGACTCTCACCCTACCCGACCCGGCACCTGAAACTGGAACAATGGAACTATAAACATGGATTTATCTTCTCCATCTTCATCCCGTTCTCAATCTCCTATTGGAGATGTAAATCGGGAGTCATGCGAGACACTACAGCCCTTACAAAGACGGATTCGAAAACTCGTCCACTACCGAGACGAAATAAATATGCTTATCCAGTCCAACCGAAGGAATCCTGACCATGACGAATCTGACGAGCAGTTCCGCTCCTATCTCCTACTCCACTCCAAGGCCCAGGATGATCTGACAACAGCGGAGGGTGAGTATTCCTCACTTCCTACTTGTTCTGTCCCTGGCTATCACATTCACACCACTCTACCTACCACACCAACTAAAAACTTAAATTTAAAAAGGAAAGACGAAGACGGCTTCGTCACTCCCCCAAATCGAAAAACAGCTAAAAGACAAATCATCACCGAATCTACTAGAATTACTACGACCCAGAACAAATTCCAAAATTTAAAAATCCAAGAATCAGATAACACTCAAACAAACGAGGTCGTCATCCCACCCAAGGAACGACTCCCTCCACCAATAATGTTAAAAATTAACAACTATAAGCACCAACTTCAGGCCATACACTTTGTTATCCCCGACCTTCTCACAAAGCTCTCAGGGTAATATATCAAATTATATGTAAACACCCCAGACGAATATAGAAACCTAGTCCAATACTTGTCCACCAGAGCCGAGTACGAATACTACGTTATTCGCCCGGTCCAACAAAGACCTGTGAAGGCCATAATTAAAGGACTTCCACGGGAAACAGATCCAGAAGATATTAAAGAAGAACTATTGGAATTAGGTTTCAACCCCATCCGTGTAGTACAACTTACAAACAGAAGAACCAAGCTATCAGCGCCACCCCTGACCGAAACCTGTACATCCAAACTTCTTAACATTTCCAGACCTCAGAGACAACCAATCAGAGCACAGCTACTGATCCTATCAAGCAGAATGTTTTAATCTTCATCTTTTAAGCCGATTCTTGCTATAATAATACCGACCCGAGCTTAAAGGCCGCTCCGCTGCCTTTGTGCTCGAAATACTTCCCAGCGTTCCTAGCGTTATCCTTCTTAATATTTCCCCTACTTGAAACCATACCTCACTTTCCCACATTAAAATAATACAGGTCCTTCAAAATAAAATCTCCGCATGATTACTAACTCACCTTGGGATGTCAGAAATTCTGTCATTCACAAGGATCTCAATAACCCTCCTATAATTAAACATATCAACTATCTCTCTAGAAGATTCTATAATTGATTAGCATATCATAGTAACCCTCTAATAAGGGCCCATCTAATTTTTGCTCACAATAATGGAACCCATGTCTTACCCTACCAATCTTGCAATAATTATCTGCATCTAATTCCCCCATAACACTTTGCATTCCAACTCAGACTCTTTTAATTAATTTCTTTATCCCTCCTTCAATAGCCTCTTTCTAAGTCAACTATCTCATTCCAAGACCTATATCATGATCTATTCAGCTTTTCATCTGCTGTTTAATACCCTTAAAAAAAGTTTAAATAATATTTTATTTATTACTATTTTAGTTATTGTAATTTTACAATAATAATAATTAAAAAAAAATTAAAAAATAATCATACAAAATAATACTCTCCTCTCGCTGAAGATGAGACATAGCCTATGGAAGGCACTGAGGGGCTAAAAAAATGATATAAGTATTTTTTATTCATCTTATCTTACGATAAAATTTGTAAAAAAAGAATTTAAATCTATTAATTATCTCATCCTCATTGTAAACAATTAATTCATTTTTCTATCCTCTTTTCTCTCCCTTTTCTTTTATGTTTTTTTTAAATTCATTTGTGCATTAAGCGCATTTTAATATGCTTGTTTTAATTTAAAAAAAAATAAGGCTTCCATATGACATTGAGTACAGAGTCCACCGGATTGGCACTCGTCTCTATCTGATTGTTGTTGTTGTGTTGATGGATAATAACTTTAGATATTCCATATTCGTCAACACTCAAGCAATCAATCAACAAATGAATAACGAATTTTATTCATGCATTTGAAGTGAAGATATAAAGTGTTTTGAAAATTCAGTTAGTATTAAGTTTTATAGGGGAATTAAATAACCTTTGCTGCTCTG
Organism: Nephila pilipes; assembly: GCA_019974015.1. NCBI lineage: Eukaryota > Metazoa > Arthropoda > Arachnida > Araneae > Nephilidae > Nephila > Nephila pilipes. The sequence continues at coordinate 128,156 of BMAW01091555.1, read as the reverse complement.
TGTAACATATATAAAGTAATTAGTCTTTCCAAGCATTGAAATTAATTATCTATATCGTTGATAGCATTTGTTACTGAACATCTCTAAAAACTCAATCGTATTTCCTGCAGTCTCGCAAGATTTTATTGGTTTCCTTTTACAGATGTTTGCGCTTGATAAATATTTACTGAGTGATATTTGCATTAAGATATTCAGAACAAAAATGTGCTTCAATAAAGAACTTATATATTCGCTTAAAAATTAATCAATACAAAATAATAAATTATCAAAGCAGAATAGAGTGCTGTCCTGACTACTTAATAATGGACAAAAAAATTAATCTTCGGGAATTTTCTTGACTATTGTGCTCTTATAAGAATTTGGTAATTCACACAAAAAACTATAATTATTATCGCTATGAAAGTAATACATTTTTTTTTCTTTGATGTAAGGATTATCACAAATACAAAATATTCATGGAAAGAGGACAACTTACTTTTCAATAATATGCAATGTATCTTTTTTTTTTATCCAATCCATGTATTGAAAAGAAATTTACAAACTCATATATAATAAGAAATCCTTTTTGTATTATGTTTGTGACAAAGTCTTTCCTCATCTTTAAAATTTAAAAATGAATTTTCTTACGCTCTTAAAAGAAAAACCTTTTGTTTGTGAATTTTGCAAAAAAGGCTTTTCTGAAAAATATGCTTTAAAGACTCATTTGCATATTCATACAAAGGAAAAGCTTTATGTTTGTGAAATTTGTAAGAAAGCTTTCTTGAGAGGTGGGAACTTAAAGGCTCACATGCGCACTCATACTAAGGAAAAACCTTTTGTCTGTGAAATTTGTAAGAAGGCTTTCTCAGCAAATGGGAACTTATTGAGACATTTGCTTGTCCATACAAAGGAAAAGTCTTATGTCTGTGGGATTTGTAATAAAGCTTTTTCACAGAATTGTACTTTAAAGATTCATTTACGTATTCATGCAAAAGGAAATCCTTGTGTGAGTGATAATGATAAGAATGCTCTCTCGAAAAATGGGAATTCAAAGAAGGACTCGCGTACTCATGTAAAGGAAAAGCCTTACATTTGTGAAATTTGTAAGAGAGCATTCTCTATTAGTGGACACTTAAATAGACATTTGCGTATTCATATAAAGGAAAAGCCTTACGTTTGTGAAATTTGTAAGAAGGCCTTTGTGGTAAATGGGGATTTAAAGAAGCATTTGCTTATTCACACACAAGAGAAGTCTTATGTTTGTGAAATTTGTAAGAAGGCTTTCTCCCGAAGTGGGGATTTAATAAAACATTTGCGTATTCATACAAAGGAAAAGCCTTATGTCTGTGAAATTTGTAATAAGGCATTCTCTCAAAATGGTACTTTAAAGATTCATTTGCGTATTCATACAAAGGAAAAGCCTTATGTTTGTGAAATTTGTAAAAAGGCTTTTTCACTAAGTGCTCACTTGGAGACTCATGTGCGTATTCATACAAAGGAAAAACCTTATGTGTGTCAAATTTGTCAAAAGGCGTTTTCACAAAGGGGGAACTTAATGAAACATTTGCGTACTCATACAAAAGGACAAGCATATATTTAAAAGTTCATATGTTTTTATGCTGCCTTCAAATATATTAGATGGCAGGTATTTATGGAAAGAAAAATTGAATCAGATTTGAGAAACATGGATATTTTTAATTTAAATAGATTGTTTTCTACAGCTGTCTGAGTGTTATATACTCTATATTTTTTAAATGTATTTGAAAGTTCATTTGCATGTGTTGAATTGTGTTTCAAGTAAATGTGTTGCATATCTTTGTACATCTACTTTTATGTTATATAATAATTTTAAACTGAGTTGTGTAAGCATATTACTTTTATTGAATGATTTTCTCTGATATATTCTCATTTATAGAATCTCGAGAGTAGTTTTCCGCATTTTATTTAAAAAACTTTTAATTATAGTAATTTTTTTTAAATAATTAAAACTCACTTTATTTTATAATCGATAAAGTTGTAAATTATTAAGTTTCATTGTCTGATGCATAATGAATTTAAATTGTGGGGAATGGAAAAAAAATATTTTAATGTGGCACTGATTGCGGTTTCGAATACTTTAGAATTGCATTTTTTCAATTAAATTGCTAAAGTGGAAAAAAAACAACCTCTCACTTATTTGGCTATCTAGTGTAATGTCCTCAGAATATTCTGGAGATTACTTTTCTACTACTGTAATTCTTTCACATTATGGCATCATTTTGAAAAAATGCCAATTTTAATACAGAAACTCCATTTAGATAATTCAAAATTTTTGAATTTTTCATTATAATTTGAATTTCTTTTATCACATTTTTTTTTGTTTTGAATCTCTAATTATTTTTTACATTTTTTTAAAAAATTTCTTAGTACTTTTAGCTTTATTATTTGAAATTCTTAGTATTTGTATCATTATTATTTAAAATTCTTTGTATTTTTATCATTATTATTTGAATTTCTTGGTAACTTAAATTATTGCTTAGACTACTTTTAAGTATTCAGATTATTTTTAAATATTTAGATTGCTGTCTTATTTTTAGTATAATGATTGGATTTTCTTATTAATTTAAAACACTATGATAAGTTTTGAATATTCTTTTTATAATTCAATTGTTGGTTTATTATATTGTTAATTAGATTATTTATGTAATTTTGTGTTATAAATTAATAATCTAATGTAGCATCTACATTGTGTTCTTTTATTATTATTATAAATTACTTTAATCTTATTCATCTCTTCATTGCATTTAGATAATGTTCATTATTTTCATACATTGCATTTAGATAAATTTCATTATTTCATCATTATTTTCGTGGTTTTTATATTATTAGATAAATTTTTTACATTTATCAACCTTACCTTCAATTTGCAGTGTCTTTCCTAAGTATGAGGAAATTCTTACAGAAACAAATTTTTTGTGTTTTTAAAAGTGAAGAAAGTCTTTTGATCTGGATGAAAGTTTTAGCAGAGTATTTTACTTATAATATTTACTTATTTTATTTAACAATCAAGAGCTATTTTTCAATTTCATGAAAGAAATCGTGTTAGCTGAACCCAAATTTGTGTGTTATAAGTGCAGTACTTCAATGAAATTTATTGCGAAAAATTCTCTGTCAAATATTGTTCCTCGATTTGCAGGAATTCTTCAAGTAATAAGGTTTATGGCACCCCAAAAAAATTTTAACATGGATCTGTGATGTCTTCCCATCATTAGTCAACTCTTGTACGATATCTCAGTCTAATATATTAATTAAAAACTACTAAACTTCTATTGAAGATACACAAGAACAAAATGGATTCTTTGTTTATTATCATTGTAGAATATCTAAGATTGCTCCCTCTTTAGAGTCTCAACCTAACCCACAATGTTAATTTATGATTTAAATACAAAATCTATCTTACCAATCCACTCATTCTTAATTTCACAACTCTCTTCAATCTTAACTATGTAGTTTTATACTTTTAGTGGAATCTCTTCAATCCTTAAAATCAAGAGAATTTCAGTCTGAATTACAATTCTATAACTACAAGTTCTTTTCCTCTATCCTCATTCATTTTCCATTGATTGCATATCATTATATCTAAATCACTTCACTTTTCCTTTATCTTCATCTAATTTGCCTAATCACTTTTAATTTGGGTTGGGAAGAATTTGTAATTTTATGCATTTCAAATTGAAAAAGTCCCTAAGTTTAGTAAACAGAAAATTGTGAATAGTCCAGTATTACAGATCTTAGTTCAATTGCACAAAACTGAAAATTGAGGTAAAATTTATGCTGACTAATAAATTCACCATTAATTCAACTATAAATGAGATAGCAGGTAATATTATTTTTCATCTTCAACTTTTGCAGAGTCAATGAAATGATTCAGAGCACATTGAATGCTATTCCCATAAGATATGAATAATTGAAAAAGTCATGGATGGAGGTGATTATAAATTTAGCTGCCAGGAATACCCTGTATAGTGACAGTAGGTTTGTAGATTAGGAATTGGAGAGCCATTTTTAATTGCTATCTATGACAGATCTCGACAGACTGGTCAGCACAATGAATGAGTGAAATGAGCCAGGAACAACTTTTTACTCAAACTGTTGTAAAACTTGTTTCTTGAGATAAAAAAAGACCATAGTCTTTAATTTGTTCATCCAAGGGCAAATTGCCATGCAAACACTGGATAGTACTGGAAAACATGCTAAAATCACACTTCCTCATGACAATATGCAGGTTGACTTTGATTTGGCTGTATATTTATTGAGAAAACCATGTGATTTGAAGGGTAAAATCTATTTTTATCAATTTTTAGAAATTATTATCAGACATTGTCTGCAGGCAAAGAAATCAGAACAAAAACTTTAAAAGGAGGATTTCCCTGGAATTTATTTGAAATGAAAATTACTTTTCTTTTCTTCTTGAATGGTAAATTTTCATATATATGTAGTGTTGTTGAGTAAGATTTATTCTTTATTAATATTTATTTTATTTATATTATCAGTATTCATATATATTTTCAATTATATTAATCAGTTCATTATATATTTCATTTATATTTATTTTTCATTTGAAAAGAGACAAATTGATTAATATTCATCATTCAGTGTTACTTAAGTATTTTCAATTATACACATATCTGCAATTATCTTTCAAATTTCCACTTTCTTTTGTAATGTAAGTTTAGAAGAGAGAGGAGGGGAAATTCCCACCATTCTTTTGATCTCCAACTTTAGGGGGGTGTCAATGTCTTTCTCTGCATTTTGGTAAAAAATTGGTAATTTTCAGACCTAGTCTATACTAAAACAGCTTCAAAACTTTATTGTGTTTTGTACATGTGTTGGTCTAAATGCTTTATTGTAATTTCTGTATATTTTATAAATTATATATATATATATATAAATTTCTGTTTCAAAAACCAAAATGAGTTGATTTTTCTGAAGTTTTGAAAGTTTCTCTGGTAAGGAATGTTTTCAAGATTTGACAATATATATATATATAATGTGCATTATTATAAATATATGCAATCAGTGCAACAAATGATTGTATGTTAATCTAAGATGACCTTATCCAATGTTCTAAGCCAGAGGTGGGTATTTGTTTTGACTCAGAGGTCACTATGGATGCAGAGGCTAATAGCAGGCTGTACCTTTTAAAATGATTGCATTTTTTAGTTCATTTGTCATTTCCAGAAAAGATATAAAATTCAGTAAATATAAATTAAATAGTGGCCGATTTATTTATTGTGCTAATTTCATATTATCTATAGCTGCAAGCACATTCTATTTTATGATCAGTTTAAGGTGACAATGAACCCTGTCAAACTTTTCTGTAATTTTTTTGAAAATCAGAAAGGAGATTGCTTGTTGAAATATTCATAACACTCTAATGTCTGTCATAAAGCATCTTTATTTACTCTTTTTTGATCATCAAGGAAGAAAAACTTCACTCACAAATTTGTGTAGACCGAAACACAGAGAACATTTTACGAAAAAATTTCTAAATACATGGAAGTTTATGAGCAGGCAGATTTTTGTGAAAGTCAACTAATGTCAGAACACTAAACATTTTTTTCACAGTATGATCTGACTGCATGTTAATAAGTTCCAAGCTTCTTGGGTACTACATCAGTATCACCTGATGAAGTATTAATGGAATAAGAATCAATTGAATTTAGGCTCAATTTTGGTAAAGTCCTGAACTTTTCTTGTGGCCTCACAAAGCTGCAAATTTGAAATAGATTTTCATCTTCCTGTTCTGTCTTGCATCCTATTATCTTCATTTAAAGTTAATTTATGTTTATCTACAGTATTTTTTTTTATTGTTCCTATTAAATTGATAGTTCTTAATATTTTGGATAAGTTCTCGAGTTGAGGTTAAATTTCATACTCTTTATTTTACTTGCATTCTACGTGACAATATGAATAACAATTATTGCTCATGCATACACATTTTCCTTTGCAAATAAATTTTGTTACGCAAATCTTAATCATCATCTTAAAAGTAAAAATTTTAAATTTCTGAAAACTGATTGTTTTGTGAAATTGTGAGTTACGAATTGAAGAAATGCCACGGAACATTATAATTTATCAGAAATCTTGGAGAATGCACAAAGTATCAAAACACAAATGGTATTTGAGCGAAATGTGATCTGATAATTTGTTAAAATGTGTTTGATCGTAATTTCTTCGATGCCTTATAATACAAATGCAAAAGCATTCTCAGTGTATCTTTTTATTACTTTGGCATTTTATACTAATATGGCTTAATTGATAAATGAAACATTTCCATAAATTGAAATTTTTTTGAAATGGCTGAAAATTATTGTTACACCATGCTTTTCATGCATTAATTACTCTAGGAATATATAGTCAGGCACAGGAGAAAACAAAAAGATTATTATTATCAAAACGATAAAAATTATTTGTTAAAATTAAATTAAAACTTTTCTCGTGTACAGTTTTATAAATTTAACGATGAAATATTCGAAATACATACTATAAATTTTACATAAGAATTTCTTCTTTCGAAGTAAAAAAGAATGAACAAAATTAAAAGTTATCTTTTTATGACGTTTTTAATCACATTAAATGTTAGTAAACGATTTTAATTACAATAAAATATGTTGGATTTCACAATTTTTGTCAAAGTGCTTTCAAAAATGAATCTGAACTGTTTTAATTTCGCAACTTTTCGGTTTTATAGAAAAAGTTATGACGGTTTGTTTTAATATTAGATTGGATTAACATTCTTCTGAATTATTTTCCTAAGGACATTATTTTCTGTTCACTAAAATACTTTGAGAATGAATAAAATATTTTGTAATACACATTGTTTATCATTGCTGAAATATAACTTACAGTTTTATTCTGCTATTTTATACTTCGTTTGTAAGTGTTCAAGAGATCAATTAGCTCTAATATAATTTGTTTATCAAATACTCACGGATCTGATAAGTTTGTAATGAGACAAGAGTAAATTGGTGTTTTTTTTTTAAACCTTATTAGGCCCTTATCTTGAAAAACTTACACAGTGGTGGTTCGTTTCCTTTTTGTAGGAGGAAAAAGTTCTGAACGAAATGCGATCTCGCGTAACATTCATTACGACTTAAAACATAACACTATGGTTAAGAGAACTATAAAGAATGATTATAAAATTTACAAATTACAAATGAGAGTAATAAAAGTATTGTTGTGATTATCACTTATTGTCTTAATAATAGTGAGGTTTTTAAAGTAAACGTAATAATGTATTTTGTGTATAGACAAAGCAAAATAATGGGGAAGTACATAACATAACTTATGTTGATCAGGCGTGAACGAAAGATTCTGATGTTATTTGATATTATATGTGTAAATGTAACCTGTCGATAGCATTATTATTATATGTTATAAGCAACAAATTCAAGGTATACCATAAGTTTGATTTGAACGACTCTTAATCTCCGAAAACATGTCACCAAACTATCAAAATGTATTCTAAAACTTTCAAAAGAATACCAAACCTTCCATTACTCTCTTCAAGCTTTCGTTTACATTCTATAAAGTTATTTACTCTTTTTCGTTAAATCTAGAACAAAAATTTTTGACTTCCTATCACGTTTGTTATTTTTCATTAGAACTTCCCCCATTTTTTTTTGTTTTTTTTTTTGTTTTTGTTTTTTGAATAATTAGGTTAACTTTGTGCTTCAGCGTATTTCTAATATGATAATAGATGTAAAGTCTTTTTTATTACACTGGAGCTGTAAATTTTGTTAACGGGTAAAAGACCTTATAACTTGCGAAACGGGTATTCAAAATCGAATACTTATCAATACTTCACATACTCGAAATAGCTCCGATCCCAACGTATTCATATTTAAGACTCGCACGTACTCATTTTTAGTAACAGGTACGTACTCAAAATGGAAACTTCACATACATGAGTGTGGAATAGAAAAATGATTATATCGTGTATTCATTTGAGAATCCGTTACTGCCTCAGATATGAGTATGAAACAATAAAGTGAGTATGTATTGCATTTTTATTTTCGATACTGTTGTATCGAATATGAATTTTAAACAGAAAAATGTACATCAACTTAAATTTTAAGAGATTTAAATAAGCGCTTCTTCATTTGTAAGTATCGTTTTCTTCATCTTGCATGTTATTTAACATATACATTATAAAGTTTTTACCACAAAACCTTGAATCAAAATTCTTGCATTTACTGTGTGTAACAAAACTGTTACTTTTAGAAACAAAAATTCTACTGTTATGTGATCATAAACTGTATTTTGAACTTACACCTCAAATATAAATCAATTCGAGTGGTTTAATAAATATTTTTTAACGAAAATAGATTCGATAAATTCTTTTCAAAACAAATGAGTAAGAAATCTGATCTTATAGTTCCAGAAGCAATTGAGTTCATTAAAAATTATATTTGTGTTTTTAGAAGCAATATATAGTTTTGTTAAAATCCTATACATGCAGAAATAATTGAGTTTTATTTACAGTTCAATCATTTAATAATAAATTATTGTAAATATCTTGGAAACATTATGATGAATATTAGATTTTCCATTCTAAAAAACTTAGTGTATAGCATTTTTTCCCCATCTAATATATATATATATAATTTTGAATTAACATCATAACAAAGCTAATACCTAAAATTAAAGATTCGCTGTACACAGAAAAAATAAAACCAAATCACATTTTTGAAAAATTTATTCTGAATATCATTCACATACATAGACATTTAAAAATAAAACATTCATAATTTTGAAACAAGAATATTAAAAAAAAGTATAATTTTTTAACTCCTACAGATGAAGTCATGTCATTTTAAAAATCTCTTATAAACGCTGCTATCTAATCCATACTACAGTCCAACTCCATACCCATTTATACAACATAGCTTATGTTTTAATGTAACGTACAATGAGGTATTTAAAATATAGGAAGTTCTAATACATAAAGGTACACAATCAAACAGATTTTTTACTTCTTTCAAACCAACAACATCTCATGAAGTTATTAAATATGAGTGAAAATGCTTTTCCAAATAGAGCTGTTTCAAATAAATAATATGCTATCTACGCAATCAATTAATACAGTCATATTTTTAGAATATACTGCACCATTATAGCATAAACTATTACAGATAAGAATTTCTGCCTTGTCTGTTAAACTATCTATTCTACATAGAAGTTCTTGCTGCTTTGGATTACAAACTTGGACATACTTAAATCCCAAAACATTTGTTATACAAGGAATTTTAAAGTTTTTTTTTTTTTTTTTTTTTTTACTTAACACATGTGCCATTTTTAATTGGTGGCGAAATGCTACAGTTTTGTACATTTAATATTTAAAATATTTAACAATACAATATTTTAAAAAAACTCCAACTAGATAACACATTTTTTGGAGGGATAGTGTTTGCTTTCGTATCTCATACTCCAAAACATATATATATATATGCGTGTGTATAAATATATGCAGCCTTGGAGGCCCGATTTGCCGTATAATCCTGGAATAATGTAGCTCAAATTACACCTTTGGAGGGAGATGCCTGTCGGTGAACAGATCAAAAAAAGTTAATGATGATCTGCAATGATTTCTGCCAATGCATAAGTTTCAGGCAAAAAAAAAAATGACTGGAGCCATCAGGGCATCAATGATCATTAGTATTAAAAGATATATGTCCCAAAAATCATTATCGAATGGTATTTTTCTCCTATTAAAAATGGAAAGATCCTCATCGATACCCATACTTGAAATGCACTTTGACCATTAGAAATATCAAGATTTGACAGTTTCTCTCGTTTTATTGGATCATGTTTGCAACGGGAATCGCATTTACCAAAGTTAAAATTTGATATTCGATCATTAATAATTCGATATAAAAACCAACGTTTTTAAAAATAACGTTTTTATATGGTAGCAAAGTTTATTAAAGAAAATTATTGAAATATTAGTTAAAACTGTTAGTTATTTTTAACTTTAAAATTTACTTAAAAAGATACATTTGTGAGCATATTAAGAAATTCATAATACTCATAAAATCAAAACATGCATTTGAAAGTTTGTAAGTCATTCTATTAAAAAAAATGGGAACCAGAATTCAGGAAAGGTTTATCCTTGGCGACAAGAATTATTTGGCAGTATTTTGCCAAATGTGGCTACCCTGTTCCGTTTCACGGATTTAACGCTCAGCAAAAAAAAAAAAACAATCGCCAAGTTTGGTGCCAATTTTTGAAATCGCGCCAAGTGTTTGGGCTAAACTGCATTATTAAAGAAAATATTAGTTAAAACTTGTCGCAAATGTCTAAATATTGCATTGTTAGGCGAGTACGAACGATTCCCAAAATTTCAAAGCTCTAGCTTGATGGGAAGTTGGTTAAATTAACGATCGAAAATTTGATGACACACACACACACCAAGTGAAATTCAGAAAAACGTTTTAAAAACGGACAATATTAAAAACTTATCTTTAAAAATATATTGATGCAGGACTAAATAAGTTTCAATTACACACCAATCCTTTAACAAGTCATGCATACCGTCAACAACGAAATTATTAGTTACGTGCCAGTAGCCTAATTCATTAAAAGGGTAGTCGTTTTTAACACCACACATTGCAGTTGATGTATTTTCATCAATGGCGTTCCTTACAAAAACATTCATACTAATCAAAAATTTATTACACAGTTTGTTTCAAAACAAATTTTAGCATTGTAAATTTATCAAGCGTCAAAATTACTTTGTGGTCTTATTTTTTTAATTTTATTTATTTCAAAGTACATTTGAGGCTTAACAAAAAAGAAGTTTTAAGCCATAAACAGTGATTTTGCTATATGAAACATTTGTTTTCCTTTGCTTTTAAATAAATGATTTTGTCTCATGTTTTACGTGGTATAACAATCTATTAAAGATTTTCAAATGATTCTTTACTCACTTCTTTCTGAGAAATATATGTATAATTTTTTTTTCTTTTTTTTAGCTAAACATTTATTTAAATTTGATTTAAACTTATTAACTCAAAACACATATTCCTATAGATGTTATTCAGTATAAAGTTTTTTTAATAAAAAAGTTGAAGGCTTGAATTCTTTTAGACTTCTGTTTTTAAATTGATGTTCTATAAGACTTCTTTTTTATCTTGACTTTCAAATATCAGTTGATAAGGATATATACGTAAATAACCCGTTATTTAAAAATGTAAACACTTTACCATAAATATTCAATGTTTATAAAAATAAATATACGGAAAAGAATTCAAAATCTTCAAGATGTATGTAAATGGCTCTTTACTATTAAAATACGTTTAGTCATTTAGAAGAAAAGCTTAAATGTCATGAAATGTAATATATGTTTCAGAAATGCGATTCTTTTTTTAAAGAAAGGTATGAAAAACGCAGAAATAATGAATAAAAACTTCGCTTGATTCAAAGTTAGAAAAAAATGGATTTTTTTTTTACAATTTTCGGAAATTATTTAATTATTTATTTTTCTCCGGCAATTAGTAAGCAAAAGTAATTGAGTAATCTATCGAGCATCATTTTATTACCATAAAATATTTTACTTTATTTCAGTAAAATCTTGTATTTAATAGAAAAATTCTAATTATGTGTGATAAATTTATTAAAGTAATATTATGTATATATGTAAAAATAAAGAGTAACAAAAAAAAAAGCTCTTTAAGTAGTACAATCAATGAATTTTGCTCAAGTTTGAGAGATTTACTGCATTTTATTTATTGAATTGAATGCTGTAATTCAATACTAAATTGCATCATTAAAGAATTTGTATTTTCTTCTGAATAAATGGCAACATAAGAGTTAACCTTTAACCAAACTTTAAAATTTTGATTTTATTTATAGCCGTGGTAACCATATGGTCATGGTGGTATTGAGCTATACTTTCACCTCAAGTCAGTCTGCGATGACACTTTATCTGGGAAAAATAATCCCAAACTTTTAAAACATTTAACAAATTCCTCTTCTTTTACTTCATTTGACTTGTAACTTCAGATTGATCTATCATCTTCCATAACAGAACCGCGGTAGCACAGTGGTTGCGGACTCACGACCGACGATTTTCGTCGAGTCGAGGGTTCAAACCTTGATGCCCCTGAAGACCCACCGTGTAGCCGGGGATGATGCACATTAAGTTTCTCGAGGCTGAAAGTACTCCCAGAGCATGGTGAGAAAATTAGGAGAGGGCCTGCGAGCTCAGGTGTCGTCCTCCTCAATTGACCGAGGTTCAAAATTACGAGTTCCATCGCCAATAGCCCACATGTTGTTTTCAGTTATTAACGTCGCACTAGAAGCAACACGAGAGCCATTGGTGTCGGACCTCGTAATTTTGAGCCTCGGTCAAGTGACGAGGACGACATTTAAGCTAGCACCCCCTCCTAACTTCCACGCCACGCCAACGGGAGGAATTTAGGCCCCGATAGATTTAACGTGCCCCAGCTACACGGCGGGTCTATGGATGCCAAGGTTCGATCCTGCGACTGAATGAAAACCGCCGGTCACGATTCCGATACCATGACCACTAGGCTACTGCAGCCGCATTTGTAAGTTATTCTCTCGGTTAAACGATCCTGGGCACTTAGAAAAAATGCTTGACCCCTTATAGTAAGGAATTCCTGATAAAAAAAAAAAGTGAACAAGAGCCTTTCTTTTAAAGAGAATGAAGTGCTTTGATATTTCTAAAACTAAAAGAATACTGTTCCAAGAGATAATTGCCTTTATTCCTCGTCTTTCCTCATAACTAAGTCATTCAAAGACAAGTTTATAACTGCACTTGAAGTGAAGGAATGTAGTATTTTGAAATTTCGAATTGTGTATGTATTTATTTATTGAGCAGATCAAACATGAGATCACATGTTCCTTATCTTTGTAGATAGCAGACTTTATTGCTCCATATCTGATAAAACCAGAAAATAAATTTAATTTAACACAATGGGGTATAATAGCATTTGTTATTCCCCAGAAATCAATCATTCAATCAAAAAGAGTAGACATGGAAATTGTATTTACTGAGCGATAGTCTTTGTTGCTTCACATTTTTAAAATCTCAAGTCTTGTATTTCGTACTGTCTTTGAAAATTGCAATAGGTTTTTTTTTTTTTTCAAATGTTTGAATATGATAAATATTGATTAATATTTTTGACGGTATTTAAAACTAAAATATGTTTTAAGAAAACAGTTTTATATACATTTTTAAATTAATTTCTGCAAAGTAACAAGAACTTAATCAAGCAAGATAGACTGCCGTTCCAGCTACTTTGTGAAGGAAATAAAGTTAATTGTGAATTTTCCTGAAAGATATTTACTTCACAGTTGTGCTTTGAAAATCATTTGGTGATTCATACAGAAAAAGAACTAATTATTGCTATGCAAGCAATGTATTCTTTACTTTAATACATAGATTTTCATGACTTATATAAATTTTTGGTCAGAGAATATTCTACTTCTGCATAATATGCAACAAAACTTTTTTTTTATTTAGTCTTATTTTGAAAAGTTATGTTCAAACTCATTTAAATAAGAAACATTATTTGTGTCAGGTTTCCAACAGTCTTTTCTCATCTGCAGCATTTAAAAATGAATATCTGTAAACTCACAAAAGAAAAACCTTATATTTGTGAATTTTGCAAAAAAGGCTTCTCCGAGAAAAGTACTTTAAAAACTCATTTGCGTATTCATATGGAGGAAAAGCCCTTTGTGTGTGATATTTGTAAGAAGGCTTTTTTACGGAATGGAGATTTAAAGACACATATGCGTGTTCATACGAAGGAAAAACCTTACATTTGTGAAATTTGCAAGAAAGCTTTCTCGCACAGGGGAAACTTAATGAAACATTTGCATATTCATACAGAAGAAAAAGATTTTGTTTGTGAAATTTGTAATAAAGCTTTCTCCCGACGTGGAGACTTGAAAACTCATTTACGTATTCATACTCAAGAAAAGCCTTATAATTGTGAAATTTGTAAAAAGGCTTTTTCGCATAGTTCAAACTTAATGAAACATTTACGTTTTCACATGAAAGTTAAGCCTTATGCTTGTGAAATTTGTAAAAAAGCTTTCTCCCAAAGTGGGGACTTAAAGACTCATATGCGTGTTCATATGAAGGAAAAAGATTATGTTTGTGAAATGTGTAAGAAGACTTTCATGAAAAGAGGAAATTTAATGAAGCATTTGCTTATTCATACTATGGAAAAGCCTTATGTTTGTAAAATTTGTAAGCAAGCTTTCTCAGAAAATGGAGATTTAAAGAAACACTCCATTATTCATACAATGGATAAGTCATATTCTTGTGAAATTTGTAAAAAGGTTTTCTCGCGCAGTGGGAATTTATTGCAACACTTGCGTATACATACGAAGGAAAAACCTTATGTATGTGAAATTTGTAAAAAGGCTTTCTCACACAGTGGGACTTTAAATACTCATTTACGTATTCATACAAAGGTAAAGCCTTTTGTTTGTGAAATTTGTAAGAAAGCTTTCTCACATAGTGGAAACTTAAAGAAACATTTGCGTATTCATACTAAAGAAAAGTCTTTTGTTTGTGAAATTTGCAAGAAGGCTTTCGCCAGACGTGGGGACTTAAAAACTCATTTACGCATTCATACAAAGGAAAAGCCCTATATTTGTGAAATTTGTAAAAAGACTTTCTCGCATAGTTCACATTTAATGATACATTTACGTATTCACACAAAGGAAAAACCTTATGTGTGTGAAATTTGTCAGAAGGCTTTCTCGCAAAGCAAGACCTTAAAGACTCATTTGCATATCCATGCCAAAGAAAAGCCTTATGTTTAAAAAATCCTTGTTTTTCAAGTTCATTAGAAGATAGCATTTGTGGGAACAAAAATTGAATCAGATTTGTGAATTATAATTTATTTAAGTGGATTGTTTTTCTGAGCTCTCTTACTGATATATACTTTGTCTTTCTCAATGTGTTGCAAAGTTCAGTATTAGGTAATTATATTTCAATTAAATGTATTGCATGAGTTTGTATGTCTATTTATTATGTCACTTAAGTATTTAAAACAATGACATATGCATTTTACTTTTATTGAATGATTTTCTCTTGTTTATGGTCATGTATAGAAACTAGAGTGCAGCTTTCCTCATTATGTTAAAAAAAGATATTAATTATAATAATTATTGATCGTTTTTCTTAAAAGAATTTAAACTTGTTTCATTTCGCTTTTGACTTACTATACATTTTTATTAAGTTTTAGTGTTTTACATTTATTGAACATAAATTATATCAAATTGAAAAAAAAAAAAATGGTACTTTTTTGTTAAAGGGAGTCATAAAAAAATCGCGTAATTGCTTTGTGCAAATTCAGAACCACAATTGTAACCCATTTACATCTCTCCTGATGCAGTACTATTGCGGTTGCCTGTGACATCGCTCCCGTTTGGCGAAAAAATTTAACCGTTGCCTAGGGCCCAGTTTAACGGAAAAATATTTCAATATTATAAGGATTTTAAAATTTTTTTTCTAATAATTAATGAAAATTTTATTGTAGGGTGTGTATTTCTATTTAGCTACACTCTTGGGCTGCAGTAGCCTAGTGGTCAAGGTTTGGGACTCGTGGCCGGCGGTTTTCGTTCAGTCGCGTGTTCAATCCTTGGCCGCCAAAGACCCACCATGTAGCAGGGGCTGATGCATGTTAAATCTGTTTGGGGTCAAAAGTCCTCCCATTGGTGTGGATGTTAGGAGAGGGGGTGCCAGCTCAGGTGTCGTCCTCGTCAAAAAATTACGAGGTTCGTCGCCAATAGCCCTCGTGTTACTTCTAGTGCGACACTAATAAAAACTAAGCTAAATTCTTAACCATAAATTGTACATTTCATCTAAATTTCCTCTTTATAATACAAACATTGTATTAAAACAGGAAAAAAAAATAGAAATTGATTTACAAAAGACATATTTGTAATGGAATAAAATTTCTGTTTTGAATATTTTGTACAGGCATTTTTTCCAGTTGAATTGCTTGTGTCAAAATAAAAATAATTACAGACTTATTTGGCTATCTAGTCTAAAATGTCATTATGAATATTCTAGAAATTATTTGTTTATTGCTGTACATCCTTCTTTCACAATATTTTTTTATGCTGTAAAAATACTATTTTCAATGCAGATCTCCCCAGTCGGACAAATCACTTCAATTTCCAGTATAATTTGAATTTCTAATCATTTTTAACATTATTATTTGTATTTCTGAGTATTTTCAGCATTTTTATTAGAATTTCTCACTGATTTAAAGTATTATTTAGATTCGTTATGAATTTTTTAAATAATTTTTATGAAATACCTATTTTAATTTCTTATTTAGATTATTGATGGATTTGTAGAAGTCATAGAGGGTGACGAATCAAAATTTGGCAAAAGGAAATACCACACAATGTGGTGGGACAATTGGTATTTGAAAGAGGATTGCATAAACTATTTTTAGTTACGGTCTGCAACAAATCTCAATGGGTTAACACAATGAAGGAGTAAATTTGACCAAGAACAACTATTTAATAAGGTTGCTGTAAAGCCTGCTATTCTTATATCAAGAAGGGCATGTTCATCTCGAGATAAATCACAGTCCTCATTTTTTGGATTCTGAGACAAACTGCCATGCAAATACCGTTGAAAGTACTTAGAAGCTTGTTACACTACACTCCCTCCTTACAATAGGCAAGTGAACTTTCAGTTTTATTTGGCTATACATTTATTCAGAAAATCACATGATCTAAAGGGTACTCACAATTTAAAAAAATGTTAAGCAATTATTAGTGACATTGACTGGAAGGATAGAAAATCAAAGGAGAAAAACTGTGAGAACAGTATTACTCTGAAATTTATTTGAAATGAAAAATGCTTTTCTCCTTTTGTGATACATTTTCATGTAAATCCAGTGTTGTTAAGTAAGTTGTATAGTTTATTAATACTTATTTTGTTCATACTTTATTTATATTATTTCTCTGAATGTTTATTTTTTTATTATGTATGCAAAAAAAAAAAAACCAACTTGTTTTTAGAAAAGCTGCAGGAAGGAGAATAAATTCATTCATTCATTGCATTCTGGTATGGAATAGGTTTTAAAGATTTGTTAAAAAATCTTGTAGGATCTATATTACTAAAATATATATTCACACACTGCTACAAATTATTGATGTTAATGTAAGATGATCTTATCCCATATTACAGGAAGTAAATTTTTGTTGTTCTGAACTGTTCATGTTCTTTAGTTGAAACATTAGCAAATTCTTTTGGAAAAATTTGAAATTAAACATAGTGTTACATAATTACCATATTTGTTCACTTTTGATGAGAAATCAGATCAAATGGAAGGTTTTTTTTTAAAAAAATGTAATCAAATTTTGTATAAAATTAACATGCTGAAAAACCTTTCAAATTTATATCAGAAGACTGGTAAAGTAAAGCTCAATCTCAATATGAATATTTTTTACATATTAACATATTTAAAATAAATAAATTTATTGAAATAAATGCTTGTAATAATTCATTGGAAATGATTCTTCTATCAATTAAAGTGCATTGGGAATTTAAGGTAAACTAGTATCCTTAAAAAATCTTTATTAAACCTTTACAGGAATTCCTTACAGGTAATCCATACAACTAGCCTAAAGGGATGATATCAACCATGTGTTTTGGAGTTCATAGAACCTCCCTCAGAAAAGACCACCACTTAGACCAGGAGAAAACTGTACAGACCAGTCTGCCAATCTGCAATCATTTAGTCACAATGAGATTATATTTTTACAACAAATTATAAAAGAAAGGTAGCAAGGCAATAAAGTAGGACCCAAGAAGCATCAAACCATTAGATAACATACCAACAAACAAAATAACAAATAACCATAAAGAAACAACATTAAATTTAACAAACAAATTATCAAAATGAAGTCCCATTGAGGAAAAAAAAAATGATCCTTGAAAAAAAATCTTTATTTCACTTCTGCTTTGATTCTAAATGAATAATTTTTTTTTATAACAAGCTCTAGATTTTGATGAAACAGAAAGGATACCTAAGCAGGAAATGGGTGTAAATCACAAAAAAGGTCATTTTTGTTCACCAGATGCTTCCTATGTGAACTGGCATTGTCATCCATAAAAGTTAAATCTTAGCTGATTGCACCACATCCCTATACCTTATGGCAATCACATAGCCTCAACCAAAGCACGGATGTGTTAGTGCCCTCCAACGGGATGTCTGCCCAAACCATCAAACTTCGGCCTCTTTCTGGGATGTTGGAAAAATTGTTTCAGGTCCCTGATTTTCTTCTGATAAAGGAACGTCAAGAATAAGTGATTAAGCTGAACCTGGGTTCATCAGTGAGTATAATGGTCTCCCATGAATCCCTACTATGGTGTTGATGTTCTCTTCACTATACTAAACAATATCTTCTGAGCACAGAAGCGAGTTAGTTGCCAATAGCACTTCTTGCAAGTAGATGTCTTCTGGAAACCCTTAAAATTTGGATTTATTTTGCTGGATGGAGCTCATTAAATAACCAAGAAATTGTTGCACTCCTGGAGAAATACATATCTTCATCAATTGTTTGTTAGCTGTTAGATTACATTGCCTAAGCTTCTTCTTTATTGAATCTGGTGTCATTAAATCTTTGGTTTCATCAATCATGTGGTTTCCAAGGATTATTCAGTGGCCGTGATCCCGTGACCAGAGATATAGCAATAAACATAAACAACAGTTGAGGAAGGATGATCTGGGCTTGGCATTATTAATATGTTTGTAAGATGGAAGTACTCATTTGGAAGAGCATAAGATATTTAAAAAAAAAAAAAAAACAAGCTATTGAGAGTGCATTTCAAATTCTAATGCTTTGCCATCTGCACTACAATGCTGAAAAATTTAGGCAATATTTTCAGTTATAATAACAGTGTTATCTGTTTATGTATTAAATCATATTAGAGATGAAATTATTTCAAAAGCTTATAATAGAAACAAAAGGCCAATATGCCCCGAAGAAAAATTATATATACTTGTGAAGTAAGTACAATTAATCAATGATGTGTTTTCTGTGTTGTATATTGATTTATTCTTTTTTCCCGCATTTTATGATACTGTTTTATAACAAGTTTTAAATAAATAAAAAAAAAATTCTAATCGGCACATATTCAAACACTGAATAAGAAAAGGCAAATGAAAGCTAACTTATTTATATATATATTTTATTTTTTAAAAAATAAATATTGATATTATCTCTGTGTGTTTCCAACTCTAGTTATTTTTAATGAATAATGTTGATAACATTTTTTTTCCATATTAAAAGAAAAATCATGTTAAAATTAATTTTCAAATTTTTTATTTGGATTATAAAAAATTAAATACATTACTTCAATAACTTCTTAAATATCAAACATTTGCATAGAATTTCAATCTGGAATTTTATACTGAACAAAATCATGAAACAAACTCCTCACTAAAAATTTTTTAAAACGATTAAAATAAGAAAATATTAAACAAATTTTAGTACATTAATTCTTTTAAAAAAATATTCGATTCACTTAAATATATCATCTTTCTTAATTTAATAATTTGAATTAATAAATATAAATACAAAACACAGTACTTTACAGATATTCTCTAAATGTTGGTCCTAATAGAAACTTCTATCAATTAAATATAATCTTTTTGAAAATAATTATTCAAGTAATAAATTAATGTTCATGTATATTATACTAAAAGAAGGAATAGGTTTGGTTAGTAATGAAGTACTGGGTGCAACAATATTGTACTAAGCTTTTATAAGTAATTTGATTTTTATTTATGTATATAAAGAAAAAAATTAAATTTTTTTCTTAAAAAAAACCTTTGCTGTTTATACTTTTAAAACTCCAATATTTTCATCATAAATGCAATTATCCATTGAACTAGATAAACTCACTAGTGTATAATTTTGCTGAATAAAATGGATTTTTAATAAATATTTACATGTATTCTTTAAATGATTTATTAAATTTCATACATTTTTTAAACTGAAAACCTTCAAAGCACTTTGAAATGATTGAGGAAAATTTCATGAAAGCATCATATTTTTAGTCCAAGCATCTATTTCAGGTATAAACAATCACAGCATATGAGTTAAAAATATAATAATTATAATTAGGTTCACTTGAGTGAAAATTAAACTTTTTATTTTCCAATAAAACTAAAATTTTAGAAATATTTAATAACTTGTCTAAAACATGATCAATATTTCCATAGTCATTCAATGGTATTGAGCATGGTCTAGATGATCCTATTTGTTTAGATTCATTCGAGAGAGTTCTTAACATGACATTCTCAACCAAAGTTGAGGTTTGCAACCTCAACTGATATTGTTTGTAGGGAGGAAGTCTTTTAACAATTTCGTCCAAGGAATTGGAAGTAAAGATCTACATCATCCAATTCATTTTAAGGATGGTTCCCGCTGAGCTTTCTTCTATAGCTGCAATCACTCCTCGGAAAGTGTGTCTACTTTCTCCTTTTTTATTCCTCATGCAGTTGTAGTTTTTAAAACGTTTTTCTGTATTTCACTTGGTGTGTGTGTGTGTCATCAAATTTTCGATCGTTAATTCAACCAACTTCCCATTAAGCTAGAGCTCTGAAACTTTGGGAATCGTTCTTACTCGCCTAACAATGCAATATTTAAACATTTGCGACAAGTTTTAACTAATGTTTTAATAATTTTTTTTAATAACGTAATTTGTATAGTAACATGGCGCCATCTATGGAAGATATATTGAATTACGCAGAGAAAGTGATCTTAAAGAGAGATATGAGGTTTTTTACAAAGTTTTAACTAATATATTTTTTTTTTATTAAACTTTGCCACTATTTGAAAACGTTGGTTTTTTATCTCGAATTTTCAAATATACTTACGTGACAAAAGTACTCTACCTGCGTAACAATACAAAAAATTCAACTGTACCAAAACTCCCAACTATCAATACAAAACTTCTTTTTTGTCTAAGACTGGGAAAATTTGTTTCTACATTTCGTATTAGCTTAACATAGAACTAAATTGTTGACTAGATGTACTGCTCTTTTATAGTTTATGTCGTAGACAAGTTAGTGTATATAGCGGCGTTATTGCGTTCCTGTATAAACCTGTTTTCAGACGTCTGTTTCACACCGTGCTGTGCTTGTTATTAACTTAAGTAGGGGGCGCCATTTAGAGCTATTAAATCATTTGCGTGTGTCTATGCTACTTTTTCAATAACGTTCCTTTTTCATTCTTTTGATTTCTTTTTGGTAAATTTTGCTTACATCACTCATGTTCTTAATCATTCATTCATATGGTCTTGGGGACCTTATGGTAATATTTGTGTTGATTTGGAAAGTTTTTGCATAACGTTATATTGAAAAAAACCATCTCGTCCTTAATGTTTGCTCACCCATGTACGTGGATGTCAAAAGATAAAAAGACATTTACAAACGTAGACCAAATCCATCATGCAAATTTAGAAATAGGGTATGAATGAACAATAAAAGCATGGAATGAAATTAAATCCGACATAATTTAAAAATGTAACATATCTAACAATCTAGATGTAACGGAGGATGAATAAGTATGGATAAGGGTAACAGATGGCAAAGATGAAACTAAATTCTATGATGTGCCTGAAGAAGAGAGAAGACAAATATGTTTCATGTTATCCTTTATTGAAAATTTTTAAGTTCATAATATATATTCCTTTTAAATAAACTGTAATTAGATACGAATAGAAACCTAATTTTTATACTAATCTTTTCCTTATTTTTAAATCTATCATTTTTATATCCAGTGTATAACTACGCGCATCTGTACATTTTGGTTTTATTTTTTAAAACGTTTTTCTGAATTTCCCTTAGTGTGTGTCATCAAATTTTCGATCGTTAATTTAACCAACTTCCCATCAAGCTAGAGCTTTGAAATTTTGGGAATCATTCGTACTCGCCTAACAATGCAATATTTAGACGTTTGCGACAAGTTTTAACTCATATTTTTTTAAATAATGCAGTTTAGCCCAATCACTTGGCGCAATTTGAATAATTGCCAAACTTGGCGAATTTTTTTTTTGTTTTTTTGGCTGAATGTAAAGTCCGCTTCGTGGACCAAATTAGCAACATTTGGCAAAATACCGCCAAATAATTCCTGTCTCCAAGAGTGGTTTGACTAAACTGTATTCCAACCATTTAATTTACCGGATTAATTAATTTTAGTTAGTTTTAACATTGTTATGTATTTCACTTGGTGTGTGTCTGTATGTATGTGTATCAGTGTGTCATCAAATTGTCTATTGTTAATTTAACTAACTTCCCATCAAGCTAGAGCTCTGAAATTTTGGGAACTGTTCTTATTTTCCTAACAATGCAATATTTAGATATTTGTGACCAGTTTTAACTAATATTTTAATAAACTTTGCCACCATATAAATACGTTGGTTTTTATTTCGAATTATTTTATGTATTTCACTTGGTGTGTGTGTCATAAAATTTTCGATCGCTAATTTAACCAACTTCCCATAAAGCTAGAGCTCTGAAACTTTGGGAATCGTTCTTATTCGCCTAACAATGCGATATTTAGACACTTGCGACAAGTTTTAACAAATATTTTCCTTAATAATGCAGTTCAGCCCAACATCTTGGCGCGATTTCAAAAATTGGCGCCAAACTTGGCGGATTTTTTTAATTTTTTTTTTGGCTGAACGTTAAGTCCGTAAAACGGACCAGGGTAGCCACATTTGGCAAAATACTGCCAAATAATTCTTTTAACCAAGGTTGGTTGGGTTAAACTGCATTCCAACCATTTAATTTACCGGATGGATTAATTACTTTTAGTTAGTTGTAACGTTATTATGTATTTCACTTGGTGTATGTCTGTCTGTGTGTGTATCATCAAATTTTCCAACGTTAATTTAACCTACTTCCCATCATCATTAAGCTAGAGCTCTGAAATTTTGGGAACTGTTCTTACTTGCCTAACAATGCAATATTTAGCGACCAGTTTTGTGACATTGGGCTATTCGCGGTTTCTCTTCACTAACCTTGGGGACTCTTTCAATTGAGATTGATTGCTTTCGCTAAACAACCTTTGCCCAACCAAAAATGAAACGTGATGAAGAATGTAATATGCAAAGCAGTTAGGAATGAAGTGAAGCAGTTAAATTAAGAAGTATATAAACTCCATCTGAAGGAGTAGAGAGGAGAGGTGAAGGAGGATCAGAGAGGTGTTGTAACGAGAGGAGGTGGAATCTAAGTGTTATAGTATTAGAAAGCTGATTTAAGGATTAGAGTTGAGGTCCGAGTGTAAAACACTCGAATTGGAATTGTTCTGAAGTTTCAGCAGTTGTTCCAGATTCAGTCTAGCAGTTGGTAAGAAGCTGTTAAATTATTATTGGTGGGTTGAAGTAAAGTATTAGTAAACTTGACCTGGAGAGCTATATCATTATTGTCTTAGAGGATATATATTAATAAATGTTGAAAGTGGTTTTGGTGGTTCTGTAATTATTGGTGTCATATTGTTTAATATTAGATATTAGTGATGGCACAAGATAACATCCGAGGTAATCGGATGTCATAGTTTTAACTAATATTTCAATAATTTTCTTAATAAACTTTACCACCATATAAAAAAGTTGGTTTTTATCTCGAACTATTTATATTAAAGGTGTACGTTATAAGCCGGAATATGCGCTAATTATTTTTCGATTTTTATACCATATTTCCATTGAATGGTGTTAATTTTTAACAGCTCTTTTTTGATGAACATCAGTTTTTAGAATTAAATTCATTATTTTTTGACATTTCATATTATTGATTCATATGTACAACGAATATCTTGTTAACATTTGTTAATGATAATATTAATTGATTTCGAGTATGACATTCCTAATAATTTCTACATTCATTAATTTAGGAATGTAATTTTTATGCAAAATTATTTTTAACAAGAAATGTAGGAATTAATTTATGTATTGATTGTGCAACATTTTATCAATTATTTGTTTTCAAACCACTATATAAAAAACATTACGAATTTCGAAAGCCATTGCTCTTTAATGAAGTAATAAGCACGAAATCAAATTTTCAGTTAAATTATTCGACTCAAATTAAATTTACATTTTTAATACGGTTTGGTGTTTTCAATTCCGGATTCAATTTATTCAAAGAAAATCTACTTCTATCTCTAAGAATTAATTAATGCTTTAAACTCGGTTATCTTCGTTTTCTACTTTTTGTTATATGTTTTTCAAAATCGATTTTATTTCACAAGTTTGTATATGGCGGCTTCCTACATCATTTTCGACTGTGGAGCTGCAAGCCGATTTAAAGAAAAGGAGGGAGCGTTCTTCACTTGTTTCGCAGATTCCAGACCTGTGAAGGTCGAGTTTTAGAGTTGTGAAGGTTAAGTCTTGACCTTTAAAGTTATGTTTGTTAAATTTCAAATAAATTGTTAGTTCTTTGTATCTCGTGTCTTTTAGTCTTTCACAGTTGTTTATCTAGCCTACACCTTCCGAAAAGATTTAATGAAGAACTTGCAGGTTTTATCAACTCCCTTCCCCATATGTATACTATAAATTCTTTTGTATCATTATCCTCATTCTGCAAGAACAATTTTACACACTTTTCATGTTAGTTTCGTCTATAGTACATCTTCTACGAGGATTTTCTGAAACTTTTCTTACCTCAACGTAAACATGGCTGCAATCGTCAAGGGAATGTGGTTGCGTATCTTTTGAGAGGTACTCACCGAAATTTTGGACGAGCAGTTGTTGGTTGACAATCGTTTGAGCGAATCCATATGAGTGTTTTTGTGAAAATGGAAAAAAAATCGAGTGTCGGGATGTCGTTAAATATTTGCTTTTGAAACGCCTCAGCAAATCAAAGATGAGTTGGACGCTGTGTATGGGGACTCTACACCCTCATTTACCATCGTGACATCTTGGGCATTTAAATTTAAACGTGGCCGAACCAGCGTGGGAAACTATGAAGTTCGGGACTCCCCAAAACTGCAACCACCGACGATAGCATCGCTAAAATTCAGCAAATGGTGCTAAGACGACCGTCGAATTAAGTGAGAGAGATAGCAGAGGCTATAAATGTGTCCAAAGAACGTGTTTGTCACATATT
The DNA here is from genome assembly GCA_019974015.1 of Nephila pilipes. Taxonomy (NCBI): domain Eukaryota; kingdom Metazoa; phylum Arthropoda; class Arachnida; order Araneae; family Nephilidae; genus Nephila; species Nephila pilipes. The sequence goes on along the minus strand of BMAW01091555.1, from coordinate 103,011 downwards.
GAATCAAAATTTAAGTGTGAGAAAGATGTCCACATGTTGGGTGCCGCGTTTGCTCACGTTTGATTAAAAACGTGTTCGAATGAACATTTCCTATCCTCTGTTGGCGCAATAAATTAGAGTTTTGGCACCGATCAAATTATTGTACTTGAAACATGGATACACCATTATTTGCTCGAAACAAAAAATACAGTCAAAACAGTAGACTGCAAATGAAGAATCGGCTCCAAAAAAAGCAAAAACTGTTTATTGGGACAGTCAAAGAGTTATCTTAATCTTCTAAGAGGAAAAATTATCACAGGGTCATACTGCACATCATCACTTGATAAGCTGAAGGCAGAAATTGCGGAAAAGCGGCCACATTTTCAGGAGGGGGGGAATATTCTGCCTCACCTGCAGAATGTGCCTTCTCACTCCTCAGCAGTTGCCATGGCTAATTACGGTTTGAACCCACCCTCCTTACTCAACAGATCTAGCACCAAGCGACTTCCTTTTTTTTTTTTTCTTATCTCGTGATTTTAAAAAATGCTCTCGGAAGATAGAGATTTTCGTCAAATAAGGAGGCCCTCACCTTCGAAAACAATTATTTTGCAGAGAATGACGAAGAGTACTGTTTGGACAGATTAAAGAGACGGGAGCATCGCTGGGAGAAGTGTGTAGACTTAAAAGGGACCATGTAGAAAATTAAAAAATGTCTTGTATCTTTGTTAGGTCGGAAACTTTTCAGACCACCCTCTTATGGTTATTTTTCTCTATCAAGGCCGCAACTTGTTGTTGAGTCGTGGGTGTGAATTCTGGTAATAGCTACATGTTAAACGAAATGGGATATCGAAGTCGTTAATGGCTGTTGTGTGGAAGTTATATTAATTGAGTACCAGTTCAAGTGTCTTCGTCTAACCATGGTTTAAAATTATAAGATCCATTGCCAAAAATCCTTATGTATTGTGAATTCCAAAGCGAATAATAATAATAAAAAAAAAAAACGTCTCTTTTTCGATTGTTGTTTTGCTATTAAATATTCATAACTGCCTTTGTTATATTTTATTATTTAGCTTAAGATGTGTCATAATTTTTCATAATATGGTAAAGTTAACTAACGATATTCATTTCTGAAGCTCAGTAGCATGCATTATTCAACCTTTTCATCTTCTGAGTCAGTAATGTTTATTTAATTCAATAACTAGAGTGATTTTATTTTGTCTGAACAAATTAGTTAATGTATTTTTGAAATACTCATCAAAAAAATTATTTTGCAATTCTCCTATTTACTACTCTCTGATACATTCTCGAATCACTTTTAAAATAGAAAAAAAATTATCTGAATCGTTATGAGAATTAGGGTAATTATAAAACTATAATTTTTTATCATAATGTATGTTCTTAAAATTAAAAAAAAACACATTCTAAATATGCACAATTTCTCGCACATGAAATGATAAATTTAATAAACGTTTATGTATAGAAGATATGGGATACTAATTAGGAGTAAAAAAAAAAGGAATTACATAAGACAAATGAATACCAAATAATAATAATAAAATAAAAAATAATAACATATCTTTTTAAACTAAATAAATCAGAACTTGCTTATATGTTTTATGGAATTTGTTATTTTTTAATACTACATAAGACCAGATTTTAAAGCTAATGGCCCCATCAATTTCTAATATCAAACATAAATTGACAAAAACACATTTCCTTTCATCAGAATTATTTTTACATAATTACGAGATAAAAATTACTCTTAATATAAAAATATTTTTTTTAAAATATCAAATATTATTAGATAACGAAAACTCTTAATGCAAATACTTTTTATAAGCATTGAATATTTCAATTTAATTACGTAGATTAACATTTAGAGATTAATAACAGTTCAGTATGATCAAACAATTAAAGTTGCATTAATTTGTTAAAATATTACACTCTTTGATTAACACTATCATAAATATTGACAGTTCTACATGTATAAATTTTGTTTCTTTGCATATTATTCAAAATAAGCCAAGATTTAATATTTTCTAAACATACTACATTTTTTATGAATACTAAAAATAAAAACCTTAATTTTATACTTTTAAGGAAATTTTAAACTCATAATTGAATGAATTGATAACTGACAATTTAAACTGTTCAGTAATCAAGTTAATATATAATAATAGATAATAATATTATCTTGTATACTTACTTAGTTTAACAAATTGAAATGTGTAGCATTTTTGTCAACAGAGATACAATAATTCAGCTACTTTCAGAGTTGTTCATTTAAAATAATTATCGAGAAAGTAGCCAATAATTCAAAAATAGATAAAGTGATAACACAAGAAAAACAATTTCTCTGTTAAAAAAACCCCAATTATTGACAGCTATCAAACAGCATGACATGTTATATGTATCGACTTCCTCTTTATCACTTATTAGTAATTAAAAAAAATTAGTTGATAATCCTTTAAATTTTTAACTGGTGGAGTTATGTTACTAATTTGGGTAAATCATATTTTTGGTGCTAATTTTCTTAATCCAGAACAATGTTGATTAAAGAACAACTGAATCAATTAATAATACTGAGGATAATGTACAATTTAATACTAAGCAATTCATGAATAAAAATGGATATCCAGAACACTTGATTCATAAGTGATATTGATAAATTATTTACATCCATTTTCTGTTGGTGAGGATTCATATTTCTGAGCTTACACTTATGTCTTAAATTAACAATCTACTCGGCCAGACAGAAAAACTAATTCAAAATATTTTCTATTAAAAACAATCTAAGATATTTATCATTTAAGATGAACTTATTTTCAATGTAATATGGGAAAATGCACTGAAAATTCTATAAATGCCCATTAAGCAGACAAAATAATTTTAAAAAATCAATATCCTTATGTGTCTTATTATCAATAGCCTTGTGTGTAAATAAACAAAATTGTACAACATATTTACTTAAAATGCAATTGCGTACAAACTTCATTTAAAATTTTTTAAATACATACCATTCATACATTTTTGGAAAACAATATTAAATAAAAGTACTTATATTTCACTATTCTAATCCAAATTTTGTTTCAATCACAGCACCAATATATTCCTCCAAATAAGTTTAAAAACCACAGAATTTTAATCGATTTCGATATACAAATATATTCCGAAATTGTTATACTGACTTAGAAATTCTTATAGTATACATAACAAACTTTCATTTTGTATTAATACGAAAATATTTTGAAAAATTACTGCAATTAGACAAAACCTTCTGAGAAATTTCAGAAAATTAAGGCCTGTCATTACTATGAGAATGCAAATGAGTATTTAAGCTAACTTTATGTGAGAAAGCTTTCTTACAAATTTCACATGCATAAGGTTTTTCTTTTGTATGAATGCGCAAATGAGTCTTTAATGAACCACTTACAGAAAAAGCCTTCTTACAAATTTCACACACATAAGGCTTTTCTTTCGTATGAATACGCAAATGAGATTTTAAGTGCCAACTCATCCTGAAAGCCTTCATACAAATTTCACAAACATAAGGCTTTTCCTTGGTATGAATACGCAAATGATTTTTTAAATGCTCTCTTCTTGAGAAAGTCTTCATACAAATTTCACAAATGTAAGGCTTCTCCTTTGTATGAATATACGAATGAGATATTAAAAGGCAATTTTGAGAAAACCCTTGCTTACAAATTTCACAAATGTAAGGCTTTTCCATTGTATGAATACGCATATGAGTTTTCAACTGCCCATTCTGTGAAAAAGCTTTCATACAAATTTCACAAACGTAAGGCTTTTCCTTGGTATGAATACGCAAATGAGTTTTTAAATTCCCACTCTTCGAGAAAGCCTTCATACAAATTCCACAAATATAAGG
>BMAW01091555.1:63847-98947 GCA_019974015.1 Nephila pilipes | reverse complement strand
AAAAAAATTTTGCTCAGATAATTTTTATTTTACAGAAGAAACAATATTTTTTCTATTCAATAAGAGTTTAAATTTAAAAAAAAAAAAATGTCATCTTTTTAGCATACGTACGATAGCTTTTGGTAATGGAAAAATTTACATTGTGTTAATAGGTTGTTGTCAGCTTTTTTTCAATGTGAGTTACAAAAAGCTCAAGAATGTGCAAAAGTAAAAGAAATATATTTATGTCAAAAATCTCATTCAGAATTTTTTGTCCTTTATTATTAATCAGTCAGGACAGCAATCTTTCCTACTTAGCTGATTTCTTGTTATTCACAAGGATTAAATTCTTACTTAATTCCATAAAACCGAACTATTTGGAATGCTTCCAGTAGCAAAACATTTATTATAACGTACAAGAACGTTACATTCTTCTAAGAAAACAGGAAATACAATGAATTTTTAAGTTGAAAAATAGACCACTTTTCAATAAATGTCCTGTTCTCAATGTGGAAGAAAGATGACATGCTTATTGAAAACAACAAGATATTACTTCGCGCACAATCAAACGATACAGAATCGTATTAATTATTATCGTCGCAAATAGCGAAAAAAAAGGCTATGAACAAATTCACTGTTACGTCACGAAAGAACTTGACCACGTGATACCAAACGATGTAAACAAGTGTCGTATTCGTTTGCTCAGCACTGCTTTTTAATAAATGTATTATGCTTCATTCGCTTGAGTAAGAGAATTTATAAGACTTTATTTTATATATTTTACACCCTAAATAAATGCAAAAGTCGAAATTTTAGATTGCTATAGTATAAAGCTATTGAATTTTTCTTCTATCAACAAGCTGAAATAATAGCTGCAAATTTATTTGATTTACATACATGCATCCTAATTTAATAGTAATTTTCCAGTACTTTAAAAATGTATTTTTACTGCTCTTGTTTCAAATTTAATTTAATAATATTATTTGTGAAAATTTTGTAGATTTTTCATTTATTAGTACTCCATAGTAATAATCATACAGTGGCAAGTGCAGTCCGGTGGATTCTTTACTCAGTAAGATATAGAAGCCTTGACTTCGTTGAAACATTAAAACAGACATATTAAAAATGCGCTTTAATCCACTAATGAATTTAAAAAAACATGAATGAGGATAGGAGTGTGAATGGATTATTTACAATGAGAATGAGATTTTTTAAAAGATTTAAAAAAAAAATTACAAATCTTTTCGTAAGATAAGATTAAATTTTTTTTATGTCATTTTTAATTTCCTTCTTGCCCCCCCCCCTCACTCAATGCCTTTTATAGAATATGTCTAATCCTTAGCAAGAGAGTATTATTTTATATGATTTTTTAGAATTTCTTTTATTATTATTATTGTATAAAATTACAATAGTAATAAATGCAATATTATTTAAACTTTTTTGGATAATATGAAAGCAGAAGAACATAGAAGGGAAAGGTAAAAAGGGTTCTTGTTTGGTTGGATGTACAGCAATGGTCAGCAAACAAGTTCAAGAGATGGGAAGTATGGATGGCGACTAGGTAAGTAAATAGATGATGTTAGTTGATGATGAAGGTCTTGGAGTGAGATGGTTGACTAAAAGAAGAATTCGATTGTTCATCATTCTTGGAAACATTCAATCATTCTTCCGATTTCAAAACCCTGCAAAGATAAAACTACAATACTCTCTTATAGACCAATAGCTCTAACTTCTGTTCCCTCTAAAACTTTTTAAAGTATTTTAGCTAGTCGCATCTCTTATTTTCTAACAATAGAAAGAAAACATCATCCACAACATTATAGATTTGTTCCATTTAAAGACTGTAGAACTGCAACGTACCTTATACATAAATCTATAGTAGATGCTAAACAGCAAAAGATATTTTTCGTAGGAATTAGTTTGGACATCAAGAGTGCTTATGATTCTGGGCATTTAGATGGCCTTGTATATAAATGTCTACAGCTAGGTACCACAGGAAAAATAGCACTATGGATTTACAATTTTCTTTCATACAGATCTTTTTAAATCCGATGGAGAGGATGTCTTTCATCAAGGAAGAAAGTTTTGAAAGGGGTCCCTCAGGGTAGTGTTCTCTCCCCCAAATTATTCACATCTACATGTACGATATCGTTGAAACTTTAGAAACGGGAGTCGAGTGTTCAATTTACGTTGATGACCATTTTATTTGTTGCTCTCGTCATTCTCTCGATATCATCCATAAAAAAACAAGATACTCTGGAAAGAATCACAAAATGAAGCAAATACTGGAAACTTACTTTATGTCACGACAAAAGTACAATAGCTGAACTTTCAAATAAGATAATTTAAATATGTCCTACTATTATGTTGGCTGGGTACCCACTCCCATGGCAATCATCCATTAAATATTTAGGAGTATATTTTTCTAAACGCAAACAAAATAATTTTATGATGAATCAAATGAAAAATAAAGCTTTAAAAAATTAATGCCCTAAAAGGTATGGCGTATAAACACTATGGCCTAAGAGCTACAGATCTTATTAAATTAAGTAACAATATTATATGTAGTACCTTTAACTACACATGTCATATCATAAATAAATGGTCTGATAACCATCTTAAACCTTTCAATATTATACAAACAGAAGCTCTTAGAATTGCATTGGGACTTCCACAGTGGCCCCCAAATATCGTGCTCATACAACTGGCTAATCAGGAAATTCTTTCTGATAAAATAAGACGAATAAATTTTTTTATATCTCTATATCAAACGGTAACTTTTCACCTATACACCGCCATAGCCTTGAAACAATAAATCTGGAAATCCTGCAAGGGGACAGAAACAATATCAAGAACACTTTCCGTATTTTGGGTATTAATTGAAAACAAATCATATAAATCCCCAGATTGATATATTATACAGATCTTCCTTGTGAGATCTATACAGAAGAATTTGGATTCCAAAATAAAAACTTACTAACTCGTGTAATAAAAGGACATTTGAGGAAATAATGAATCATAGATTCAAAGAATTTTTTTCCTAATAGCTATGGACGCATCAAAAAATCAACTTATGACATCAATAGCAGGTATCACGAAAAATGCATTTTCTCCTATAGAGTAAATCATATCAAGAATCAGATAGAGACCAGTGCCAGTCCGATGGACTCTTTACTCAGTGTCATATTGAAGCCTTGATTTTTTTTTTAAAAGAAATTAAAGCAAGCAGATTAAAATGTGCTTAATGCACAAATGAATTAAAAGAAAAACCATAATAGTAAAGGGAGAGAAAAGAAGATAGGAAAGGGAATGAATTATTCGTAATAAGGATGTAATACTTAATAGATCATAAATGGTTTTTTTTTTTTTTTACAAATCTTATCGTAAGATAAGTTTATAAAAAAAATTTATGTAATTTTTTTTAGTCCCTCAGTGCCTTCGATAGACTATGTCTAATCTTCAGCAAGAGGAGAGTATTATTTTATATGATTATTTTTAAAAATTTTTTTTATTATTCTTATTGTATAATTACAATAACTGAAAAAATAATAAATGAAATATTATTTAAACTTTTTTTAATGATGTGAGAGTTGAAGAAGAAAGGGAAAAGTAAAAATGATTCTTGTTTGGCTTTCATATCAATTCGATTTTTACAGCTGAAGCACTTGCTATATGCCAAGCTCTAGACGATTTAACTGAATCTAAAGAAAATCTGCTAATTCTCTCAGAAAGCCATTCTGTGCTATCAGCTTTAAAAAAATTACAATATAAACCCCCCAAAAGTCATTCATAGACTAGCCAGTAAAATATTCATTCAATCACAATTTAGAACTCAGTCAATTCTCCATTGGATTCCGGGACATTCGAAAATTCTTTGGAATGAACAGACGGATTATCTAGCAAAATCGGTAACGAAATCTAATAAATACCTTGACTGGATTGCCCTAGAAGGCATCAATAGTGAAATTTTCCACGACGAAATGAAAAGAACCAATGAAAATTATTATTCAAGTAAATATTTTGATATCTTAGGAAACATCCTCACCATCGACATAATATCTAAATGGACAAAAAATAGAAGAGAGGAAATACTAAGCACTCGAATCATCAGCAAAATTATTATAACCCAGGACTTTTGCATAAATTCAACTTAAATGATTATGCACAATGTAGAACATGTAACCACATCAATGATTTTGAACATATTCTTTTGACCTGCAATAATTATGCCACTCGCAGAAATCTTCTCTGGAATATTCTCAAGATACACCCACAACAAAATATTGATTTCAAAATTTTTTTGGAGATAACCGTGACTAATAAACCAGTTTTCAGAGCATTTTTGCAAAAGATGAAATATTTTGATATTTATTGAATAAAAGGATCTTTGAAATAGGGGATAATGCTTTGTATCCTACAAACCAATCAATCAATCAATTCAAACGCGTTGCTTCATTTCCCGCAAAACGTAACAATCAAGGCTGAAGAATTTAAAAGTTATCTTAAAATTTATTAATATATAAAAAGAACTTATAACGAACCTGAACGGTCGAGATTCCCGACAAATTATAAATTAAAAAAATACCTCAAGCGAAATATTGTAAAAAGCATTTGGTGTTTTCTTCTGATTCGAATCATTTGATAATTCATACATGAAAAAAAATCATTACTGCTATATATATTTTTATCTTCCATTCCTGGATTAACCCAACTTCAATCTATTTGTGAACATTGGATATCCTTCATTTGTATATGAAGCAAAATATCTTTTTTTTTTTTTTTATCGATAGATGTTTTGAAAAGCCATTTAAAAACTAATATCGATATGACACTCTTATACAAACCTAAATATTTTTGTATAAAGTTTGCAGCAAGGCTCTTTGTTAAAATTTTAAAATGAATATCGATATGCTGATAAAAGAAAAACCTTATTTTTGTGAACTGTGCAAAACCTGCTTTTCAGAAAAAAGTGCTTTAAAGAGTCATTTGGTTATTCATATGAAAGCAAAGCCTTATGTGTGTGAAATTTGTACGAAGGCCTTCTCGCAGAGCTCTACCTTAATGTCACATTTACGGATTCATACAAAGGAAAAGGATTATGTTTGTGAAATTTGTCAAAAGGCTTTCTCTGAAAACAAGGTCCTAATGAGACATTTGCGTATTCATACAAAGGAAAAGCCTCACATCTGTGAAATTTGTAATAAGGCATTCTCGCAGAGTTGTACATTAAAGACTCATTTGCGTATTCATACAAAGGAAAAGCCATATGCTTGTGAAATTTGTAAGAAGGCCTTCTCAAATAGTTCAAACTTATTGAGACATGTGCGTACTCACACTAAAGAAAAGCCATATGTTTGTGAAATTTGTCAGATGACTTTCTCAGAAAATGTGGATTTAAAGAAACATTTACTTATCCATACCGAAGAAAATACTTATGTTTGTGAAATTTGTAAGATGGCTTTCGCACATAGTGGGAACTTAATGAAACATTTGAGAATTCATACGGAGGAAAAGGCTCACATTTGTGAAATTTGTAACAAGGCTTTTTCCCGACGTTGGGATTTAAAGACTCATTTCTATATACATACAAAGGAAAAGCCTTATGTTTGTGAAATTTGTAAAAAAGCTTTTTTGCGTAGTTCAAACTTAATGAAGCATTTGCGTATTCATACTAAAGAAAAGCCTTATGTTTGTGAAATTTGTAAGAAGGCTTTCTCAGAAAGTGGTTCATTAAAGAATCATTTGCGTATTCATACAAAGGAAAAGCCTTATGTTTGTGAAATTTGTATGAAGGCTTTCTCGGAACTTGGTTCATTAAAGTATCATTTGCATATTCATACAAAGGAAAAGCCTTGTGTTTGTAAAATTTGTAAGAAGGCTTTCTCCCATAGTAAGGTCTTGAAGAAACATTTGCGCATTCATACAAAGGAAAAACTTTTTGTTTGTGATATTTGTAAAAAGAGTTTTTCACTCAGTTCACACTTAATACGACATTTGCGTATACATACTGAGGAAAAGGATTATGTTTGTGAAATTTGTAAAAAGGCTTTCTCTGAAAGTAAGAACTTAATGATACATTTACGTATTCATACAAAGGAAAAGCCCTGCATCTGCGAAATTTGTAATAAGGCGTTCACGCAGAATTGTGCCTTAAAGACTCATTTGCGTATTCATACGAAGGAAAAGCCTTATGGGTGTGAAATTTGTAAGAAGGCTTTCTCAAATAGTTCAAACTTAAAGAGACATTTGCGAATTCATACTCAGGAAAAGCCATATGTTTGTGAAATTTGTCAGAAGGCTTTTTCGAAAAATGGGGATTTAAAAAATCATTTGCATACCCATACCAAGGGAAAAACCTATTTTTAAGAATCCTTGTAATGTTCAAATTCATTAGAAGGCAGGCATTTGTAAGTAAATCAAATTTATGATATATAAATGTTTTTATTAAAGTGAATTGATTTCCTCAGATCTCAGAGTTATTTTTATCCTGTATTTTTGAAATATGTAGGAAACTTTCTTTTTATGTAATTGTATTTTAATTCAATGGATTGCTTGAGTTCATACATCCACTTATTATATTATATAAGAATGTAAAATAGGCATATGCATAGTATATTTTTTCAATGATTTTCTCTTGTTTAAGATCATTTATAAGATCCAGACTGCTGTTTTACTCACTATATTAAGAAAACTTTTGAAACTAATATTTGATAGTATTTTTTTTTTTAATAATTGAACTGTATTTATAATAAATTGAGCAACAAACTATTATTATTATGTTTCAATCTCTGACATATATTGAATGTAAATTGTATTAAATATGGGAAATATATTTCTTAACGAGATAAGGATTTTTAAATTTGTTTACAATAATTAATGGAAACCTTATTGTAAGGTATGTACTTGTATTGAACTAAATAGTTGAATTTAATTATGTGTTTCATATTTATTTCCTTTTCATGATAGAAAAGTTTTAATTAAAAAAAGAAAAAAATTGATTTATTATTGCATTTATTTTAAGGAAGGAAATTGCTCTTTCCAATATTTTTTAATGCCTTTTTTTCCAATTGAATTGCTTAAGACAATAAGTGTGTTATTGCTGTACATTCTTCTTTCACCTTCACTTTATACTAATAAGATGCCATTTACAAGGCTGATCTGTATAGTGGGATAATTCAGAACTTTGAATTGTTTAGCATTATTATTAGAATTTTGTACTTTTTTAGCATTGTAATTTGAATTTTGTATTTATTTAGCATTATGATTTCAATTCTTTATTGAGTTGAAGTGTTGATCATTTGTGAAATATTTAGATTATTTGAATTTCTTATTAGTTCCAATTATTTAGATTACTTTTGAGGTATTTTGATTATTCTCTTAAAAATTTAATGTCTGATTATAAATATTAAACTTTTATAAGTAATTGCTTAGTATTTAGATTTTTTCTTTTTAATTTAGATTAGTTTATTCTTATTCAGATTTTCATTGTATTTATATAACATTGATACAGTTTCATTGTTTTTTAATTATTAGATAGTTTTTAATTTTATTAATCACATATCGTGTGTCCAACTTACAATGTCTTTCCTAAATATAACGAAATTCTTAAAGAAACAAAAATATTGTGTTTTTCGAAAAGAAGAAAGACTTTTCGTTTGATGGATATATCAACGGAGTATTTACTTACTTCATGTAATAATCCACAGTTTTTTTCAGATTTTATAAAGCAAATTAGGTTAATCAAATCCAAATTTATGTTGAAAAATGCAACACTCCAATGAAATTAAATGTGAAGAATTCTTCATTAAATATTATTCCTCGATTTGCAGGAATTCTACAAGTAATAATATTTGTGGTGCCCAAAATTAATTTGATAGAGATGTTGGTTCAGTTTCTCTGCCAGAATTTTTTGCTGCAAATATGTAATTTCTAATGACCTTTGCTGATTTTTGTGTTGAAGGTCATTGGGTAAATCAGAAACTCTCATTCACTACACTTTAAATACAGTGGACTGTTAACCACAACACAATTTCCCCTGGTGTACAAAGTTAAGAGAATTTTTACTTTTGGTTGATTATCTCCAAAAGTACTTGATAGATTTTAATCAAATAAAAAAAAAAGTTTGAAATACCTAATTATATACTCTAATGCGACATCCTTTAACTTTAAACAGTTGTTTATCTAAGCTCTAAAAGACCCCAACACTCGGTTTTAGAGTAAAGTAAAGAAGAAAGCCAAAATATTCCTCTAAATACTCATACACTAGAATTCAATTTCAGCAGTTTTGTAATAAATGTCACTTGATGATTTTTTAAGTGTTTTTAAGAAAAGATTCTTTATTGTTCTATCCGACAGTGACACTCGATAATTTATTCAAATCGAAATTAATTGTTCTCACTACATACATATATATTAAAAAATATTGTATCACAGTACATAATTTGAAATTTTGTTTAATTCAATAGGTTTTAAATATTGTTCTTGTTAAAAAAAAATTAAATTAATAGAACTATTAGCTAAAAATGTACAGTTCTATAATTTATGAGAAATTTAAATTCTAATTAATCTTGTTTTCAGTCATCCCAGTGGAGACTTGAAAACTAGTTCCCCTCATATGTGGCCCTGATTCTTGCAAAGATGTTGCCGAAATTTTGATGAATGATTTCCAAGGTAGGCAATAAAAATACTTCTAAAAAAAGAGAGCCAAAGGGGAAATGTTTTAATGATACAAATTGTGGGGTTTTCAAAGTTGTAAAATTAGAATGAGAGACCACCTCTTATTATATTGGAAAACTGCTGTTTTTAACATAATAAAAATATTACTGTCTGCAGTATGATAATAAAAGTATTTACAGCAAGAAGTATACATTTCGATTTTTATTTGATGAATATTTCTTTGACCACAAATAAATTTCTTACGCAATGGCATTTTTATTTGTAAATTCTTCATATATAGAATTCAGTTATTTCAGTTTAGTTTTATTTCAGTTCATTAAACTGTAATCGCCAATAGAAATTGGATGATTTTGATGTTATTGTTCATTAACGTCGCACTGAGAACAAACACGAAGGTATTGACGACGGATCGACGTAATTTTGAACCTCGGTCAAGTGACGAAGAAGACTCTTGAGCTAGCTCCTCCATGCCAAACGGAGGACTTGGGACCTCGATCAGATATAACGTGCATCAGCCCGCGACACGATGGGGCTTTAGTGCCATCAGTTGTCGAACTCACAACTCGACAAAAGCAACGCCGTCCGCGACCATGACCACTAGGCTATTGTGGGCCTAATATATATATTATCAGCCAGCCAAGGGTAGTTGAAGCGCAATGACCTCTTAAGCTTGGCGTCGGATTTGGTGAGAATCTTGGCGGCAAATAGAAAGTTCTCGAAAGTGCTGGAACCTAGGCGAAATATCGACTGGGAAGAAAATTGTGGACTTTTCGCGAATTTTCGGTGAGACGTCACGTCACTGGAACAGGTAAAAATGCACCACAAGCATCAGTCAATCTGTTTTTGAAGTCTGCCTTTTGAGTGCCAAGTAATACTACGGAGAGTAGTCCGTAGCGAGAACTAGTAAGCTGAACATTACTACAAGTGCTATTTTGTATGTGTTCATGTTGTTCATCAGTTCAAGTGCTGTGTTTATTTCTGTTGTGACGCTAATCTGTACAAGTTCTGTATTTTCTGTTTGTGCTGTTACTGTTCAAGCTGTTAACTGTGTGTCGTCCTGGATATTAGTGAATAAAGAGTCACCTTTTGTTCACATACACCCAAAAAATTTCCTAATATATATATATAACATTTTAAAATATTTCTACAATAAAATAATCAATTAATATTTTGAAGAAAATAATATTAGGAATAATAGTCGTAAAATAACAACATCATATAAAAAAATTCGCTTCCAAATAGGTATTAAATATATACATACCTTGTTAACTTTTAAACTTGGAAATTGTGTGGTGGAAAAGGAATTTTTAAACATGCCGCATGTCCCTCACAAACAATCCAAGATGATCAAGATTATCATTCACAGACGATGTTGCCATAATGAAGAATGTGGAGGACTTGATCCTATTAGACCGAACAGCAACCTTCCAAAAAATCCTGAATGAGACTGATCTTAGCTACGACAGTGTGTGGAAAAAATTATTCACAAAGAACTTCACCTGTCAAAGGTGTCAACACATGGTGGGTTCCATGATTTCTGATTCCTCTTCAGAAGTAAACATGACGTGACTTGTGAAAGGAAATGTTCAATCTTTTTTAGCAAAACGAAGAGGATTTTTTTACTCGACTTGCCACTATGAATGAACCTTGGAACTACCGATATGATCTAGGCACCAAAAAGATGAATAAGGAGTGGAAGCACAGCAACAAAACTCCCTCCAAGTAGACTAAGGAGCAAAACTCTACAGTAAAGGCCACACTATCTGTTTTTTAGGACTGTAGTGGAGTCATCTCTCATTAAACTATGTAGTTCTGGGATAGACCATCACCGACAAGGCACCTGCTCCCATACCTCAAGATGCAGTAGAGGAACCAGAGCAATATAGTAATTCACGGCATACCCTTCTTATTTCTAAAACTTCAAGCAACTTTCTTGTTATTACTAAAAATCAAATAACCATTACAGGGTAGGAGATTTGACAACAGAATTTATGCCATTCCAGAAAATAACAATGGATTTCGACGCTATCTGTTACTGTCTACAACGACAACCAATAAAAAGTCAGGAAATACTGGGTGAAATTAACTCAGGATAGGGTGACTATGTAGGAAGTCTTAAGATTAAAAAATAAAAATGAGGTTTCAACCTTAATTATTTTTAGCAGTAATTAAAACTCCACAATACCACCTTCAACAGCATATCAACCCATTTTTTATTCCACCTTGTAACCTCTCTTTTCCAGCACTGATGAGATGTACAGACAATCCTGAATTCCAGTATATATAATTATTATTGCTCGTTTATAACAAATTAAGTGAAGGTCTTTTTCGATTAAAATCTGTCAGGTACTTATGGAGATAATAAATCAAAAGTATGAAAATTCTCCCAATTTTGAACACTAATGTAATTTCTAGCATGTTTAATTATCTGTTACATTAAAATAGAGCAGTGGGAGAGTTTGTGATCCATCCTCTGACCTTCAGTACAATAATTTTCAAATGTCTTCTGAAATTACACATCTATGAAAAATGCCTTCAGATACCAGATACAGAATCTGAAACATTATTATACATTAACATGCCATTACAAATGATAAGCGAAATTCTATTAGATTTTCCAAAAACCATGGATGATGAGCAAATACAGTTATTGTAAAACGATTTGTCACCATTTTTGTAAATTAGCAACACAAGTTTCCCTTCCATTTACAATACTCTCTGATAGAAATTTGAAATTCTTTATTACATGCATTTAAGTCAATTTATTTATTTTGAATATGTAAATATATAATAAATATTCATATAAGATGCTACATCTCAGCTTTGGTCTGAATTTTTTTAAATTTTAAACAAAATATGATTTTTTTAAATAAATAACTTCAACAGAACTGATTTTTTTTTCTCAAAAATATAAAGTTATGTGGTAATTCTGTACCATTAAATTTAAGTGAGATTTTTTTCCCAAGGAATTTATCAAATATTTGAATCAAAGAGCAAGTTACAGAAACAGAACAGTTTGAAACAATTAATCTAAAACAATAAAAATTCCCATCCTCTAACATGGGATATGGTAATCTAAGATAACATATAATTTGTTGTATTTACTAGATATTTTTGTAACCATAGATTTCTATAAATTTTGTAACATTTTTTTAAAACATTTCCTATAAGAAAATTTTTCAAAAGTATAGAAAGAGCAATATATTTTGTTTTTTGAAACAAAAATTTTATATGTTGAAACGAATTTATATAAATCAATTTTTATTTTTTGTACTAATTTAATATTTTCCCATTTATATTTAGGAAATTAATAAAATAAACAGAAGTTAGAATGTGAAGTATTAAGTTAAACAAAGGACATATCGCAATAACATTTCGGGGCTGTTTAAGTACAGACTAGGTTCTTAAATCCTTAATCTTTTTAGACAATTTTTTACCCCAAGAAAAATTTAAGGTTACAAGAAACATGTCAAATCCCAAGAGCTGAGAAAAGCATTATTCCCCCCCCCCTCCCAAGAAAAAGTGGAGACCAAATGGAGTATAAATACCTCAGTCTCCCTCTTCTAAACATGCATTATAAAAGAAAATTCAAAGCATTGAAATGGAAAGACAATCATTTAGATGTCAATAATTAAAAAAAAGTAATGATTAGTGAATACTATCAGCACAAAAACTTCAATTTTTAACTTAGAGCAATTAACTTAATTTTTAACTTAAATCAGATTTTATGATAAAATTGTTTTTGTGGTGCTGGAAACATTATTTATGTAGAATTCTTGCAAATCGAGGAATATAATTTGATAGTCTTTTACAGTAAATTTCATTGTTTTGCACTTCTGGCTAATTAATTTGTTTTTATCAAGTCGGTTTCTTATATGAAGATAAAAAGAGCTTTTGATTATTCCATAAAAACAAGAAAAATATTCTGTACATAATTCCCTCTAGATCAAAAGTTTTTCTTCCATTTGAAAAGTTTATTTCTGTAAGAATTTCCTATATTTAGAAAAGACATTGCAAATCAAAGACAAGATTAATAATAGTAAAAATCTAATTGAATAATCTAAAAATTATGTGAAAATAGTATGAAAATTAATTAAGTACAATAAAGTTTAAAATGAGATTAAGGAAATCTAAAGTAATAAGTAAATATATATATATATTTACTGCATAAATAATTTTAAACAATTTAAATAAATAATCAGAATTTCAATAATTAAGTGATTAATCAAAATATTTCAAAAATAATCTACACAACTTAAATTAATATGAAATTCAAATAATAATACTTAAAATAAAATAATAATCAAATATATTTCACAAGTAAATTTAATTTAAATTAATAAGAAATTTAAATAATAATGCTAACAATACAAAGAAATCAATTAATTAGATTATTCTAAATACACTTCACTAATAATGTAAATGCTACAAAATTTATTTAAATAATAATTTTAAATTAATAAAGGAATCTAAATAATAATACTAAAAACATAAAAAATTCAAACTTTACAGTTAAGAAATTCAAAGTTTTGAATTATTCAACTGGGGTAATCTGCATTGAAAGTTGCATCTTTACAGAACAAAATCTTAATTAGAAAGAAAGCTATACTGTAACAGGAATGTAGTTTTCCTAACATGCAAAACAATATTTTAGAATTGACTTATTTTTACTTAGAAAACTGGATAAAATATAAAAAAAAATAACAATATTCAGAACAGTAATTTCACTCCACAAAAATGTCTTTTGTAAATCAAATTTTATTTTTTTATTTAATTAAAACTGTTCTATTTATAATGAATAGGAAATTTATATATACAAAATGCATTACTTAGAGTCAAGAATTCAACTTGGTACAAACACATACCCTAAAATATTGTTTTTATTAATTATTAGAAAAACATAATTGCATCAAAATATTTTTTTTTTTTCTTTCTATTTCATACAATTTATATATAACACATCAGACAATAAAACTTAATAAAAATTTTAATTTCACTTGATTACAAAGTGAAGTAAAATTAAATAATTCAAAAGAATCCAATTGTATTGAAAAATGTTTCTTTTATATATAACAAGGAAAACTACTATTGAGATTCTATAAATGATTATACACAAGTGAACATCCTTCAACAAGAGTAATTGGTAGTTTTCCGTAAGCTGGACACCAGACAAAAACTATCAAGCTGGGGAAGTTATTGCCATGCAATAACTATAACCATTTGGTAATAAAAATAAGTCCATCAGGGTCAAATATTCCTTTCATGTCAACATTTAGGTTTGGTGATAACTGCATCTATTTTTAAGCTTGGTGGGTTTTATATAGAGACAGCTAACGGTAAAGTACCAAATAATCTATATGTGACTCAGTTTTAAATTCTTATGTAACATAAAAAGTAGACACACAAAGCCATGCAACACATTTAAAAATACAGTGTATGAATCCCTCAGAGAGATGATGATAGCAATTAACTTCAATCAAAATATTTGGATTTTACTATTCTCATTCAAATTTTGTTTCCAACAACGACTTGTCTTCCAATGAATTTTTTTAAAAAAAAAAACATGGATTATTAAATATATGGCTTTTCCTTAGTATGGATAGACATATGAGTTTTTAAGTTTCCACTTTGAGAGAAAGCCTTCTTACAAATTTCACAAACATAAGGCTTTTCCTTTGTATGAATACGTGAATGCGTTTTTAGGCTTTCACTTCGTGAGAAAGCCTTCTTACAAATTTCACAAATGAAAGGCTTTTCCTTTGTATGAATATGTGAATGTTTTTTTAAATCTCCACTTTGGGAGAAAGCCTTATTACAAATTTCACATACAAAAGGCTTTTCCTTCGTATGAATACGCAAATGTCTCTTTAAGTCCCCATTTTCCAAGAAAGCCTTTTTACATATTTCACAAACATAAGGCTTTTCCTTTGTATGAATACGCAAATGTTTCATTAAGCTACTGCTTCGGGAGAAAGCCTTCTTACAAATTTCACAAACATAAGGTTTTTCTTTCGAATGAACAAGCAAATGTTTCTTCAAATTCCAACTGGAAGAAGAAGCCTTTTGACAAATTTCACAAACATAAGATTTTTCTTTCATATGAATTTGTAGATGAGATTTCAAAATACTTTTCTTGGAAAAGCATTTTTTGCAAATTTCACAATCGTAAGGTCTTTCTTCAGTCAGCACACAGTAATTCATCACTAAATTTTAATAGCAAGAAGAGATTTTGCAATATATAACACAAGTACAGTGTCTTATTAGAATAAGTTTAAATAGCTTTTCAAAATAAGATTTGACATAAAACGATTTTTTACACATTCCACACAAGTAGTTTTGTCAAATAAATACTGTACAAAGCACTAACATATAATGCTTATATAATAATAATTTTTTTAAATGAACTACAAATACATAAAACAACAATAATCTTATGCGAAATTCATATTCAAATATCTGTCCTACTTCATTCAGTTCTGGTTACTTTGCTATGATAAATTTTTCAACGAATATAAATTAAAAATTATTAAAACAGAACCAAACTATTAAAACAAATTATGTTCTCAATGCCTTGAAGCAAATAGCACACAATTAATAATTATTATATGCATGCATTAGATATAGAAAACCATAAAATTTTTAGGACAGAAGGAAATGCAATTGATTCAGTTGCTTGAAGACGTGGAGCAACAAAGGCAGTTATTCAATTTACTTTCTGTCATGTTTTCTCTTTAGAATACACAAATGGAAATTTCAAAACATTGCATACCTTCACTTCAATTCGGTATGAATAAAATGTTATGATTGCAAGTGTGAGCAGCATCGAAGTGATATTTTGCTCACCAGATGTCACTAGTTACTCTAGAAATACTGTATAAATCTAACTTTACAAACCTCATTCTCCTCACACTTTAAAATCTCACCCATTTTTGGCTTTAAATCCTCTAAATTTGGCATCGGCGACGGCACTTAAAATTTGTTTCATTAAATTCCAAGTATTTTTTCTACCTCAAAAAACCTTTCAAAATCCCATGGATAACAGGCAAAACGGAGTCGTTTTTCGTCTCCAAACTGAAATAAATCCTCAAAATTATCGCCCCATATCGTTACTCAGTTCGCTGAGCAAAGCATATGAATGTGTTATTTTGAAACGCCTGGACCAGTTCTGCAATTCCAGGAATATTGTTATTCCAGAGCAGCATGGTTTTGTTCCCAAGTGCCCTACAGTAACACAGTTACTTAGAGTTACTGAGACGGTCCAACAAGGCTTTTCCAATAACAAAGCCACGGGTATGCTTTTTATCGATATTGCCAAAGCTTTTGATAAAATTTGGCATGATGGGCTCATTTCCAAGATGATGCGACTTGGAATTTCAGACCAACTTATCAAAATTATTCACTCGTTCCTTGACTCTCGCAGTTTCAGGGTTCGAGTCGAAAATGCAGTCTCCTCACCCAGACCAATCCTTAGTGGAGTCCCCCAGAGATCGATTTTAAGTCCAAGAATTTTTTCTTTGTACGTAAATGACATCCCGAAGGCTGCCAACATTCACTTAGCAATGTATGCTGATGACACTGCTATTATGTCCCAAGACATCTGCAATCGAAAAATTATTGAAAGATTGCAGAGATACATTTCTCGTTTACAGCTCTGGCTCATTGACTGGAAAATTAAAGTTAATGCATCTAAAAGCGCTTGCCTCCTCTTTACGAAACAACGGTGTATTGGCAATTTGCCAGCAGTCACCATTTTTGAGCAACCCATCCCCTGGGTCACTGAATATAAGTACCTAGGGTTAATTTTAGACGCCAAATTAACTTTTGCCCGCCACATCCGAAATGCCCATCAAAAGGCTATCGGAATGAGCAGTTTGCTCACTCGCTTGATTTCTCGTAAGAGCAAGCTGGCGATCAGGCACAAAATTTTGCTCTATAAGTCGATCCTAAGACCGATCATGTTGTACGCATCGCCTATTTGGGCGTCTGCTGCAACCACCCATTTGAAACGACTGCACGTCTTTCAAAACATTCACCTTAGGAAAATGATAAATGCACCCTGGTTTGTCCGGAACGAAGTCCTGCATAAAGATCTAAAAATTGAACCAATTCTAGAGTTTATTGAAGAACAATCATTAAATTTCTTCAACAGGATCCCTCAAATACCTAATGCACTGCTTCAACAACTAACCACGTATGATGCGTCAATCGCATCTTCGCAAAAAAGACCGAGAGCCGCGCTCGAACATTCATATGTCCACTTCCCAGCCCTAAAAAGGCTTCGAGCGCATTGAAGTAATGCATCAGTGATATCCTGCTTATTTCAAAATTCAGGACTTCACATCGATAAGTGGCAATGCCCCATGGTCAAAATGGACGTCGCGTAACACTGTCGAGCACTTTCAAAATTTTTAAAATCTTTAATTCTTGATAATTAGACACTTTTTAAATTATATATGAATTTTCCTAAGATTCATAACATTTTTCATCACCAGGCGGCGCTAGTGGCGCTTAATTCAGCTTAATTCTTGTTTTTCAAACTCATCTCCTCGCGTTTTAAATTTTCCCTCAAAATTTCTAATTGCATATTTCTCTAAATTGGTTTGGGTACGGCATTTCTTTTTATTTCAATTTAATTTTAACTTATTTTTCAACTCAGGTAGGCTACTTTTTTTAAAGTTCCAGCAGTGGAGTGAACTGCTTTTTCTTTGTCTAATGGAGCATGGCATGGATAGAAACATAAAGCCACGTAAATTAATGTCGTAAACTTAAATCAAACAAAATTCGTTTTGTGCCATAAATCTGTATTTTTGTGCCGTTCGCAGCGCACAAAGTTAAGACATTTGAAGCGGCGCGAAAGATTTCAGAGTAACAGAAATTTCTGCACCTTTATCAATCAAAAAAAGTTATCTTGGAGGTAGAATCGGCCAATAAAACGCGGTAATGAGATGAACGATAATGTGCCCAGGCTACGATCGCCGCTCTAGTTTACCATATGGAAGGAACATACATAGCACACTGTTTTGCTTTATTGCCAAAACTTGTGTGATAAAAACAATATCCATTTGTGAGTCCTTAATACCTTTTGAAATGATTTCGCGAATTGCTGACATGTTTTGAATTGCATGATCTGCCTCGGGAGCGCTGCAGGAAATTACTTAATTCACTTACTGTTTAAGTTGAACATTTTGTTGCTCTAAATGCGCAACGTTATGATTAGATTTCACAAATGTGAGAAACATGTTACAAAAGAAATTCCATAGGTAGAATGAATTGGCTTATAAAATTAATTAATTAAAGTACAATACGAATAAATTTGTTAATGATAATTTCGATGATTTGAAATTGAGCCTAACAACAAAATAAAACTAAGAATTGTTGATAACATCCGTCTTCCACTTTCAAAATGGGACGAATAAATATTTTATTCCTAATAAATAATGCAAAATTATTTTTTATATAATTTATTCTAATCTCATCACCTTTTGTAAAAACACATATTGCATCATCGGCTGAGTACGCGAAGACTCCACTGGTCGTATCTTTATCAGCAATTGCTAGTGCTTTAAATAATATTCATGGATTTTGAAAGTTAATTTTAATAAAAAATGGAATTATTCAATTTTTTAAAAATGTTTGGAAATGTGATATGTAGTTGAAAGTATGGCAATACTGTCTAATTAATTATTTATTAAAAAAGAAGGTAGGGGAAGGGACACTTCTTTCTTTATAATTTCAGTTTTTCCCAGATTTATTAAAGCGGCACCCTTATTTCAAGAATTAAATTCAATTATTTTATATCTCATTTGTTCTTTTAATTTATTAAAAGAAAAGGTATTTATTAGTTATCAAAGAGAAAAGTATTAACACTTCATGTGTCCAAATGTTTTTGTAAGTGTTAATGTAAATTAGTAAATGGAACATGAATCACATTATTTTATTACATTTTAAGAAAATTAGAAATTTGCTAAAATTTGAGAATAAGTGCCATAAAATTTATTTTATGAAAACTAAAGAAATAAATAATTAATTTAAAAATAAAACGAAAACTTAGTTTTTGAGTAATTTGATTAAAATTTAATAAATCATACGCATAAAAAATTTAATTGCTTAACAGAAACTATGTTAATATAGGTATATTTGTAATATAATTAATCTTTTAATATCTAGTACTCTTTATGAAGATTAACCTTGATGTATGAATAAAAATTCATTCATTTTTAAAATATCCATAAATATTAATAAACATATATTCATAATGCAGATTTGTAATTTTAAATCATTATTTATGAAATTCACTTCCTGTTTTTACTTATCCAAAGTAAAAAAAGTTTCATTTACGAAAGGAAGCTCATGAATATATAGATTTTAAGAACAAAAAAAATGGAAATTTAGCACTATGGTTTTTTTTTTTTCCCTACTCTTCATTACAATTTATAAATTTAAATAGCGCTCAAAAGCCAAACCAGACAACCTAGAAAATCGTATCATCTCCACACCAATGAGAAACAAGCTATTTCCCTTTGAGTGAACTGACAGGAAATGCCTGAGGAAAGAGGAACCGCACCCATTTCGCGCTCTCTTTAACACTGCGCTGAGTATTGTAAAAGGTAAAAATAAAAATTCGATTTCGGATCACTAACAGTCTTTTATGAATGAGCAAGCGAATAAAATTTAAAGATCTCTAACGGAATGCGAGGCAATTTCGACTGGGTCGCCTCAGAAGACATCCATGCATTCAATTATAAAAACAAACTAGAAAAAAAATAATGGAAACTCCTACTGCAGCAAATATTTTGAAATTTCTTTCAATTTGCAGGATAATGCAGTTTGTTCTACCTGTAGTAGGGTTAATGATCTGAAACACTTTGAGTTAACTTGCTTAAACTATACCTCCCATAGAAATGAACTCAGGAATAATCTTTAATTAGTTCCTGTTGCACTATCCCCTCCAGAGAACTTTTACAAAAAAAGCAATGTTGTATAAAAATCACTTTAAAGCTTTCTTATTGAGAATGAACTGCTTTGATATTTATCTGAAATAATTTTTTTATAAAGGGATAGTGGCATTTGTTGCTCTACATCCCACGAAAACCAATCAATCAAAGGGTAAACATGAAATTAAAAAGGGATAATGGCTTTTGTTGACAAGAGTTGCCATACATTCCACATCAATCAAATAAGCATGGAAGAAAGTTGATTATGTTTACTGGACCCTTTACCTTTGTTGTTCTGCATCTTTAATAACTCAATCAACTGTATTTTCTTTTATCTGAAAAGATTTCAATGTTTTTCTTAACTACTTCAGGTTTATAATGAATTCATATTAATTGTGTGATATTTACTTCTAGGCATTCAGAACCAAACTATGTCTTAATAGTGCATTTATATATTCTTATAGAAATTTATCATTGCTAAGTAACAATAACTTATTGATGTAAGCCAGGTTGCAGTTCTTCCTACATAATAAAAGGCAAATTAGTTGAGAATGTCAATTTTCTAATACAACAAATTCTTTACTTTTGTTCTTAAACCAGCATTTCATAAATAAAAAGGAGAAAAACCTAATTATTGCTATTTTTTTCTTCATTTTGTGAATTATCATGCCTTCATATTAATGACACCCCCCTATTACTGGTACATAAATTTCTGTTATGTTTGCAACACTTCTTAATATTCAGTAATGAATTACTATATGGTCACTGAAGAACCTGAATGTTGTGAATTTTGCAAAAAATGCTATTCCTAACAAAGTATTTTAAAACACATAGGTATTCATATGAAGGAAATGTCTTACATTTGTAAAATTTGTCAGAAGTCTTTTTCCACAAGTTGGAACTTGAAGAAACATGTGCGTATTCATACAAAGGAAAAGCCTTATGGTTGTGAAATTTGTAAGAAGGCTTTCTTGGAGAAAGCAGACTTAAAGAGACACTTGCGTGTTCATACGAAGGAAAAGCCTTTTGTTTGCGAAATTTGTAATAAGGCTTTTTCACAAAGTGGAGACTTAAAGAAACATTATCATATTCATACAAAGGAAAAGCCTTATGTTTGTGAAATTTGTGAGCAGGCTTTCTCACGAAGTGGTAGCCTTAAGAGACATTTGCATATTCATGTAAAGAAAAAGTTTTATGTTTGTAAAATTTGTAAGAAAACTTTTGCAGAAAGTGGCAATTTTAAGAAACATATGCGTATTCATTCCAAAGAAAAGCTTTACGTTTGTGAAATTTGCGCAAAGACTTTTACGCGTAATTCACACTTGATGATTCATTTACGTATTCATACTAAGGAAAAGCCTTATGTTTGTGAAACTTGCATGAAGGCTTTTTCAAATAGTTCAAGCTTGATGAGACATTTACGTATTCATACTATGGAAAAGCCTTATGTTTGTGAAATTTGTATGAATGCTTTCTCGAATAGTTCTAGCTTAACAAGACATATGCATATTCATACTAAGGAAAAGCCTTATGTTTGTGAAATTTGTCTGAAGGCTTTCTCTCAACAATGTTACTTAAAGACACATTTGCATATTCATACTATGGAAAAACCATATGTTTGTGAAATCTGTCTGAAGGCTTTCTCTCAACGTTATTACTTAAAAACTCATTTTCGCATTCATACTAAAGAAAAGCCTTATGTTTGTGAAATTTGTAAGAAGGCTTTCACAAATAGTTCCAGCTTAATGAGACATTTGCGAATTCATACTGAGGAAAAACCCTATGCTTGTGAAATATGTAAGAAGGCTTTCTCCCAAAGGTGTTATTTAAAGACTCATTTGCATATTCATTCTAAGGAAAAGCTATATTCATATTAAGGAAAGGTGGTGAAATTTGTTAAGAAACTTTCTCTCAAATTTGGCTCTGAAATATACATATGCATAGTCAAGCCATATAAAAGCCTTATGTTTGAAAATCTTTGTTTTTCAAATTCAGTAGAAAGCCAACATTTAGTGGAAACAGAATTTGAATCGGATCAGTGAAACCCTTTTTTTTTTTTATTATTCATGCATATTTTTATTCGTTCCTATCTGATAGATATATACTCTGTTTTTTTTAAATTTGTCACAAAATTCCTTTGCACGTAATTGTATTTCAAGTAAACCTATTCCATGACTTTGGTAGTTTACTTTATATTACATAAAAATTTTAAACAGAGCTAAATGCAGATTACTTTTATTCAATGATTTTTATTTGTGTACAGTCATTTATTGTATCTTGAGAGCAATTTTCCTCTTTGTGTAACAAAACATTTTTAGTATGAATAATTTTTAGAAATATTTTTCAAATTGTTGATATTTACTTCATTTTATAATCAAATGAGCATTAAATTTTTATGGAGTTACAATAATGAAGTATATTAAATATGAATTGTGTGAAATGGAAAAATATTTAATATGATTATGTTTCTTAAATTCCTAATTGTTACTGAAAACTATATTTTAGGGTGAGTATTTGTATTGAGCTGAATTCTTAAATATAAATTGTGATAATAGAAAAAGTTTTCATGAAATACAAAAATGTAAATTGATTGACAAAACACATTTTTGTGAAGAATTGCTGATCTAAATATTGTTTTTTATATTTTTACTGGTCATGTCAACCAAATTCGACCATACAAGACCATTGACAATGGTCTTTGTATGTAATATTATTCCTTGAATTGGAGGAATTCTATACAGTTATTTTAGGTACCACAAAAAAAAATGGCATTAAACCTCTTACAATTGCTCTTGTATGTAAATTGAAGAAATCCTTATGCTGGCATATGAAATCATCATTACAAATGAGATAACTGTTCAATTTTATTCTTCATAAACAACTTTAGCAGAGTGGTATTAATTGACTTTTGAAGTGATCAGTACATTGAATGCAATATCCTTGAAGATAAGTAGAATTGGAAAGGTTGTAGATGTTAACGAATCTCTATACATAAATTTGGTAAGTGGCAATACCATGGAGGTCACCCTGTGGACAAACAATGTGGTGTTAGAAGAGGATCTTGAGAGCCATTTTTATTATGGTTAGTGATAGATGTGGACATATACTGGTTGGCTCAATGATGAAGTGAATAGAGCTAGGAACAACTATTTACTCAAACTGCTGTAAATCCTATGCTTTTTTTGCTCAGGAAGGTGTATTATCATAGCACAAAAAAACATCTTTATTTTGGAGTTCCAGAGATGAATTACCATGAAAATACATTAAAAGGTTCATAGAAGCATGTTAAAGCCATTCTCCCCTTTTACAAGTGGCAAGTAGACTTTTAGTCTGATTTGGTTGCATATTCGTTCAGAAAATCATGTAATTTGAAGGGTATTGAGTATTTGAAACATTTGTTTAAAAATTGTTAGTGACTTTTAATAGAACAAAAAGAAAATCCAGAACAATATCTTTAAAAGCAATACTGTATTAGAATTGATTTGAAATTAGAGACTTTTTATTTCTCCTTGTATGGTAAATTTTCATGCTTATGGAGTACACTTGAGTAATTAGTATTTTCCCCCTTAATACTTCTTTTGATTTATATTTTATTTCTATTATTGGTATTCATTTTTTTTTCAATATATTTATTTGTGTGTACTAATATCTTTGACATATATTATTTTTACTTTCTTGTACTTGTTTCAGGAGAAAATGCACAATTTCAACAGTATTCATCGATCATTACTTATGTGATTTGAATTGTACATATGCTGTTGTCTTTCTATTTCAACATTCTTATTGTAATGCAAATATAGAAATGGAAGAATTGGATATTCCCATTCATTTTTTTTTTTTTTTTTTATCTTCAGCTTGGCCTTTCACTGCATTTGGGAATTAACCCGTTTCTTGCTATCACGAGTTTTTCTCCCGGCAGAAAATCATTGTCAAAAAGTAAATGATTTTTGAACCAGGTCTACACTGAAGCAGCTCCAAAACTTTATTGTTGTGTATGATCTTGTACTGAGCTAATTACTTTGTTATATGTATCTAATAAACTTTCTACATGTATTAAAAGTAAAAATTTTAATTTAGTACCAAAAATAAAAATTGATTTATAAAAAAAAGTTTCTGTCATTGTATGAAATTTCTGTTTTGAAAAACAAAATATATTGATTTTTCTAGAGTTTTAAAAATTTCTCTGGTAGGAAACATCTTAAAGATTTGTTAAAAATGATTTAGAATATTTTTTGCTGCCAAAATATCTAATTAGTGTTACAAATGATTATATTTTTAATCTAGGATGATTATATGTCATGGTAAAGGATGGGAATTTCTGTTCTTTTGGATGAACTGTTGCAAGCTTTTCCTGCTCTGCGAGTTATTCTTTGGTGGAAATGTTTCTAGATTCCTTAAATAAAACTTGAACTAATTTTTAGAGTACAGAATTATTGCGAGTGAGTGAATGTAAAGGTTATTGGCGCAAGAGCCACTGCACAAAACGAGATGCAACTGTGGTCGAGACCTGAATGAATTGGGAAAAAAAAGACAAAAATTGGCCGACAAAGAAGGAGGATCGAAAATAGAGAAGGATCACTAGGGCAAGGGTGGCGAATCTTTATGTGTCAATGTGCCATTTTTTTCTGAAAAAATGTTTAATGAGGTCATTGATGTGCCATCAAATAATTTTGACTTCGTGATTATTGGGAAAATAATAATACTAAATACTATCAACTCAAAACTCTTTATTTACTACAAAAAAATACATTTTGCAATGTCTCAGTTATACGCGTAATTCAAATTAAAGTAACATTAGTTGTGACTTCTGTTGTTGCTGATTAAATGACAAATAACTTATATTAAGACTGTAAGATGTTACTTTTATTAGAATGCATACTGAACTGGAGTCATCCGTCAAACGGTTTCTTAGCGAGTCTTTAATGTTATTCATCTCTGAAAAGAATGACTCGCAGGCCAGCTTCTTCAAACAGTTAAATGTGTCTGGAAACGAATTCCATGTTTCCAAAAAAATTTTGTTATCATTTTTATTTATATTGCTAGTCAATCTTTCTGTTTCAATTACATCCGACTCTTTCCTTCTTTCAATAAATTTTCGAATCCATATTGAACTAGACTGGAAATCAATCAGCTACATTTCAAATTCTTCAATTTCCAATCAATCGATTTGGGACAAGTTCAGTTTATCAAATGAAGTCACATCAGGGTACATAATAATCTTGAGTGTTTCCGATAATTCTTTGAACTGAGAAAATCTCGCTGAAAATTCATTGATTGAAAAATCAATTACAGAAGTAAATTCTTCAGTGACTATTTCTTGGCCTTGTTTTTTTTTTTTTTTTTTTTTGTTTTTTTTTTTTTTTTTTTTTCAAGTTAAAATACTTGTAGTTTCTTGTAATAATATCGTTCCTGACTGTGTGTGTGTGTGTAAAAACATGCAGTTTAGCATCAAAAGCGCGAATGAGATCTATCATGACGATAATAGTTTTATTTGTTCCTTGAAGCTTCACGTTCATTTCATTGAAACGCTAGCATTTGTCTGTAAAAAACTTCAATTTCTTTCTCAGCAAGCGAATTTTTAACAGCCGTACAAATACCTTTTGCAGCTGCTAGCAACGATGTTATTGCAATGAATTCTTCCTTAATGACGTTTCCTACGCAATATCGAGCAAAAGCTGCTAAACGAGCAGATTTAGTGACGTCAGTGCTTTTGTCAAGACTTAGCGATATAAAAGGAGAAGAGTTAATGTCAATTTTTTGTTGATCTGCTACATTTCCGGCCAGTTTTAAGATTGTTTCTTTTGTTGTGTTTCTATATAGAGGAGTATCTTTGATGCGCTAAATTATCTTATCTTTATTATCGAAATCATCAAAAAGTGAGGGAGTGCATGCTAACCAGGCTTCCTTCAACCCCCCTCCCTCTTGAAAAGGTTTACTGTGCCGAGAAATGACATTTGCAGCCGAGCAACTTGCCGCGCTCGTATGACATTTTTTGCCATCATATTTAATTATAGACGTCGAACTCCTTATTTCTGTCTTTCAATTAATTCCTTTTGTTCTAGTTCGCTTTTTTCACTAACGAATTTTTGGTTTGTTTCAAAATGTCGTTTTACAGAAGATGTTCTACATATCACTGTTCCAGAACATAAGGCATACACCGCTTTGTCGTCTATTCTAATCATACCATATTTTTCGGTCCACCAAGTTTGAAATTCTCTGATAGACTTAATATCTCGCACTTTTTATTATTTTTTTACTGAACTAGCCATATAAAGCAACAGTTCAAAATCGTAAATATAACACAAATAAACTTTACAATATAGTTGTGTCAACGAAATTGACTATTATGCTTTGCACAAACGAACTATGCGTCATTAGCAATTGTAGTTCACGGTGTACGAGGGTTGCTATTTATATTTCTGTCCTAATAATGAAAAAACAAATATGTAGGATCGAAATTGGTTTTATTGTTTTTCAAAATATTCTCCATGATGATCAATACACTTTTGCATGCGTTTGAACCAATTTTCAAAGCACTTTTTCCAGTCCGATTGAGGTAACTCCAAAACATGCGTTTTGAATGCATCAACCGCTTCTTCGAGGGTCGAAAATCGTTGTCCACGTAATTTATTTTTGATGTGTGGGAATAAGAAGAAGTCATTGGGTGCCAAATCAGGGCTGTACGGCGGATGACCCATCAGTTCGATCTTTCGCTCCGTCAGAAATGCCTTTGTTTGAGTCGATGTGTGAGAGCTCGCATTGTCATGATGAAGAATGATTCGCCTGTTCTTCTGCTTTTTTCGAATTTCTCCGATGACTTCTGGCAAACAAATGGTCGTGTACCATTCAGAATTGACCGTCCTGCGTTGCTCTAACGCCACTGTTGCCACATGACCGTTAATGCCGAAGAAACAGGCAATCATTTGTTTCGATGTGCTTCTTCCTCGAACAACTTTTGTTGGTTTTGCCTCATCTTGGAAGACCCATACAGTTGATTGCTGTTTTGTTTCCGGCTCATATGCATAGATCCATGATTCGTCACCTGTGTAGATGTTATACACAGCCTTTGATGTACCTTGAATGTATTTTTCCAACATTTCCTTGCACCAATCGACACGAGCCTTTTTTTGAGCGTTTGTCAGATTATGCGGGATCCAGCGCGAACAAATTTTTTTTTACGCTCAAATGTTCATGCAATATTTTATTGATGCTAGTCATACTAATGTCCAAAGACGCCTCTATCTCACGGTATGTCACATGACGATCTTGCTTTATCAGTTCACGCACAGCATTGATCTTTTCTGGCACAACAACGGATTTTGGACGACCTGCACGGGATTCGTCCTGGATCGAACATCGACCACGATTAAATTCGTTATACCAATTTTTTACAGTGCTGTAGGATGGCGCTTTATCGCTGTATAAAGAATTAAGTTCATCGAAGCACTCTTGTCTTGACAATCCACGTCGAAAGTTATGAAAAATAATGGCACGGAAATGTTCACGATTCAATTCCATTTTTTGACAGAGAAGAACTTTTCAATTTACTGTCAACAACACAAATAAAGCTATAATGGTAAATCGTTTGCTGAATTTATGTTTAAAAATATCAAACTTTCGATTAAAATCGTCTGCGGTCGCCTAGCAACACTTACTGTTGCCAAGGCCAGAAATATAAATAGCAACCCTCGTAACTAAAATAGCAAACGAGCGCGCTTCCTGCCCGCCACCCCTCCCTCGCGTTCGTTCGTAATATGCTTCATGGTCAACTTTGTAATCGGTGGCGAGCCCAAAATATTGTGTCGCGTGCCATTGGTTCGCCATCCCTGCTCTTGAGTATCCCGGGTTTGCGTCACCCGTGTTTACCAAATACTGTAAACCCCATTGGAAAAAAAGATCACTGGGGACAGAATTATTGCATGTATTTTTTTTTTTTTTATTTCAGAAAAAATTTGGTCTGTTAAAGTTTTTTTTCTTCCTAAAAAAAAAAAATTTGTAAAAAATTAATAATATTCAGACAATTATTTTCTATGTTTATCAGGAGATAAAGCATCTGTAGTAATATCTAAATATGAGTATTTGTAATATATTTATGTATTTAAAATAAATGAATTGCTTATAAAAAAAATTTCAGTTATTTTTCCGTCGCAATGTATTGGTAGTTGAAGTCAAATTTGTATTTCGAATTCGGAAAATGGTGGTAAATTATTTGTCAATAATTGCATTTGTGCGTGATCCATGTTCTTTAGAAAAGTGAAATAAATGCTTAGCTGTTCAAAATTTTTCAGTTGAGTTTCAAATTGCACACTAAGTTTCATAAAAGAAATATTTAATGCATAATAAATAATACATTTTTTTGAGATTTTTTTTACTTGGTATTTTCAGAAAATTTATGCCAATTTAGGTGGAAATTATTTCTTAAAGTGACGGTGTTTAAATCAGACTTTATAAATGGTATCTGCAATTCTTTTCAGAGATGTGTAATTTTGAAGGACCTTTGAAAATTGTTGTGTCGAAGGTCCGAGGACAGATCACAAACTCTCCAATTTTACAGTTTTAATATCGCCAATGACTCAGCACAGTAGAATGTACTCTGATTTTCAAAATTGAAATTATTTTCTGCTTTGGTTGATTATCTGCATAAATGCTGGATAGATTTTAATCAAATAATACATGCACAAAGTATGATAAAAACAAAAGTAGGAAGGAAAAAATCACTCAACAATATTTATACTCAAGCAGGATTGTGTGTACTCATACTCTACAACTTTAGAAAATAGGAGGTCACAAGATGGAAGAAAAATTGGGTTAATATGCTCTGGAAGGGGTATCGTAAAGTTCTAATTATTACTTGAAATAATCCAGGTAGAAACTTTGTTTTTAATTGTTATTCTCAAGACTTCTCTACATAGTTTCCCCTTCCAGAGTTATACATTCCTCCCAGCGTTTCTTGACTTTTCAAAGGTCGCCATTGTAAAACTTGGCAGATTGCATCGAAATCCATTGTTACGCCTCTTGAATGTTGTAATTTGTGTTGTCAAATCTAGGAAACAGCGAAGTTTTTTTGAATTCTAGAAGAAAGAAAAAGTCGCAGAGGGGTATGGGCATTGTCGGCAACAAAACGGACGTCAATGGTGATCGTAATCGCATCCGTTCTTGATTACTGCCCCACGCAATTTGTTCAGTAGAATTCTGTAATACTCGCCAGGGATGGTCTGAGCCTTCTCCTGGTGGTTTATTTAAATTACTCCAGAACTGCTTCCCTCCCCCTTCCTAAAAAAATAGACAGCGTAGCCTTTACCTCAGACTTTTGCACCTTAACCTTCGTGGACGGAGGTGTGTCGCTGTGCTCCTTCCCTTGCTCATCTTTTTGGTATCTGGATCATATGAATAGATCTAAGGTTCACCTTTTGTTACCAGTCTGAATAAAGATGAAGGAATTGGGGGATTAATTTCTAAAGAATTTCTTCATGGCAAAAGAATGAGAAATATTCTGGACTAATAATATATAAATAAAAGAATAATTCAATTGGAGAAAAAGACGTGACATCTGCAAACGTGCATCTATCCTTAGTTTCGAGAAGAGACTAACATTTTAGAAGTAAAATCAACACGGAATATTTTTTTTTTCCTCTCAAAATTTGTTACAATCACTCTTTTCCCTCAATGAAAACAAAAATTCTTGACTCTTTGGGGTTCAATCCAAAGAAACAAAGTTATTTAAAATATATATCGGCAATGAATTAAATTATAAATTATTGGAAAAGAAGAGATGGGATAGAAAACATATTTCATCATGCTTCTCTACCATTCTTATAATAATTCAAATTTTCGTTCGGAAATAAATTTTAGCGAAATCACCCATTTCTTTTCATTGAGAATTGACACCTTTTTATTTTATGGAAGTATAGTTATAATTTCCCTTAAATTCTTTTCATCCTAAGTTATTAATTCAAATCAAGAGAAGAAAAAAAAAAAATTTAATTCGAAGCTCAGTTCTGAAAATAAAAATTTCTAAAAGTCGGAAAATGTAAATCAATCATAATATATTAATGCCCTTCTTAGAAGTTGCATAAGAATTATAAATGTTTCGTAATTTTCAAACATGCTCAAGTGACGAAGACGGTACCTGAGATGGCATGTCATTTTCCATTTTTCCACACGAAGCAAACTTATGGACTTTGAGCCTCGACTTATTTAGCATGCATCAGTCCCACTAAATGGTGGGACTTTATTGGAATCGAATTCTGAGCTCTCTGCTGGACTAAATCATTGTTAGTCACGAGCTTGCGAACATGAATATTTGGTTATCTGTTACAACACCCTTATTCAATTCAATCCCGCTGAGGAATGATTATGACAATTAATAAATTCCCGTAAAATGATTTATTCACACAAAGATGTTCACGAACCAAGCATTGGAGAAATTTTGTACAAGAGCATCAATTTATCTTCCATACTCTGCATTGAATTTAGAAAAACTCAATACATTTCATTCTGTTTCTTGCAAAACGGTTTTGTTTTTCGTAACAATTTTCACGTCTTTAATTTATTTTTCTTAAAAGGAGTTTGCACTTCTCAGATTAACAACGATATGAATGAAAATTAAGGCCATGAAAAAACATAAACCTAGAAAAGTCTTTTTCTCAACAGTTTAAGCAAAACTTATTCAACTCTCAATTCCACTATTACACGCATCAAAATTTATAAGAAAGATATACAAAATTATTTAAAATCTTTAAAAAAAATGTTAAAAGATAATTTTTTTTCTTGCAGTTTTGACAATTATTCATATTGTGTAACAACTGAAATAAATAATACGACTGAAGTTTCAAAACAATCAGTTTTCAAATCAAAATGGCTCCCAAAAATAGAGCTGAAAAAATTTAGTGGAGATGCTAGAGACTACTTGACTTTCTGGAGTCAATTTAGAAAAATTCATGAGGATTCCATTATCGTCAATGAAGACAAATTCCATTACCTATTACAGGCTGTTGTTCCGAAATCGAAAACAGCCCGAGAACTGGATAGTTTCCCAGCGACTGCGGATAATTACCCGAAGGCTGTTGCCCAACTGCAGGAGAGATTCGGGCGAGAGGATTTACTCGTACAGATTTATGTACGAGACTTGCTGTCTATGGTTATGAAAAATGCAGCCACCTGTCGCTCAAAGACTGACCTTCCTGCATTATACGATGAATTGGAAGCGAAGATCCGAGCCCTAGAGAGCTTAGGACGCACGCAAGAAAAATTTGGGGATTTTCTAAGCCCATTGGTGGAGTCTTGCTTACCGAAAGAAGTGTTAGTGGCCTGGGAAAGAAGCAGAAACCATGGATTAACAGAGAACAAGGAGTCGCAAAATTTGGAACATTTGATGAATTTTCTTCGTCAGGAAGTAAAGGGTGAAGAAATGGTAAACCTTGCACGAACTGGTTTTGCCTTCCACCAGAATCCGCGAAGGAAGGAATTTCAAAATGAACCGTTAAAGCAATCCGGGGAATCCTCAATAGCATCTGCTTTAGTAAGTCTTCAAAAACCAAGTAAGAATTTTTTGTGATAAATCGCATTATAGTGAAAAATGTTTTTTGGCTAAGAAGATGACTTTAACTGCTAAACAAAAATTATTGTTAGGAAAAGGTGCATGTTTTTCTTGTTTAAATAGCTGGTCATATAAGTAAATTTTGCAATGCTAAACATCAAATGAAATGCCCTCAATGTAATAGCCACAATTTTAAATTAATTAGACCGCAACTAAGAAAAAATAATGAACCCAAAAGTTATTTTCTGAAATCTGCGAATTCCCTTTCTAATTGTAGCAGAAGCGAAACTGTCTTTTTGCAAACGCTGCGCGTTTTAATTTGATGCTAAAGTCAAGAAAAATTATCCATTGTCTCTGGTTCACAAAGTAGTTCTGCAACTGAGAAAATTATGACTCCACTTAAAGCTTTTCCTCTTCGAACGGATACTGGGATTCATGCCATGTTCGGAAGGGATGAAACCGAACCAAAAAATCATAAATTATTTGCGATCGAGGTCAGTAGTTTAAATAGAGTTTTTCTTGTGGTTTTGAAGCCTTCTCTGAAAAAAAAAAAAAAAAAAAAAAAGATTTGCGGTTTCATTCCGAGGATTGAGAATGATGAGATTTTGAATGAATTAAAAAGAAAGAAAATAATTTTTGCCGATTTCTTTCGAGAAGAAACAGATATTAATCTTTTGATAGGTGCTGATGTTTTAGGAAAATTATTGACTGGAAATACTGTTGCATTAGAATGGGGCTTAACGGCCGTAGAAACGAAACTCAGATGGACGGTGTTTGGAAAGGGATCGTGGTGAATTGATAACATTTTACCATCGTTATCATTGCATTCCATGTCATTGCCAGCGAATAAACTTTGGGAACTTGAGGTTTTTAGCATCCGAAAAAGAGAAAGATGATTTTAATTTAAAGGATTTTAATGATAAAATTCTTCCGGATGGAAGATATGAGGTAGAACTCCCGTGGAAACTAGATTCTTTGAATTTACCTAGTAATAAATGTTTAGCACGAGAAAGACACGAAAAAATGATTAACAGATACAGAAACGGGGAATTTCTTTCGGATTATCAAAAGATTTTTCGGGAGTGGGAAAGGTTGAATATTATTGAACGTGTTCCAGATTCTGAACTGAATACAGCATGCCATTATTTATCGCATAGTCCTGTGAATAAATTTGAAGCCGAACTACAAAAATTCGGCCTGTATTTGATGCTTCTGCTTCTGAGAAAGGGAGTCCTTCATTGAATGACTGTTTATTTAAGGGAACCAATTTAATAGAATTAATACCTGATATTACCGATGGATTTAGAATGTATCCGATTGGATTAAGTGCGGATATAGAAAAGGTTTTCCTGATGTTGTCTGTTACTCTTAAAGACAGAGACTTTCTTCGATTTTTCTTCCCTTGCATTGATGAATCAATTTATAGACATTGTCGAGTTGTATTTGGTGTTTCTTCGAGTCCTTTTTTATTGAATGCAACAATTACGCATCTTTTGGCCAATTGTACTGAATTTTATGATGTTGTTCAGAAACTTAAATGTTCTTTATATGTCGATAATTGTTTAACTGGAGTATATAATGTTGCAGATGCTGATAATTTTGTTGAAGAAGCACAACTCCTAATGTCAAAGTGTTGTTTTAATTTGAGGAGTTGGGAGAGCAATGTAGAGTGTAAACATACTAGTAGTAATTCTGGAGATTCTTCAGTTTTGGGAATAATTTAGAATTTAGAGGAGGATACATTAAAGTGTAAAATAAATTTTGAAATTTTACCATGTGGAACTAAGATAAATAAGAGACTAATTTTGCCTAATGTACAAAAATTGTATGATCCTTTTCATGTGTTGACTCCTACTGCATTGCTCCCTAAGCTCATTATACAAGATTTATGGAAATATCACTTTTCTTGAGATGAGTAATTGCCTCCTTCTGTTGTTAATAGGTTCTCTAAATGGTTAAATGAAATGTATTTATTGAAAGATGTAACTTTGTCACGGCTTATGAATTTTAATGAAACATCTGAATTGCATGTATTTGTACATGCATGTAAGAGGGCTTATGCTGCGTGTGTCTTCTTTAGATCTCAGGTAGGAAGTGAAAGTGACACTTATTCGCGCTAAAAATAGAGTGGCTCCTGTAAAACCTTTGAGCATTCCCAGATTGGAATTGATGGCTTGTTGTATCGGAGCAAGACTTGTTAATTCCGTTATAAGAGCGCTAGATGTGGCAAGCATTAAAGTCACACTCTGGTTGGATTCCACTGTTGCTTTGTGGCGGATTAAAGATTTTGGAGAATGGTTGGTTTTTGTTGCAAATTGCGTTAAAGAGATTATGGAGCTATCAGGGGGCTTTTTATGGCAACATGTAGCAGGAAATATGAATATTGCCGACCTTTTATCACGCGGATGTACTCCCAAACAAATGTTAAATTCTAAATGGTGGGAGGGTCCAATTTGGTTGAAAGAAACTCCAGAATCCTGGTCTGTTAGTGGGGTTAGTTCTCAACCCAGTGAAGTAGATATCGAAAAGAGAAAGTACCAAATTGTAAATATGAATCTAAAAGAAGACACCCCCCTTAGTATGCAAAAAGAGCCTCTGATCCGAGTTTTTGCTTGGGTATTAAGATTTATAAATAATTGTAAATTAGTCAATGGAAAATGTGAAAACAATGAACTCTCATAATCTGAGTTTGAAATATCTGAAAAGAAGTTAATTTGTTTAGTTCAAAGCCAATATCTTTCTAATGCAAAATTTTTAAATTCTGTTATAACTTTTGTTGATGGTGAAGGTATTCTTAGAGTAGAAACAAAAATAAGTAACCGAGATGACGAAAGATCTTTTTTTGTGCCCAATATTGTTACCTGATAAATGTGAGTTCACTAAATTGCTAATTAAAAATGTACATAGGAAAAACTGTCATGCTGGAATCCAAATGATGCAATGCTTGTTGCGAGAGAATTTTTGGATAATCAGAGGTAGAAGAGCTATCAAAAATGTTCTTTATAATTGTAATGCATGTAACCACTATAAGGCTAAATCTATGTCAAGCGAACCAACGCCTCTGCCACCAGACCGTGTCACTGATTGTCCGCCATTCGAAATTGTGGGAATTGATTTAGCTGGGCCACTGTTTTTCAAAAATGAATGAAAAGTGTGGATGGTTCTGTTTACTTGCGCGGTATACCGGGCACTTCACCTTGAACTTGTTAATTCCCTTTCTTCGGATGCCTTTCTTTTGGCCCTTAGACGATTTATCGCTAGACGTGTGCGACCACGAATGATTTATTGTGATAATGGGACTAATTTCCGGGGTGCTTCTAATGATCTATCAAAGTTAAATTGGAGTAAAGTTCAAAAGGTGACCAGAACTCATAAAATATTTTGGAAATTTATTCCTCCAACCGCGGCTTGGTGGGGTGGCTGGTGGGAGAGGTTGGTCCGCACCATAAAGGATTTATTAAGGCGTACTTTGGGTAAATCTGTGTTATCCCATGATGAACTGTATACCTTAATTTGTGATTGAGAATCAATTATTAACAGTAGACCTTTAACATATGTATCAGATAATCCTGAAGAATTCATTCCTCTTACCCCCAGTATGTTCCTTATCGAGAACAGAAGTTCTAACTCTGATGATATGGAAGAGTTGAATTCGAGGAGTCTGAACAAAAGAATAAAATATCGTAGTAAACTATTAAAGGATTTTCGTCAACACTTTAAGAAAGAATATCTTAGACAACTCGTAAAAAAACGTAACGAAAAGCAATCGCGTAATCCTCAAATTGGAGAAATAGTTTTAATAGGAGATGATAATAAAAAACGACTGTTTTGGCCCTTGGCAAAAATTATTGAATTGATTCCAGGGCGTGATGGAAAAATTCGCACAGTTAAACTTAAAACGCAACATGGGACAGTTTTACGTATACTCATAAAATAAGGTATTGAGAACTTATTTTATCCATGGAGTTACAA
>BMAW01091555.1:25686-43847 GCA_019974015.1 Nephila pilipes | reverse complement strand
TAAGTTCTCAATACCTTATTTTATGAGAAACGAAATTTTAAATCGAAATATGTACTTCTTTGAACAAAAAATAATACCGGAATATTTCTATTCGATCTCACAAAAAAAAAATATTCATTTTTCCGCCAAACAATTATTTCTCTCCCTCTCGCAATTATATTTAATATTGAGTCTCAGACTTTTAACGGCATGGCAAGTGGTTTTATTCATAGCAATACATTTGAAAGCAAAAACATCCTTCGCAAGGTTTCGACACTTGATTCTACGATTAGCAAATATACTTTAAAGTGTGCCCAAAATTAAGTGTTCACTTTAAGAGTTTAAAGTATTTGAGGGCGAACGAGCTAATATTTTTTCTTCGAATAATCGAGTTTACCTCCGTCGTCACTCTTTCGCATCCCATCCCATTATTTCGGGGAGGCAGAGGGGAAAGACGTTACTTTATTATTTTTCCCCGAATAAGAAATAGATAAGTTATAAAACAATTCCACAAATTTTAGTTTTCGATTAACAAATTTTTCAGTTTATTGTCTTCTTATCTTTTAAACTTTGTTTTGAAGCATTTGTTTTGTTATTGGAGTACTTCCAGTTATAGCAATACAATCTCTTTTTTTTTCCCTCTCTCTGAAAGACTTTTGCATAACGATCACTCTCAAAAGCTCCAGGGGAAAGATTCTGAGAATGAACCTTGTTCAGTCATGAAATGGTAAAAAACATTTCAAAACTATTCCGAAAAGGTAGGTCGTAAATACCGTAGAAGTATCGTAGAACGAAATCTATGGTCAATATTACAGAAAGGTGAGCTGAGGAATTGGAGCCACATGGACGAGTTCGATTTCTTAAGCAAAGTAAAAAAAAAAAAAAAAAAAAATCGATTCTGGAAAAGGGCACTTTTAAGATTTAATGTTATTCTATGCAGAATCATCACAATTCTAGAATGTTTTTGGCGCTTTTAAGGCTCCCAGCGATATGCCACCACGAATTTCGAGGGTGCTGTTAATCTCATGGAGTCTCAAATCTAGATTATTTATTCGCAGAATAAATTACAATTGAAAGAGCGTAAAAAAGAAAGGTTTCTCTATGATTACCTTTCCCCCCCCACACACACACAACTTTGAGAATATTTCAAAAAATTTACTAAAGATCTGAAAACTGATATCCGGCGCCTTAAAGTGTGTTCATAAAAATACCTTCATTAACGTGGGTAAGTAATTCCAAAGATACTTCCAGACTGCTTTATTTTGTTCGAATAAATCTTTTTTTTAGTTATAGCATTGATATTGGCAAGCACAGCACGCTTCGTTAACGTAGATGTCTCTCTTCCACATTCACCAGTGCCCATACAGAAAAAAATTTCATCAATTCGTCCTCCAATAACGCTTTACTCCACGGCATCTTGAAATAAATTGCGGGTGCACAATCAAAACCTGCACTCATGCTTCTCAGCTAATGCGGTCAGGAAACTAGCGTCTGTTCGCAGCTCTGCATCCCTATGGGAGACCGAAAACTGGACAAGTCTATTTAAATCGCAGGGATTAGAGGAATTTCGCTGAGGTATTGAGGGGATTTTCCCGGCGTCAAACAGCCATGCATCGTTTGGGAGACCGAAAACTGGACGAGAGAAGCAGTGTCTTTAGAGAAATTTATAGCACCAAGGCGCACACAAAAAGATTTGGGCAATTAGTTGCAAGAGCATTTCTAGATTGTTCGGTAGTTTTTTAGCTGTTGTGATTTCAAAAACTGTGAAGCAATATTAGTGTAAGAATAATGCTTGGAAAGGTTTTGAAATTATTTTTTTCCTGTAAGAAAAGAATCACATCAGACTATAAACATTAATTTTGAAAATAGATGTTCATGTTTTTATTAATTTATTTGAACTAAAAAAGTGAATTTCGTGATGAAAATTGTATTTAATTTTTTTAAAAAAAAAATACAAGTTTGGGAAGTTTAGTAAGTGTCTGTAAGAAACAAATTGTATGTTTGAAACTCTTGAGTAATTCTGCAATTGAATAAATGTTTTGGAAAGAATATATTTCTATTTGTATTTGAATTACCTATTGCCTAAAAAAGCTTCCTTAGCAAGTTTATTTATATAATGAGTTGGCTGCTTTATAATAATATTTGTATATAAAGAGTATAAAACATATGCATGCATATGATGTGTAATACACGTATTTTAAAAAAAGATGCAGTCGAATCTTAAAACACACTCATTTGTAAACTTTGAAAATAATGAAAGCAATATATATATATTAACAAAGAACTCTTATACATTTGGAAAATGCTAATTTATCCTAAATGTAGTTGCTAGGCTGTTTATTTTAACATTTCCTTGATTTAATTAGCTAGATTTTTTTTTATATTCATTGTGAATTATTCTACTTGAAATAATTTTAAATTTTCAAGATAGATGAAAACGTACAGAAAACATTTTTGTCTGACTGAGATGTTACCACAAAGCTTTAAAACAAAGAACTCGTGCATTCTATACGTAGATTGATTCTGTTATTGTAGAAGTACTTTGTAAACAAAAAAAAAAAAATCTTAAAGGCAATCCATGATTTATTTATAAAGCAGGCTTTTGCTCTTTATTAAGAACTAAAGAAATCAAATATGTACGATGCAATTTAAAAAACATTTCTGCATACTACTTTGCAAAATGAATGTGTAATTAAATGCAATTGTTACAAAACGCTGAAGGATTAATTTTATGCTTGCTGTTTTAATTGATTTATCTAATTCAGGGCAAATAATGTAGTAATATTTTATTTTTGAATTATGTGTGTGATTTTCATCAATTGTTTAATGTATTCAACCAGTATTTAATAATTTTTTGATAATTGAGGAAATTTATCTGCTTTTGAAACAGTTTTCGTTTGACTGACTTTTGTTTTTCTGTTTTGAATAAGTTGCCTTAGGAATGAATAAAAGTTGTAAACAAACAATGTTTTCATAGTGTTTTAAATATCGAGGAAGATTTTTTTTTGTCCATTTACTTGGATGCAATTTATCTCATTTTGTAAATGCATACGTTATCTAGAATTTATACCACCAAATAATAAAACTGACTGCTGAATCCACAGCTCTAACTTTTAATTATGTATTTAAAACGTGTGTTTGCATTTATATTCTAAAGAAACTAATCGCAAACTAGTAGAGACAACTATGAAATCAATATAGAAATGCTATAATTGCATTACATGAGCATGTTATTATCATGTAAACAAGCTATTTCAAATTCAAATTTTCATTGTGTTTTAATACTTTTTTTTTGTCAAATGTATGTAGTAATTTTTTATTTGATAATTATGTAGTTTTAATATTAGGTAGGCAAACATATCTGAACTGAAAAGAAATTTTAGGAATAACTTTAAGAGATGCAAGATGTTGTTTTGATTGTGCAGGTTATGTCAATAGAAAGGATACTTTATTTTACAAATTAAATGAATTTATTAACAAAATATTAAACAACAGAAATAATGATACACTCATCAGTGTTAATTATACTAATTAAATACAGTAAAACAATTTGATTAGTAACCATTTATTATTAAATAACTTAGAGCAATATTAGTTATTGAATACTGTTAGGATGCTGAAAGGTTTTTCAAAAATTCCCCAAAGATGAATTTCGGGAAGGAAACAGTTGATAAGATATTTAGTGAAATGTGCTCCACCCTCTTGAAGCAGTGCGAGTTTTTCAAGCCATTCTTTCATCTATGAATTATATATTGAATAAAACACTACTTAATGATATTTTGTTCATCTTGTTTAAATTTTGTTCTTCCGAATGCAGTATGAAGTAGAAATGACTAGATTATAAAATAACTTTATTTAAAAAATAAGATTTTCCAAAAAAAGATAAAAGAAACTGTTACAAAAAAATAAAGAAAAATAATGATTGTTTTTCTTTTACAGCAAATGTAATCTTAAAGTAGACAAATGAAGCAAAATACTATTATAACTAATTAAAAGTTTAAGTAGCATTCATTGTCATAAATACAACTTCCGACTCATTAAAATTTTGATTGCTTCAGAAAACATTCAACATCTGCACTATCATATACGTAATCCATCGAAAAACAACATAAGTAAAAGCCTGTAAATTCACAAAAAAATTTTTACAAAGAGTGATACTTCATTACATGTTGGAGAAAGATGCATCACTGTAAAAGAAAACTGCATTTTTGTTAATACACATATTCAATGAAAAGGTTATATATATTATTCAATGGGCACCATTCTCATATTAATCTCATTGAATAATATTAAGATTATATATTATTCAATGAGCATATTGAGGAATTTGATCATTGAATTCATATTTAGAGTTAATTTTTAGATTAAGAAAACATAAATAAATTATGAAATAAACACAGTTAAGTCTTATCAACTTTTTGAAGAAAAAACAAATGTGTTCCTCTCCACCTGTCGATGTTTTCAGGATCCACCATTGTTTATGATTCATACTATTTTTAATAAACCAATTTTATCAAAAATTTCTATAAAATTTAAATAAGGTTAACAATTAAATATAAATTTCAAAATATATGAAGTTGTTTCCAAGGTTAAACATCAATTCATATAGTATATTTCTGGATTAAATAATTTTAAAAAGTATACAATAATTTTCTGGACTAAATATCTTTTTATTGATATAATTTCCTTAAATAATTACATAAAAAGTAATTATCACTAAA
Source organism: Nephila pilipes (assembly GCA_019974015.1). NCBI lineage: Eukaryota > Metazoa > Arthropoda > Arachnida > Araneae > Nephilidae > Nephila > Nephila pilipes. The sequence continues at coordinate 39,147 of BMAW01091555.1, read as the reverse complement.
AAAATTATTATTGGTTATTACTTGCATTAATTAGTATCGGTAGAATTCTTGCAAATCAAGGAATAGCAGTCAGACAAAGATTTTTGGCAGCAAATTTCATCTGAGAATTACTCTTGTGACATACACATTCAGATTTAATCAACCTGGTTTCCTTTAAAGAGACTTGGTACCCTTGGACAATTTTTTTTATTAATGCATTTAAAATTTTCTTTTCGCAAGCTATGTAGTTAGTGTTTCTATTTAAAACAATGATTTTATATGAAAATTAGAATACATTGTAAACACAATTTTAAATTATTTTTTTTTTAAATTAAAAATAAATTTTTTTAAAAAAAATTTTAAACTCCTACTCCTCTTTTATTTATTAAATTTTTTACTATGAAATTTTTTGTAATGTTTTTAAGGATATTTAAATAACTTTAGGGATCGATTTTGTAATAGCTTATTTAGTTTTGGAGGGGGAAAAAATAAAATATGGGTTGGCATGCTAAAATCCAGGAAAAACACAGATATCTTCTACATTTTAATTTTTTTTAGGAAAAAGCAAACATTTCTTTGTAAAATGGATGCCTAATTTTGTTACATGTATTATATATAACACACAGAAAAAAAATGGAAGTGATTGACTTATATTTGTGGGAGGAGTAGCATTTTAAATGCAAATGAATAAGAAGTATTTTATTATCGATTGGAAATTTGAACAAGATATATAAATATATATAGGGAGAGTGTGAACTAATAATAGGAATTTAAAAAGAAATTCTCTAAATAAAATGGTGCTTCTATAGAACACTATTTACTTCTGAAACATGATTTAATTCTTATATAAGCTTAAATGAATTTAAAAAAAGATCATCACAATTGAAAAGTGAAACTTGCATTGTTTATGTTCTAGTTAAAATGGCTAAAAGAAATGAAATTTATTTTGACATCAAATCAAAGAAAAAAGCTAAACTTAAGCAAATGGATATATCTCCACACGTATTTCTATTTTTAATAAAAACTAACATTTTTTTTATCGATAAGAGTACAATTGAGGTTTTTTGTGAATTTTATTTCGTTCAAATTCTGAAAGAAAGAAATACATTGTTCTTGTATATAACTGACCATTGAATAACACATTAGAATGATTTCATGTCATCATGAATAGTGAAAATACTGAATGAAAAATTATATTACAAAGTGAATAAAAGTGAGAATGGTATCAATTTACTTGAATAATTTTTTCATTCTTTTCTAATGACTGCCTCTTTCTAACTAGCCAGTGGGGCCAACCTATTTCAAATTATGCTGTATATTTGATTGTGCTTGAGATCTGAAAGAAATATAAGTTGTTCCTGCATATAGCTGGTCACTGAATAACAGATTGTCATGATTTAATTTCTCAATACATATTAATAATACTGATTATAACTACAGGTATTCTTACTTAATATTATTGGTTATCTGGTTTATAAAAGATTTTACAATAAATTTCTTTGCTTTTTAGACAGTCTCGAATTTCTTGCTGTTACTTCTGACATGTAATACTTTTATTTGCTGGAAATTTTTAATAACGTTTCGAGACATTCCAGGATTAAAAGATGCATACCATTTATAAAAGAATTCATAGTTTCTATTGTATAATTTTTCTTCCTCAGTTTTAACACTAGCAAACTGATTCCGCATTGTATGTATCTTAGCTGAAAAAGAGACTTGTTCATCCAGTTTATCATTAACAAAAGATTTTTCAGTTTTTTTAAAGATTGCCTCCTTTTCTAGTCTTAAATGATTTGCATCCTCATTTATTACAAGCAAATTTTGATCAGTAGTATCAGTATTGTTAAAAGAAATGATATTGTCCTTAAATTTTTGACAAACAAAATGTATATGTTTACAAATAAGAAATCTTATGGAATAATCAATATAAGTACAAGTGAGGGAATGGATGCATATGTTACAATTGTAACATATAATGCAGCAATCACAATAGGTGTTTTTTTCAAGGTGTTTGTTTCAAGTGAAACAAAATATTCTTTCGTCTTAGAGAAACTTTTATCGTGTCACTGTTGTAACAATAATATTTTTTAAATTAATTTCCCTCATTCCATGAGATAATTCTATCCATTATTATTTTTTGCAATGGCACTAAGAACAATTGAAAAAGAATTATTTACCCTATAACTATGCTACTAGCTTCTTCATATTAGAGTAGTTGATGTTGATAACTCAACGAGAACTCTAGCAATTGGTCCAAATTGTCATCTTCCACAGATTTTCTTAAAATAATCAATTATTGTTTTGATTTCTTCATCTTTATATTCTGTAATGTTTGATTGTGGTTCGAAGATATAGTGAAATGAGTTACGCCTTTTAAAACTTAACAAAACTTTATTTAAAGATTAAAATAGGCTCGTAGCACTCCTAGGGAGGCCTAATCAACTGCTCCCCTGCTACCCAGACCTTCAACTCACTCTACAAAAAACTCACCTTTTCTCCCTCCTCGAGGGCGGTACTGCCAGCGCCGCGTAGCGGAGGCTCTGAACTATTGCTTGGAGGGGAGGGGAACACTACATCTCCCCACCAAGCTCTGACGTTACATTTGTGTACAAATTTAACTCAGCAGCTGAAACTCTCAAAATTAATACTCAAAATATTCACACAATGCAAAATTAGTTCACAATTATTAACACTAAATGCACTATAGTAATTATAAGAAAAGAAGCAATACTTAAACGCGAACAATATTACACATTACAAATTATCACAAATCACACACATTATAAAACATTAATTAATATAAAGTTCTTGACTTCAAAATGACTCAAATTACTAAGATATTCTAAATGTAAAATAATGGAAAGAACACATGAACTAGCACAAATACACATATAAAAAAAATCAAAAATATATCCTTGCGTTCAGCAATACTTGATGATGTTCACACTGAGCGTGATAACGCATCTGCATGAGGCCTTTTAGCTCCCGCACAATGTTTCAGAGTTAGGTTAAATCTTTGCAGGGAGAATGCCCATCTTTGCAGTCCAGACGATTGCGGTGCACTTTTTGTTAAAAATGGGAGCGGATTATGATCCGTGTAGAATTCAATTTCGGTGCCGAACACCCACGATTCAAACTTTTTCAAACTCCACACAATCGCGAATGCTTCCCGCTCAATGGTTGACCAAGCTTGCTGGGCCTTGGTCAGTTTCTGACTCGCATAAGATATTGGGTAAGTCTTTTCATCCAATTTTTGGGATAAACATGCAGCAATGCCAACTGATGAAGCATCTGAATGAATGATGTATGGCCGGTTCATCACAGGAGTATACAAGGAAGGAGCATCGGCAAGCGTACCTTTTAATTTTTTGAACACTTCTTCATGTTTATCAGTCCATGGAATTTTGTCGGAGACTCTCTTTTTAGTTAACTCCGTGAGGGGATACACAAGCTCCGAATATCTGGGAATGTACTCGCGATAGTAATTGCACAAACCGAGAACACTACGCAACTCTTTCTTATTTGTAGGAGATGCTAAATTTCTTATTGCACGCACCTTTTCAGGATCAGGCTGATGTCTTCCTGAACCTACAACGTGTCCTAAAAATTTCACATGGGGTTTCACGAAATCACATTTCTTAAGGTTCACAGTGAAGTTTAATTCTTCCAACTTCGATAAAATGATGTTCAAATGCTGCAAATGTTCACTGAAATTTTTCGAAAATATGGCGATGTCATCTATATATGCACGGGCGAATTCTCTATAAGGAGCAAGTGCTTTATTCATTACCCGTTGAAAAGTAGCAGATGCATTTTTCAGCCCAAAACTCATGACTTTAAATCTATACATTTGGCGATGAGTTTTGAAAGAAGTAAAATCTTTACTTTCTTCCGACATCGGGATTGCCCAATATCCCTTCAAAAGATCCAAAGTAGTTATTACGTTAGCTCTGCCAATCGACTGGATCAATTCTGTTGCGTCTTCCATAGGGAAATCATCCGTTACCGTTGCACAGTTCAACGCCCTGTAATCGATGCACAACCTCATGGATCCATCTTTCTTATTCACACAGACTACCGGATATGCAATCTCAGCGTTGCTTTCCTCGATTAATCCTAATTCCAATAATTCTTGGATTTGTTGATCTACTTTTCCCTTCAATGCTTCAGGGATCCTGTACATGAACGGTTTTTTCCGTTCGACGTTCGGCTTTAAATTGATTTTATGAGCATCAACTTTAGCAATGTTTACATTGCCAGTAAACAGTTTTTGGTGTTCACTTAACAATTCTAGCAATTTGGTTTCTTCCTCATCTTCCAGATGGCTTACATCAATATGCTCCAATAACTCTTTCATTCCGGGCCTCAGAGAAGTTGGAGTGGGAAGAACTTCCCCAAAGTCTTCATCGTCTTCGAATATCACACCGATTGCATTAACTCTTGGGTAATACCTCCTTATCTTATTCACATGACAATGCCGAATTTTTCCATCACTCAATTTCACTTTATAAGAGTGAGGAGGATTCAAACCAACTATTTCTCCAGGGCCGGTCCACTGCGCGTAGAGCTTGTTCGTTGAATCAGGTATCAATAAGTATACCTTTTCTCCCATCTCAAAACTTTTGGAACGAGCTTTGCGATTGAAATATCTTGCATAAGCTTCTTGTCTTCCGGAGGCAATTAATAACGCCTGCTCAGCAGCCATCTCTAAATTGATCTTCTGTTCTTGTAAGTAGTCAACCACGGATTTTCCTATGTTCAACGGAATGGCAATGTCGCCACACCAGCTTGATTTTAACACACTCAGGGGACCTCTAGCTGTTCGTCCATACATCAACTTGAAAGGTGAAACTCCCGTTGTGCAGTTCGGGACTTTTCTGTATGCGAAAAGCAAGTACGGGATATATTTGTCCCAATTACTTGGATCTGTCCTAATCACGTGGTGCAATGAATTTTTTAATACTCTGTTGTACCTCTCCACGAGTCCATTCGACGCTGCGTATCCAGGAACTGAAAATCGTGGGGTACAGCCTAAGCGCTTCATGAATTCTTGAGTTAACTTTGAAGTGAAATTAGTACCCATGTCGCTAGCAATGACATTTGGAATTCCGGTTCTCATAAATATCTCCATTAATGCGTCGCATGTAGCTTTGGCAGACAACGATCGAAGAGGAATCGCTTCCGGCCACCTGGAATGCTGGTCTATCATAACAAGACAGTATTTGTGTTTTCTGGCCGAAGGTGGGTCAATCTCGCCAATTATATCAACATTCACGACCTCGAAAGGTAAATCTGGTCTAAGAACAGGGGTTATAGGTACTTTATCTGTAGCTTTCTCTTGGCTTCTTAATTGACAGTTATTGCAAGATTTGCAATACTCTAAAATGTCCTTCTTCAAATCAGGCCACCAGAAGTTAAAACGAATTCTTTCGCTGGTCTCTTTGAATCCCATATGACTTCCAAAAACAGATTCGTGAGCCAATTTCAATACTTGAGGTCTTCTAATTTTAGGTAAAACCAGTTGAGCCACCTTTTCTCCAGTTACTCTATCGTCGTGGAATAGTAGATCATCTCTCAAGTAAAAGTTTCCTTTTTTCAAATTAAATTGTTTCCATACAGCTTTCAACGTATCACATTTTAACTGCTGATCTCTTAATAATGCTCTTTCACTCACGCGATGTTGATATTCATTCTCCTCCTGCGTGGGAAATAATATTTCCAAACATAAACATTTTTCATTTTCTAATATATGTTTTCCGCTTTCTGCCCTTCCTGTTGTAATGAAATCAGACTTCTGTCCCCCACAACAATTTCCATAAATCTCCGATGTTGATTCATCGCTTGTGGTTTCATTTGCATTCTCTTTCAACATTTGATATATATTTAATGGGATAATCGCTTGACCTTGGATTTTATCTGTGATCGCTGCTAATACTTGAATAGGTTTTGAAAATGCTTCGTTTTTCTTGTTCTTTATCCATAATTGAACACTGGAAAGAGAAGCTTCTATTTTCTCTCCGAATGCGCTTTTTAAAATTATTTTTCCTTCCTCATTCTTTTCATCTGAAATGAGATTCGAGTTCAACACAGTTATCATCGATCCGGAATCAATTAAAGCCGTTGCACTCTTTCCGTTGACAGCAACTTCAACATATTGGAGATCACTCTTAGCTAATTTTGGTTCGCCTGGTTCTTTCTTATTTATGCTTTCTAAAAGGAACTCAGTTCGAATTTCTGCGGTCACTGCTTGATCATCTTGCTTGTGTCTATCGATATAACCATTCACTCCCGTCGCTTTGTATCTTTTTGGACAGTTCTTCGCCAGGTGTTGTAATCCACAAATATAACATTCTTTCGTTGATGTTTTTATTTCTTCCTTCTTTGGAGTTCTGACATTTTCTCTTGAATGAGGTGGAATATATCTCCGTACTGGTAAATTTTTCTGTTCTTCCCATGGCGGACGTTTGATAAAAGCTGAATACTCTCTGGAAATTTTCTCTCGGTCTTCTGTTGACACTCGCTCTGACATTTTCATAATCGTCTAATTTTGAGGCAATTTGATCCGGTTTTTTGAAATGTGTCCATTCGTCAATAAAATGATCATACATTTCTGGCGGAGTTCTCCTTTTGATTTGGTCAGTAATCATCAAGTCGCACAAATCTTCAAAAGTGTTAACCTGTAAGCCTCGAATCCATTCGTGAAAATAGTTCGTCAGTTCGTATGCGAAATCACTCCAAGTGATATCTTGTTTTTTCTGATGCTTCACAAACATTTGTCTAAATTTCTCTGGTGTTAACTTATATCTTTTCAGGAGAATTTCTTTCACCTTATCGTAATCGTTCGTGATTTCTTCATTTTCACGTGCGATGATGTGTGCAACATCGTATGGCAACAATCCGATCAAATGAGAAGTCCAATTTTCCCTTTTGATTTCAACTCTATTCGCTTGTCTCTCAAATAACACCAGATATAAGCTAATATCGTTGTTCTTCGGATCGAATTTTGGGAGAAAGTTTTGCAGCTCTACTTTCGATTTAAAAACAACTTCTGAATTAGTTGTTTCGCTTATTCTAATTCTTTCGTTTTCTAAGCGTAATTTCTGGATTTCAAATTCCATTTCTTGCGTGCGTTTCCTTTCATCATCTTGTCTTTTCTTTTCATCTCTTTCATCTTGTCTTTTCTTTTCATCTCTTTCATCTTGTCTTTTCCTTTCATCCTCTTGTTCTTTTCTGTGTTCTATCTGCGTATTGAGCAATTCTCTGACAAACTCTTCCTCATACCCTTCCAATTTCAAAATAGCATTCCTCAATGTCATTACTGTCATCTCTGAAACATTCTCGATGCCCATTTCTCGAGCGACGTATTGCAAGTCCTCTTTTTTCCCTTTCGCTAGGAAAGTCATTGCGATTCGCAAATCCACGGAATCAGAATTTTCACAAAATTCACTCAATTCCGAACAAACTCAAAACTCACTATATCCTGTCGACTGCGCCAGTGCAATGTTTGATTGTGGTTCGAAGATATAGTGAAATGAGTTACGCCTTTTAAAACTTAACAAAACTTTATTTAAAGATTAAAATAGGCTCGTAGCACTCCTAGGGAGGCCTAATCAACTGCTCCCCTGCTACTCAGACCTTCAACTCACTCTACAAAAAACTCACCTTTTCTCCCTCCTCGAGGGCGGTACTGCCAGCGCCGCGTAGCGGAGGCTCTGAACTATTGCTTGGAGGGGAGGGGAACACTACATATTCTTAAACAAATTATTTGTACATGCATTAGAAAGTTACTTAGTTCATTTCATGAAAAATTTGAATAATATTACTTTCCAATGACATCCTTCAATTTTTGATGTTAACATTTATTTGCATTTTCCAGTCACACAAGATATGCCTGCTGCATAGTAAACAAAATTATTTCCTCATAAACTTTTAACCATGCATTATATATATATAAATAAGGCATGATCATCAGTCATAAATACTTTTAATATTAAAGTCAGCAGTTTTTTTTTAAATTTCTTCAAAAACAAGTTGTATTATTAATTTCAGAACATACATTGTTCGAGTAACAGACGGTAACTGGGAATCTCATCGTTTTCATCATTAACAATCAAAGGGGAAAGCTGTATTTGTAACAACAAATTACTGTTTGTTGGTGCCATTGGTAGAATCGAAAATAAATTGTTCTTCTTAGACTTACAATAGCTCAGTTGGGCTCATTCATAATACACGAAGAAAATCTTTAATATCAGATAATCATCAGGAGTACTACCTACTCATTTTTCATAATTAGAGCTTTTTAAGTAAATATGTCTGAACCAGCAATTTGGCAAAAGCAGCCCTTTAATAGGGTTTTTGTGAGATATGCAATCTCACATTTTCACAGAAAGGGAGCTATAATGTCCACTTAAAGAAATTTCATCCATCATATTATTCGTATTACACAGTTAATGTTGTGTGTATTCAAGAACGAGCAGTTTAAAACTTAATCTTATGAGAGATTTGATCAAACAATCTTGTGAAGATACAAATTTAAATTTGAAATATATTTTTCTTACTCTGGCAGGGAGTTTGATGAATGGAAAAAACAATGTCATTATTTATGAATAAAGAGGTAGCAGGTGCCATGACAACATCGTTTGTGAGAATTCTATTTGCATAGGAGTAGCATAGAAAATTTAAAACCTGAAAGGAATCAACATATTGAATCAGGAGTGTCTGTTAATGTGGGAAAACATATTCGGCTTTCATCAAAATAGTCAGAGAATAACACGAAGACGACATTGAAATAACAGTTGAATAGCATAGAAAGCATATTGAATATGATATACAAAATGCAAACTATTAAAACAAATTGAAGACTGGCGAGCATTAGCATCTCTTTGGGATATTGGTGTTCTTCCATCAAAAACTTCAGAAGATACACAAGCACAATTTTGAGCGACCGAACCGTTCAGGACTTGCAACGAAAAAGAATCTTCACAAGATTTGCAGAAATATTAAAATCCACACAATTTTTTTTTTTTTTTTTGCACAAGGAAGGAGCAGTTCCTGTTCATTTACTAGAGCTAAAAATGATGAATGAATAATCGCCAGCTCCGATTTATTGTGACGTTTTGTTTTTACTTTGCCAGTACAATTGAAAGTTCCTGAAAGGAAAAATCCCCGATACCGGGAAATCTCCTCAACACCTCAGCGAAATTCCTCTAATCCCTGCGATTTAAGTAGACTCGTCCAGTTTTCGGTCTCCCATAGGGATGCAGAGCTGCGAACAGACGCTAGATAGTATTCTGGAAGATTATTCTATGCGCCGAATAAGAGGGTTTCAACTCGCGGAATTTCTTTTAGAGCTGTGAGTTTGTGCTGCGCTGCGTACATGCATTTCTGAACCTCTAATTCTTCCTACTTGCTCTTGAGTTCTGTGAACTTGCCACTCCACAAGTCTTTGGTTTTCAAATCCAGCAATTACATTTGAAGTGATCCAGTATCAATTCCAAATGGCTCAATGTTTATCTCATTTGTATTTCGTGTTGAGAGGATTTACTATGAACGCAAAAGTACTTTTGTTTGTTTTGAATAGCTCGAATCTCTCAGGAAATCCATCCTTCACTTTTTTTTAAAACTATGTTGAAGTAATTTGTGTCAATAGTTGTATTGGTCTCATTGCGATATCGTTTCAGATTTTTAAATTTACCACTCTCCATGTCTTCAACAAAAACGAAGCATTTTTTTTCGAAACAAACTACTTTTTCAAGCAAGGCGTAGCCTGGGTTTCCCTTTCCTTGCAATTTTAGATTTAGTTCATTTAGTTTCATTGTGGTATCTACCATGAAGTTTAATTTTTGCAGGCATTTGTCTTCGTCCAATTCGGGATGTTCAATGTTTTTTTTCATTGAGGAATGTTTTTATTTCCCTCAAGCACAAAGCAAAACGTTGCAATACGTTACCTCTGGAAAGCCATCGAACTTTATTGTGCAGAAGTAGGTCAGAAAACTGGCTATCTATTTCTTCAAGGAAATTTTTAAGCTGGCGAGTGCTTTTGCCAAGATGCTGTTTATGATCTTAATTACCAAGTTCATGACCTCAACTATTTCGGCTGGAAGCGTTTGGGCACAAAGCGCTTCTTGATGAATTATGCAGAGAAACATTAGAATTTCGTGGTTTATTTTTTTTCTGAAGAATTGATGTTACCTCTCCATGTATGCCTGCTATACTTCTGGCTCCATCAGTTGTTATAGAAACGATTTTATTTATATCGATTCCAGGTATTTTTGCACAACATTTTCTACATCTTCTCCACTATTTACCCTGAGAGCGGTAGCAATCCTAGCAGTTCTTCTTTAGGACCTTGGGATTACATATACCTGACGAAAAGGGTAACTTGTGCCGTATCATTTATGTCGCAAAACTCGTCTATAGCAAGTGATAAGGCAGAAGCCAAATGAATGTCGTCCACTTCCATATGTGTTACATTTGAAGACGTTTTAGCAGTTCTATCTTGTACCGTTTTAGCAGATAAAGGCAAATCTTTTATGCTTTTTATGATTTCTGCTTTGTTTTTAAAATCACGAAACAGTTCTTGATATGCAAGTATAAGATAATCCTTGAAGTACTCATTATCTGTGAATCGTTTTCCTTTATTTATTTATTTGCAATTTCTAATGATACTGCAAAGCTTGCCAGATTTACATTATTGGAAGATTACGCCCAGTTAATTAGCATGGAACTTGACACTTTTTTGGGCCCTTTTCAACAGCCCTTTTCGTGCGTCACCGGTTGGATATTTACCGCCAAACTTGGTACGTTTTATAGTGAAGTGTCTCTCCAAATTTGACTTCTTATTGCGAGCGTGTTTTTTGGGGCAAATGAGACAAGTTTGAAGGCCATCTGTGTCGCATATGACTGCAAACGACTCCGTCCAATCCTGATTGCATTTTCGGTTTCCTTGTTCAGTTTTTTTTTTTTTTTTACCAGATGCAATGCTGTTGGCGAAGATGAAAAAATGATTTCTTAAAATTTTACTTAGCTACCTAAAATGGCAAACAGTTTATTTACCATTATTACTTCATTAACACGATCCTCAGATACGTAATTCAATTCTGTTACTGATTTTGTTATATTATACACGTGCATACCTTTGAGAAGATAATTTGCTTCTAAATCGTATTCTTCTTGAAATAACAAACGAATAGATACGCAAAAACCCGCAAGTGATTAAATTAACACACATGCAATGCAACATCTACCGCGGTATCCGAGGATGACTGACTGACAACACGAGTCTAGACATGTTGTCTACACTCTACTCGGACGCTGTTTGGGTGAGACGAAAATGAAATGCATTTGGCTGAAAGATATACATGGTCACGGAGCATAGTGCAAATTTATCGCACTCGTCCATGTTAAGCATAGCGATTTGTAATTAACGATTATGAAAATAGAAGCTATTGAGAAATTAGATACTTAAAAATGAATTTTCTTATTTTGTAAGGTTTTTGAAAATAAATTATTAGTTTTTTCGTATGGGACTGGAGAACCGCAACTTTACATCAAAAGAGCCACATACGGCTCGCAAGCCGCAGGTTACCGACCCATCATCGACTATTTTTGTCGGGGAACATAACCCTCTCGGGCTTTAATCCCCTGTGAATTGGCTATTATTTGAGGTGAGACTGAATTTTGGTTTTACACTTGCCCAGAAGTTAAGATTTAGATATTAAGATAATAAAATAAAATTACAGTGCAATAGCTTTTTGGAAAATATGAAATTAATTTTGAAAAATATGCTGAATATATATTATTAATATTAGAATATCACTAGTTGAATACTAGTGTTGTTAAAATTAATCCAAAAGAGAAGATGGTTGAAATTCATGAGTTTAGGCTTAGGATATTGCAGCAGTACTCTATTGGATTCCTGCTTACTTGTTCAGTCTGGTCGCAGTGAGAGCGCGCTCTGTGATTGGTCGATGGTGTGGTGTGTTAATTCTGTATATATAGGTGGGTGCATAGGGGTGAGATTTTGTGAGGAGTGTGCTTGTGTTACCAGTGTTTTTATAATATAAGTGAAATTAAAGTCTTCTAATAAGTAAAAATTCTCGTGGTCTGTGTAGTTGTGGGTTGTTTCTGAGTGGGGTGTACTTTTCTATTTCTTGAATGGTTTTATTGCTCGAGGTATCAATTTTTTGGTAGAAATTTCCTGATAATTTTTTAATGAAGTTTTTAAGCGTTGGAAGTTTAATTGAGTATCTGATGTCTGTGTTTCTCATGTACCAGTGTGCTCTTACTATCATTCTAATGGTGGAATTTTGGGATTTTTCTAATAATTCCAGTGTTGTGTCAGCACAATGCGACCAGACTGGGCTAGCATAGATCAGGATAGGTCTTAGTATCAGGGTGTAGATAAGCAATTTATTACGTCTACTTAATGTAGATTTACGCGAAATAAGGGGGAAAATATTATTTACTGCAGAATTATACTGCTTTTTAATTCGTAGAACGTGTTGTTTAAAAGTGAGTTTTTTATCCAACGTTACACCAAGATATTTGGTGTCTAGAGACCAGGGTATATTTTTGTTTTCCAGAAAAATGTCTGGTTCTATTTTTCTGTAGTTTCTGGAGAAGAAGACGGCCTCTGTCTTGGAAACGTTCAGGGCTATTTTCCAAGTAGAGTACCATGTTTCTAGTTTCTGTAGGTGTTCGTTTAGTGCTTGGCCTATTTTTGGTGAAAAGTAGTGTCTTGCTAGTATCGCAGTGTCATCTGCATACATGCATATTTTTGTATTTTGGTGTTTAGGGATGTCGTTCATGTAGTAATTGAACAAGGTGGTTGAGAGGATTCCTCCTTGCGGGACTCCAGCTTCAACTTTTCTTAGATTTGATAGTTGTTCATTAACGGTGACTTGAAAGCTTCTATTGCGTAGATATGAGTTTATTATTTTTACGAGATATGCAGGGGTGTTGTAATTGATCATTTTGAAAATTAAACCTGTATGCCAGACTCGGTCAAAGGCTTTCTGGATATCCAGGAAGACCACACCAGTATTTTGACTTTTGTAAAATCCAGTCTTGATGAATTCCACTACTCTGAGCAGTTGGTGTGATGTGGATAATTTCGGGACGAATCCATGTTGTTCGTGGATAATGATATCGTGGTCTTGTAGAAATTTTGATAGTCTATTGTGGATTATTTTTTCGGCTAGTTTGCTGAGGATTGGTAACAAAGAAATTGGTCTGTAGTTTTCGGGCCGGGTAGGATCCTTACCCGGTTTCAGGATAGGGATGACAACAGCGGTTTTCCAGGAATCCGGGAAGTAACCGAGATCTAGCATATTGTGAATGATGTTTCTTAGTTGAAAGATGCAGAGGTGTGGCAAGTTTTTTATCATTTTATTGATGATGCCTTCTCTCCCTGGTGCTTTTTTGATTTTTATTTTCTTTATGTAGTTACCGACCCCTGCCTTATGCATACGTTTCCCCCCC
>BMAW01091555.1:6340-25661 GCA_019974015.1 Nephila pilipes | reverse complement strand
GTTTATACAGCAAAATTCGGTTCGACGTCATTCTGATCATGGTTCTTTTTTTACAGCTTTTGAAACTTTAACTAATTATAATCCCCTTGTGTGGTGTGTGTATGTATATATATATATATATATATATATATATATATATATATATATATATATATATATATATATATATATATATATATATATATAATATTGATAGCATTTAAAAAAATACATTCTCTTATATATAAAAAAAAAAGTTCCAAATACATTTATATATTTCGTAATTGATTATATTTTTCTTTAAAAAATGTCTTCTTCATGAAAAGCTTCCATATGCAATCATACATTTTGTATTAATTGCATTTTTGAAAAATCTTTACATCAATTTCTAGTTCTGCTAAAGAAAAGTTTTCAATGATTAAATGACAATTTTCGAACTTAAATCTGATTAATATTTAATAAAATAATAAATATTTTTTAAGAAAAGGGAAAATATGTGCTCCATTAAAGCAGAAAAATTTCGCTCAAGATTCTTTTCTACATTCGCCCTAAAAGTACTAGATTCCAGGAAAAAACTAAGAAGAAAAAAATCCTCTATGGATCTAGTGAAACATTCAATTAGTTGAAAAGTAAAAAACTAATTTGTTAGTTCAAATTGTTTAATTATGTTCTAATAAAGATAAAATATTTATTATTAAAATGTTCTTTATTTAATTTCAACTTATGTTTAAATCCAGATGGTAAATATTATTTGAATAAATCCCTTAAATTATTTTAAATAATTGATTATTGTTTCCGTAGACTGTATTTGAGGTATTCACATAAATGAATAAAAATTTACAACCTAAAGATTCAAAACATGACGATCATAAAAGAACTACTTGAATCTGTTTTAATATTTACATGATAATCATTTAGATTAATAAATTTGTAATATTCTAATTTTTAGAAAGAAAGTATCATTTTTAGATTCTTTAAACTTATTAAATATAGAATATATATGAAGAGATTTTGAATTTTTTTTAGAAATATGTTATCTATTTCAATATGTAAAAATTACATTATTCTTGTCAACATACGACTGTTTCCGAATTATAAACATATATAAATTCCAAATTGGATCAGTTTAAATTCTCTAAAAGCTACAAGAGAACTGTAAGTTAGATGTCGTATTTCTCAATAACTGTTAACTAAACATGCCGTTAGGTAGACGTCATTTTCTTAAATTTCAATACCACTGCTTTGGGAATTTAAGTAATACATTTTATGTGAACAGACTTCACTGTTCGATCGTGAGAATTTCTTACTACTAATACTCGATTCTACTAAATTGGCCTCGGTAGCCGAGTGCGCATATTCTTGTGACAGCGTTCTTTCTCAAATCATAGGTTCAGACCGAATTTCTGACTGCTGTTAAGTGGGGCTGTTGCACTTAAAACTGAGGAGCTCAATCTCGCACCTAGCGTGGTGTAAGTTTGTGGTGGAATTCGGTTGACGTGGCCGCGAGCCTAGTGGTTCAAGGGATGGATCTAGCGGTCGGCGTTTCGTTCAGTCGCGGATTCGATCTGACACCAAGACCCGCCGTAGCCGGGGCTGATGCAGTTAAATCTGTTCGCCAAAGTCCTCCCAAGGGCGTGGTGTGGATGTTAGGAGGGGAACGGCTTGTCGTCTCGTCACTTGACCGTGGTTCAAATTACGAGTCCATCCAGCCCTCGTGTTTGCTTCTGTGCACGTTAATAAAACTAAAATCCGTTTAAAGTGTCTTCACTTGACCGAGGCTCAAAAATAGAGGTTCTATCGCCAATAGCCTCTTGTTGTTCTAGGGCGACGTTAATTAAAAAAAAAACCAGTGATGCCTATCGAAAAGTGAACTCATCTTTTGAGAATGATGCCATAGTCATTAAAATTCTTAGAATTGTACTAAATGCTGAAAGATTTATTCTTTCTTTGCATTATGCAAGAAACGTATATGGAGAAAGTGGTTGAAATAAATAAAATAACTACAATTTTGTTTTAAAAAATAAGCAGTCAAATTCCTTATCCTGATCAACTGTATTTCCGAACTTATCAATTAAGAGAGACAGAATACAGATCATTTCAGTCAAAACTCAGACCAAGGTCAACTTTGAACTATACATTTTAGAATAATTTGTATCAATCGGTTCTAAATACATGAAAAATGTTAAAAAAAGTTATTTAAGTTATTAAAAAATATTTACCTAAAGTATAAACTTGATTTATCTCAAACCATTTACACGTCCCCTGGGGTGTGTGACCGACATCAACCCTTTTGCAACAGGAAAGGCAGGTTCTTCAGAGATATACATTCCTTTACATTTAAAACCTCATTACCAGTTTTTTTTACTCAAATAATGAATTTTTAATAGTATACAAATGAAACAGAAGAATTGCGATATTCATTTTATATAATTATAAATAATTCAGAAGCTCACTTGAACAAACATACCTAATGATATAATTCTCCTGGCATTGATAAAGCATTATCATGAAATACAAAAACTTAGATATTATTTAAGCACTTACCTGCAATAGAATCAAACATGTAATTCTAAATTCATTTATATCAAAATTATGTTCTTCTGTTTATACCTATGAAGTTCGATATAAAATCACCACAATTCAGTTATCAGTTGTTTCAGATGAATAGGATATGAAATATACATATCTTCACATAACGAAGGTTTAAGTTTCCAATCTATTAGATCTTCACTTCATTTCCGAAACCTAAAGGATCATGAAATATAATTCTTGACATTTTAACTCACCACTAATAAAACCCAACGACAAGACACATTAATGAAAATGAATACATTCCTAAGTTGGTTAAATTAAACAAGTTTTCAAGATTACCTCAATTTTCAGAATTTGCGCGTGGTAACATCTTTCTGCAATGAATCTTGCTTTGTATGATTTTTGAATTGAATGCAATGTTATGATATCCTTTATGAAATTTCTTTGAAAGAATACTTCTTCCTATCAGATATAAAAATAATCAATGATTTCACTTCATTAAAAATGTATGGTTAACGTCTCAATGTAGAACTACTTGAATTGTAACTGTAATTAGTTACATAACAAATTTAAGTAAAGGCAGTTGTTTCTAAAAAGCCAGTTGCATTACATAATACTAATTGCTCTGATTTTAAATACTTATTTGTTTCTTTCTTGACATTAAAGAAATATCCCGAAGCTTTTCTCTACTATTATTAACTTTACTAGTACCTTTAAATGTATACTGCTGGTTGAAATGTTGATTGGGAGGTAACTATAATTTTTCTAGTTTTATTTCCCTGTTTGCTGATTCGCACATTAAACTATAATTTTTAAATTGCTATTTAAATAAAATAACAGAGTAACTGTGATAAATTTATTTTGCAATAAGCAACTTAATTTGAAGTAAAATATTAGTTTCGTGGATCTCTCGTTCTTCTCGGAATGTTTCATCAATTGCAGAATCAATCCAATTTTCTACGCGAGCCACGGATATAACTGAATCAGGGTCATATTCTTTATCTTCAAAAAAATGCTATTTAAAAACCTCATCCAAATATGGAAGTCGTCGAACAAATGAAGAGTGAACTTTATGAATATGTTACACAGTGTATGAATATCCAAACATTCTAAATATACATATGCATACATAATGATAAACACAATTGCTTTATAAACGCGAGTTGATTTTCATGGTCTGAACAATCTTCTGCAAACTTTTAAACTTCTGTAAAATGCATCTACATTAGTTTGTGATTTTATTAACTTACAGAATCTATCACCTTCACATAAACATTTTGACCGTATGGTGACCGGGAATGACAGAACAGTCCCACTGTAGCTCATGCATGTGTAAGAGGCGACTAAAATGGGTACCCGTCTGGGGGGTATAGCCGGCACCCTGCCCCTGGGATTATATCAGGGACTTCAGGGAACTTGCCTTCTTCGAGTGTACGGCATTATGACGGCAATTTAGAAGATCTTTTTCTTTTCCTGTAGGGCTTTACTGTCTTTGTACGCTGGGTGAAACGACCCAGGATCACTAAGCAATCCTTCTCTGTTTTCGACCCTTCTTCTTGTCAACCATATTTTTCTTCGTTTTTTCTTACCAAGTTAATTTTTATAATTCTGTCTTCACATCCTCTGCTTTTTTGCTCATTATTTGTATTTTGTTATCTTCACGATTTGTGGCGCATAAGATGCGCAAAACTCACTTCACTCATCACATACTTTCCATCAGAGAATTTTTGATCCAGTATTGCTGCCTATGATAAAGTTGGTTGATAAACACTTGAATGTTGACAAATATTATTCTATATTGATGCGCTAAGTAACATGTTTATTTTTAATAAAGCATCAATTAGATTATCTTCGATCATTAAATTCCGGTAAGTGAGTTGGTTTATTTTTGAAACGATCCTCAATATATATCGTATATGCATGTAAAAAAGTCTATAAACACGTTCATAAATTTACTCTACCAGTAATAAATGTCTATCGAAATATTGAATGAAAGCTGGTTCCTATCAGACAAATGCAAATTTTATATACTATTATTTTAAATTTATTTGAGTGGTTTCTAAAAAGGAGCTGCCATAGAAACACAAATTTTAGCAATGCAGCCAGTAGTCTATTGTGGATTATTTTTTCGGCTAGTTTGCTGAGGATTGGTAATAAAGAAATTGGTCTGTAGTTTTCGGGCCGGGTAGGATCCTTACCCGGTTTCAGGATAGGGATGACAACAGCGGTTTTCCAGGAATCCGGGAAGTAACCGAGATCTAGCATATTGTGAATGATGTTTCTTAGTTGAAAGATGCAGAGGTGTGGCAAGTTTTTTATCATTTTATTGATGATGCCTTCTCTCCCTGGTGCTTTTTTGATTTTTATTTTCTTTATGTAGTTACCGACCCCTGCCTTATGCATACGTTTCCCCCCCTTCTTTAATAAAATTCGGTTCAAATTTGACGTCATTCTGATCAGTCGTTCTTTTTTTACAGCGTTTTGAAACTTTAACTTTAATTATAATCCCCCTGTGTGTGTGTATATATATATATATATATATATATATATATATATATAATATTGATAGCATTTAAAAAAAAATACATTCTCTTATATAAAAAAAAAAGTTCCAAATACATTTATATATTTCGTAATTGATTATATTTTTCTTTAAAAAAATGTCTTCTCTCATGAAAAGCTTCCATATACAATCATACATTTTGTATTAATTGCATTTTTGAAAAATTAATTCTTTACATCAATTTCTAGTTCTGCTACATAGAAAAGTTTTCAATACGATTAAATGACAATTTTCGAACTTAAATCATGATTAATAATTTAATAAATAAATAAATATTTTTTAAGAAAAGGGAAAATATGTGCTCCATTAAAGCAGAAAAATTTCGCATCAGATTCTTTTCTACATTCGCCCTAAAAGTACTACAGATTCCAGGAAAAAAACTAAGAAGAAAAAAATCCTCTATGGCGTCTAGTTTTGAAACATTCAATTAGTTACAAGAAAAGTAAAAACTAATTTATTGGATTCAATTGTTTAATTATGTTCTAATAAAAGATAAAATATTTATTATTAAAATGTTCTTGTATTTAATTTCAACTTATGTTTAAATCCAGATGGTAAATATTATTTGAATAAATACCACTTAAATTATTTTAAATAATTGATTATTGTTTCCGTAGACTGTATTTAGGTATTCAACAAATGGAATCAATTCAGCGAATTAAATTTACAACCTAAAGATTTCAAAATGGCTGACTGCATATAAAAGAACCCCACTTGAATCTGTTTTTAATAATTTACATGATAATCATTTAGATTAATAAATTTGTAAAATTATACTTAATTTGTTTATTAGAAAGAAAGTATCATTTTGTCAATTCTTTAAACTTATTAAATATAGAATATATATAACAGAGATTTTGAATTTTTTAAAAAATATCTGTGTTATCTATTTCAATATGTAAATATTACATTATTCTTGTCAAATAACGACTGTTTCCGAATTATAAACATATATATAAATTCCAAATTGGATCAGTTTAAATTCCTCTAAAAGCTACAAGAGAACTGTAGGATATAGATGTCGTATTTCTCAATAACTGTTCAGTAACAAACATGCCGTTAGAGTGAACGTCATTTTCTTAATTTCAATACCACACTGCTTTGGGAATTTGAAGTTCAAATACATTTTATGTAAAACAGGCTTCACTGTTCGATCAGTAGAATTTCTTACTACTGAAATTACTCGATTACTACTAAAATTGGCCTCGGTAGCCGAGTGGCCATGATCGTTAGCTTGTGACCAGCGTTCCTTTCCTCAAATCATAGGTTCTAGACCGAATTTCTCTGAAAGTCTGCTGTTAAGTGGGGCTGTTGCACTTTAAAACTGAGGAGGCTCCAAATCCTCGCACTAGCGTGGTGTAGAAGTTTGGTGAGTGGAATTCCGGTTGAAGTGTGGGCCGCGGTAGCCTAGTGGTCAAGGGAGTGGACTAGCGGTCGGCGGTTTTCGTTCAGTCGCGGATTCGATCCTTGACAGCCAAAGACCCGCCGTGTAGCCGGGGCTGATGCACGTTAAATCTGTTCGGGGTCCAAAGTCCTCCCAAGGGCGTGGTGTGGATGTTAGGAGGGGAGGCAGCTCAGGTGTCGTCCTCGTCACTTGACCGTGGTTTCAAAATTACGAGGTCCGTCGCCAATGGCCCTCGTGTTGCTTCTAGTGCGACGTTAATAAAAACTAAAAATCCGTTTAAAGTGTCTTCACTTGACCGAGGCTCAAAAATAATGAGGTCTATCGCCAATAGCCCTCTTGTTGCTTCTAGGGCGACGTTAATTAAAAAAAAAAAAAACCCGAAGTGATGCCCATCGAAAACGAATAACCATCTTTTAGTGAGAAAGTGATGCCATAGTCATTAAAATTCTTAGAATTGTAGCAAATGCTGAACAGATTTATTCTTTCTTTGCATTATGCAAGAAACGTAGTTAATGGAGAAAGTGGATTGAAATAAATAAAATAACTACAATTTTGTTTTAAAAAAATAAGCGTCAAATTCCCCTTATCCTGATCAGCATATTTCCGGAACTTATCAATTAAGAGAGCAGAATACAGATCATTTCAGAGTCAAAAACCTCCTCAGACCCAAGGTCAACTTTGAACCATACATTTTAGAATAATTTGTATCAATCGGTTCTAAATACATGAAAAATGTTAAAAAAGTTATTAAAAAATATTTACCTAAAGTATGAAAACTTGATTTATCTCAAACAATTTACACGTCACCCTGGAGATATGGTGTGTGACCGCATCAACCCCTTTTGCAACAGGAAAGGCAGGTTCTTCAGTAGATATACATTCCTTTACACTTTAAAACTCATGCAGTTATTTTTTTTACTCAAAATAATGAATTTTTAATAGTATACAAATGAAACAGAAGAATTACGATATTCATTTTATATAATACTTTAAATAATTCAGAAGCTACTTGAACAAACATACCTAATGTATATAATTCTACTGGCATTGATAACAAGCATTATATCATGAAATACAAAAACTTAGATATTATTTAAGCACTTACCTGCAATAGAATCAAACATGTAAATTCTAAATTCATTTATATCAAAATTATAGTTCTTCTGTTTAATACCCTATTTGTAAAGTTCGATATAAAATCACCACAATTCGTGATATCAGTTTGTTTCAGATGAATAGGATATGAAATATACATATCTTCACATAACGAAGTGTTTAACGTTCTCCCCAAATCTATTAATTTAGTCTACCTTCCTTAATTTCCGAAACCTAAAGGATCATGAAAGTGTAATTTCTTGACATTTAACTCAGCCACTAATAAAACCCAACGACAAGACACATTAATGAAAATGAATACTGCATTCCTAAGTTGGTTAAAATTAAACAAGTTTTCAAGATTACCTCCAATTTTCAGAATTTGCGTGTGGTAACATCTTTCTGCAATGGAATCTTTGCTTTGTATGATTTTTGAATTGAATGCATCAATTATGATATCCTTTATGAAATTTGTTCCTTTCTTGAAAGAATACTTACTTCCTCATCAGATATAAAAATAATCAATGATTTCACTTCATAAAAATGTAGTTTAATGTCCTCAATGTGTAGAACTACTTGAATTGTAACTGTAATTAGTTACATAACAAATTTGGGATGTAAGAAAGGCAGTTAGTTTCCTAAACAAGCCAGTTGCATTACATAATACTAATTGCTCTGATTTTAAATACTTATTTGCTTCTTTCTTGACAGTTAAAGAAATATCCCGAAGCTTTTCTCTACAATTATTTAACTTCACTAGTACCTTTAAATGTATACTGCTAGTTGAAATGTTGATTGGGAGGTAACCAAATAATTTTCTAGTTTTATTTCCCTGTTTCTTTCTGCAACTGATTCGCACATTAAAACTATAATTTTTAAATTGCTATTTAAATAAAATAACAGAGTAACTGTGATAAATTTATTTTGCAATAAGCAACTTAATTTGGCAAGTAAAATATTAGTTTCGTGGATCTCTCGTTCTTCTCGGAATGTTTCATCAATTGCAGAATCAATCCAATTTTCTACGCGAGCCACGGATATAACTGAATCAGGGTCATATTCTTTTATCTTCAAAAATGCTATCATTAAAAACCTCATCCAAATATGGAAGTCGTCGAACAAATGAAGAGTGAACTTTATGAATATGCTTACACAGTGTATGAATATCCAAACATTCATAAATATACAAATGCATACATAATGATAAACACAATTGCTTTATAAACGCGCAGTTGCATTTATCATGGTCTGAACAATCTTCTGCAAACTTTTAAACTTCGTAAAATGCATCTACATTAGTTTGTGATTTTATTAACCATGAATCTATCACCTTCACATAAACATTTTTGACCCGTATGGTGACCGGGAATGACAGAACAGTCCCACTGTAGCTCATGCATGTCGTAAGAGGCGACTAAAATGGGTACCCAGCGTCTGGGGGTATAGCCGGGCACCCTGCCCCTGGGGATTATATCAGGGGACCTCAGGGACTTGCCTTCTTCAGGTAAGTACGGGCATTATGACCCCGAGGCACCTTAGTGATCTTTTTCTTTCCTATGGGGTTTACTGTCTTTGGTAAACACGGGTGAAGCGCCCCCAGGATGCCCTAGCAATCCTTCTCTGTTTTCGACCCTTCTTCTTGTCAACCAATTTTTATCTTTTCTTCCGTTTTTTTTCACGTCTAGACCACAGTTAAATCATTTTTGGCGCAACATAGCCATATCTGGCTCTTGCGCCAATAAACTTTCCCTTCTTACTTGACACTTTTTGTCGGCTAATCTATGTATTTTCATAGTTTTAACGTCTAGATCACAGATTTACCTTGTTTGGCGCAGTATGGCTACATCTGGCTCTTGCGCCAATAAACCTCACTATCACTCACTCACATAAACATTTCCATCAGGAATTTTTGATCCAGTATTGTGTTGCTTATGATAAGTTGGTTGATAAACACTTGAATGTGTGCCAAATATTATTCTATATTGATGCGCTAAGTATGTAATGTTTTCTATTTTTAATAAAGCATCAATTAGATTATCTCTTCGACGGTTAAATTTGTGTTAAAGTAGTTGGTTTTTAATTTTTTACGAAACGACTCTCAATATATATACGTATCAGTATATGCATGTAAAAATTGGCTATATGACACCGTTTCATAATTTAGCTCTACCATAATAATTATTGTCGAAATATTGAATGAAAGCTGGTTCCTTATCAGCAAATGCAATTTTATAATTATCCATACTATTTTTAAATTTTATTGAGTGCGGTTTCTCTAAAAGAACTGCCATAGAAACACAAATTTTATTCCTCATTTCCAAACTAGAAACATGATTAGTAAACTATTTTTTTTAAGCGCGATGCAGATGCCATTTGCAAAGCAGGTGTTTAACCTCACCTCCAGACATTTGCTTAAAAGTGGGACCCGGTGTTTTATCACCATCAGTTATGATGCAATTAAAATTTGAGTATGGAACTCTTTCTTTTATGTTGTCAAATAAACAGAGCATAGTTTCCATACCTAATTATCTGCGATAAAATGTGCGGTTGGATAACCTAATCCATATTCATCAGGTACGATTAAATTCCTTTAATAGAAATCATACTCATTGGTTTTGTGAATCAATGCATAGAATTTTGTTACAGCTTTTTACCATCATTTCTTTTTGCTCAGCTGTTTGTAAGCCAATTACTAAAGAATTATTTGGCTATTTTCTTAAACTTGTAGTACCTGAAACTATAATTTGTCCTTGAATTTTATATAAAAGAACACAACTATAAGTCTCATTTTGCAATTTATTAATAATAATATCGACCGAAAGAGCATCTTTTTTTTATGGGGTAGTAAAAGGAATTTTAAAGAATTCACGAAATATAATAGGCTTTTTTGTTTGTCAGAAAGGATTCTTTAACAAGACATTTATCTCGATCATTCCTCATTCCTCTGTTACCACCAGCATATTCCAGTACTTTAGATTTCTCGATACCCATTCGAAGGTTAGCTTTAATAAATTCCCGACAAGTCTTTTTTATTAATTAAAATTATACGTTTTGCGACCATAATTTATGATCATGCTTTGAAAAGAACTTAAAAATGGTATTTTCATCTGTCTCAAAAACATTGAATCGAGCAGGACATTCAGTTGAGGGTATTAAACCTTTGACATATCTTCGACTAGTTTTCCCATTAAATGGCTTTGATATTACGGGTTTAAAACATTGACAATTGTAATATGAATAAACCTTGGTTTTGCTTCCTTTATTACCTGTAAGTGTTTTTAAAAGAAGAAAAGGTTCTAGTTTCCTCATTTTCTATAATTCTCTCCACGATCTCCAAAGAAAAATAGTTAGAAAGGCAATTAACTTTCTTCCTCTATCAAGCCCCAATGGAATGGCCTACACAGATTTCTAAAAAGCGGAGGCTTTCAAAGACACCTTGGAATTAACCTTTCAGGAAAATAGTGAGCCTTAAAATAAATTATATATACTTGAACTTAAAAATAAATAACTCTAAGATTATCTATTCCTTATTATTTACTAGCCGTTTTTGGTGCCATAAATAAAAACCACTTGATGGTCTTTCCATTGTTTATTTTCAACGATAAACTTAATAAAAACAATTACAATTCTGCTGCTTATATTCATTAAAATAAATTTGAATTATACAAGACAAATTCCGAGAAACATATCTGCTGTAGACCTAGAGCAGCCGATCGCTTAAAAAACGCCAAAAAGGGCTCCTAAGAAAAGCTAGCATCTATCTAGCCCATGGGCCACCTAGAATCTCCTCTGCCTCGTCTGTCAGGTCTGGTCTGGTCTGTTAAAATAAAATAAAATAAAAACAACTTCTTTAGTATATCGGTACACCACGTGGGTCTGACGAACGAGGGGCAGCTAGATCCACCCACGTGACTACCACCCACGTAGGCCACGGATTCTCAACAAGCCTTATTGTGATAATAAAGTAGACGAGGTTGAGACCTTGGTTTCCAACCATCTCAATGACACATGAACAAACACGCCAAACCTTACCTCTCCAGCAGGAGTTTGAGGCAATATTAAAAAACTAAAAAATAAAATAGCAGCAGGTCCAGAAAACATTCCTACTTTGCGATGAAAGGAGCTATTTCCCCACGCCGTGAAAGAAAACAAATGTGATTATGCTCCCTGCTGTGAAATGCTGTGATTATCTAATCAAGACCGCAAATTCACGCAAAGTTACAGACCCCTTTGTCTTCTTTGCAGCACTGCTAAGATTTTCGAGATAATTATTCTCAAAGGAATCATTACACACTGTAACACAACAAATAGCATTCCTCCAGAACAATGTGGATTTAGAGCAAAATATTTAACAGTTCACCAACTTACTAGAGTGACAAACATTATAAAAGAAGGTTTCACAAACAAACTTTACACGATTGGAGTTTTTCTCGATGTCAAACAAGCATTTGACAAGATGTGGCATAATGGTCTCATCTTTAGAATGTTCCAACTCGGGTTTCCCTCTTATATAACAAAAATGGTGCGTAATTTTTTAAGAAATAGATCTTTTAGAGTTCAAATTAATTCAATTTGATCCAAT
Organism: Nephila pilipes; assembly: GCA_019974015.1. Lineage (NCBI taxonomy): Eukaryota > Metazoa > Arthropoda > Arachnida > Araneae > Nephilidae > Nephila > Nephila pilipes. The sequence goes on along the minus strand of BMAW01091555.1, from coordinate 13,505 downwards.
GAGGGCCTAATTTCTGCGGGAACGTCTCAGGACTCAGTTTTAAGCTCCCATTTATACCAAATTTACACCTACGACTTTCCACACCACGCCACAGTCAGCACCTGTCTTTTCGCCGGCGACTCGGCGGCCCTCGTCCAGGGCGCTTGACTTAAATACACACTAAAAACTACACAAAAATACCTTGACATCCTCGAAGAATGGCTCACAAACTGGAGAATAGCAATTAATGTGAATAAGTCACAAGCTATTTTTTTAAAGAAAATTTGGCCGAATTGAGGCTCCTTACAATTTAATATTTTTTGAGGATGACATCAGCCGGTTTTTGGTGGTTAAGTATCTGGGCCTACAGATAGATAATAGACTTATGTATAAAAAACACCTTGATTACCTATCTAAGAAATTCTGGGGGAACATTCATTAATGCATTTCGCTAAATGGACGAAACTCCCCATTCTCACTCAGAAATAAGGTCCTGCTTTATAAACAGGTTCTCCGCCAAGTTATCACTTACGCCGCACCTGTAGGGGCTGCGGCAGCCCCAACCCACATGAAAAGAATTCAAACAACCCAAAATAAATTTTAAGAATTATTACAAATGCATCTTTGTCGGGAACGATGCGCGATCCACAAAGATTTAAAAATAAACAAAATTAAAAATTTCATTACTAAAATCTCGAGGAATATCTTTATGACAATCGTCAACCATGATAATTCTCTGATCCAAGCTCAAACTCTTTTTACTCATCCACACTCGAAATTCAATTACGCTTATAAAAAGACAAAGTGTCCTTCACCCCTTTAACCACCTTAATAGACTCCCAACACTCACTTATTCACAATAGGTTAAATGCAGACTAAGAGTGCAATTTTGACAAATTCACCTTCATTCCATGTCATGATCTAATTGGTTTTTTTTTTCTGTCTTCCATCATATCTCATTTAAAAAAAATACTCTTGCTTCAAAAAAAAAAAAAAAACTATGAAAATAAAATAAAAAACGATCCATTCTGAGGTTTTAAAAAGCTACCAGAGATTAAAACGATTTTCTTTCGAGGGGAAAAAAAAACAATTTCTTTTCCACCGTCTTTCTCAGGAAAGGAGCATTGCTCTAATACCCCGCTCATGACATTGGCCCGACTGGTTTCTCAAACTTCTGCTGCCTTTCGGATGACGTCATCCCTTTGACTTCGTTCTAGTGACGTTCATCCCCTCGCAGGAAACCTTGAAATCAGCTGATCTATTGTCAGATCGTTTGGCTTTCGACCGCTGAGTCGTTTCGATTCTTAACGCGCGCTCTTTATTTCGGGAGCACTTCTGATGGTTTTTTTTTTTCTTTTCTTTTTAACTTTCTTCTCTTTACACTGAGCGCAAGCGAACGTCATCAATCTAATTTTCATTCGTTGGCCATAATAGAAAACTTATCTTCAAAATTTATTTTTTTTTGTAGTCATATCCATACCATGAACCTCTTTTCCGTGTCTGAATGATTGTGTAATGTGCCTAAATTTACAATTTCATTCAGGATTTGGGCAAAGTTGAATTTGAGCATCGTTCTGTATGTTTCTGTAATTTTGACAAATTTGGAGAACCTTTTAGACAAATACTACGTTCTAATTCCTGCTCCCCCCCCCTCGTATGATTGATCCCTTTTTTCGTCATTGTTCATGTAATTCTTATGTTTCTGATTATTTTTCTTATTCGTATTCTAAATGCTTTAATTATTGTCGCCTATCTATGGCGTTGTATGTACTTTTTTTTTTTTTTTGTAAGAATAACCAGAGAGTGAGCTCGAGTCGGTTGCGATGTTCGCTTTTACTCCTCCGAAGTGTTCTTTTTAACTTGTGCAAATAGGCACAGCTCGCTCAGCGGCAAAGCATTATTATTTAAAAGTATGTTAATTTCGTAAATGCTATGTGTTCTTCGTCCAGCTATATTTTTGTGTGCGAATGTCAATAAATAAAAAAATATCAACTAAGGACTATTTCTTGGATTACACGCAACTCGGACTGTTTACAGTTATCCTTATTTTCAATAGCGGTATATCCTTCACAGATTTTGCTATGATTAGAAAAAGATTGTAAAGTAAAATACGTATTTGTACAAAATATGCAGCATTTTGAATACACTTTTTGAACAAGAACTCCTCCAATGCGCCTTCGTCTTTTTAAATACTATTCTCACATTTATTTAAAATTTCATGCAAGTTACCACGAAAAAAATATGCCTCCTCGTTAAAATTGATATTGCTTTCAGCTAAATAATTTTTAAAAGTTTTATCCTCGACTCTTGATGATTGGGATACATATAACGCTAAAGATTCACTTTCCTTATATTTTTTTGTAACAGGTCAAATTCATTCGTCAATTTTGATCTCCAGGAGAAAAGAACAATAATCCAGCAAATATGTTAAAAATAAGCCTGAAAATTTAAAAAGCAGAAAATTAAAGCACACACGAAATCAAACAATGAAAAAATATCAGTAAAAAAAAAATGCAACATTATAATTTTAAGAAAAACCTCAAAATCAAAAATTGCAACCACGTACGAACACAAACTCACAGCACGAATTCTCGTATGAATGTATTTTAGCTTGGCTCAATAACAAGCCGTATGGTTTACTTGGCAATCTACAAAAAGAGGCAATTATAAAATAATTTACCAGTAACCATTGTATCATTGCTACTCAAGAAAGTTAGCATTAAACGTCCCGATTCGTTCCTAAGAACTTATTCTGTTGTATTTGTAATATGCGAATATTAGATACTCTCGTGCATTTTTATGATGAGAACAGTAAAATGAAAAAAAAAAGGAAACTGCTGATATTTTTGTTTAAGCTCGGGTTTATTTAAAAAGTGGTTGAACAACACCAAAGTGAAAGAGACGAAATAATTTATCTTTCCCTTTGTAACATTTTTTTTTTAAAAAAAAACCCTCTTCGAATATCCATACATATTCACATTTGTTCCCTTTAGTAAAACTTGTGAGGGGTAAAAAATTATGTTTTTCAGTGAATGCAAAATTAAGTCCTTTAGTTAATTTTAAAGAAATCTGCACAAATATTTTCAAAATTATACTGCAAATTTAGTATCGATAGAATTTTATTTAGTATGTTCTATGTATACAGAACAAGTTTATTCAAAATAAATTATTTTCTCGTATTCCTATGTGAGCATCATTTTACATAGAGTCGGCTTCAACAAAAGCGAGTACCAGTGCAAAGTAGCAAGGACCATCCTGTCATTTAATTTCACAACTGCCTCTACCCTGAGATAATACATTCACTCCTTTCCTCTAAACTAGTGTATTAAAAAAAATTGATATTGGATAAAATTAAGGAACATTTCTTTGTGAGTAGAAGAAAACTTGAATTATGTATTTAACTAATCGGCGATAAATTTAACTCATCAGCAAAATACAGAATATAAGCGAGTACTCATTAGAGACAATTTTCTTGAAAAAGACGTCTCTCTCTCATCTCATTTTCTCGCAAATTCAAAATTTAACAAAAGTCTATCTCTAGAAATCAAAATATAGATGCGAGTGGGAAAAACAATTTCAAAGGAAAGCGTACATTAGTCAATGGGGACAATATGAGATAATGAATCCTAAAATGAGGGTGCTGAAAATTATATCCTCCAAAGTTGAATTTCGGGAAAAGAATCATGCTTGTCTGAAGTGCGGCCCAAACGCAAATTATGAAAATATTTAAATTAACGCATTCAGTTGAAAAGTCTTTAAAAAGCAATTGTTCTAATTTTAAATTTTATTCGTTAGCCATGGACGAAAGCACTGACGCTTCTGATACGGCACAATTGGAAATGTTTATAAGAGGAATCGATGAACATTATAATATCACGGAAGAAATGGTTGCTTTAGTATCGTTAAAAGACACAACCAAGTCTGTAGATTTATTCGATGAAAAAGTTTTCCTTATCTATGAAAAATTTATCAGCTATCATAACCGAAGGAGCCCCTGCCATGGTTGGTGAAAATGGGGGACTCGTTAAAATGGTTAATAATGAAGCTCGTTAAAATGGTTAATTAATACGATCTTGAGGGCATATCATTGTAATGTACATCAAGGTAATTTATGTGGAAAAATTTTAAAAATGAAAAGTGTATTAAGCATTGTTATAAAACCCATTAACTTTATAAGAGCAAAAGGACTTAATCATAGACAATTTGAAGAGTTCCTTAAGGTAATGGGCACTGAATTTGCTGATGTTATTTATTGCACAGAAGTAAGATGGCTCAGAAGGGGGAAATGCTCAAAAGATTTTACGATTTGAGAACTGAAATAAAAATATTTATGGAAACAAAAGGGAAACCTGTAAATGAATTTGAAGACGAAGATTGGGTTTTAGATTTAGCTTTTTTAGTAGACTTAACAGAACATTTGAGTGATTTAAATGTGAGACTACAAGGAAAAAATCAATTTATTAATAATATGTTCCAAACAATTACAGCATTTGAAAGAAAATAGAAATTTTGGCTTAATCAAATAAAAGCAAGATTTGACACATTTCAGTACTTTGGCTGCACATAAACCTGTGATTTCCACAAAATGCATTAATTTTTGATTTAATTCAAGAGTTTGAATGTAAATTTCAAAATTTTTGAAAAAATGCATTGTATTTCAACATATTTTCTACCTTATTTTCTCTATAAATAAATAAATTGCCTTCAAATCTTCAAATGGAATGTTTTGAACTGCAAAATGACTTTCAACTAAAAGAAAAATTTGGGAATGTTTCTTTATTGGAGTTTATAAAGATTACCTACCTCGCGATAAATATCCTATTTTCACAATCATGCTTTATTAATGTTTTCAGCTTACCTATATTTGTGAACAATTATTTTCAAGAATGAAGTTTACAAAAATCAAAAATAGGACAAAGATCACTGATAAACATCTTGAAAATGCAGTAAGAATTGCTACCTCCGTCTATTGAACCTGATATCGATCTGCTTGTTCAACAAAAGCAAATTCATCCATTTCATTAATTCGAATTTTTTCCATCTTTATGAAATCCAAACCAAACTAAATGAAACGAAACTTTTACAAATTTAAAACAAATATGTACTTATACATATCTAATTCAAATTTAAAAAACTTAGAATAAAAAGAAGTTAATTTATTTTAATAAAACTACATAGAGTTACTTTTTATTTCAATTTGTTGAAAAAATATTGTATGTGTAGCTCAACAAATTTTCTTTTTTTGCAATGTGGCCCTCAAACGGTCACAGTTCAGACATCTATGGCTTAAATGATTGACTGGTTTTATTAACGACGCACTAGAAGCAACATGAGGGCTGTTGGCGACGGGCTTCGTAATTTTGAACCTCGGTCAAGGGTAACACCCAACTGGTACATCCCTCTCCTAACTTCCACACCACGCCATTAGAAGGATTTTGAGTCTCGAGAGATTTAACGTGCATTAGCCCTGGCAGCACGGAGGGTCCTTAGCGGCATCAAGGTTCGAACCTGCGACTGGACGAAAACCACCAACCGCGATTCCTCGACCTTGACTGTTAGGGGACACCACGGCCACAAAGATCGTTTAAGGTTCCCGACTACTCGCCCTTTTGATTTCGTGGACGTAATGTTAATCCTATGGAATTTCGACTTTAATTCTTGCATCTTTACTATTTGATCTATTTGAATGCAATATCGTGCATCTGAAAGAGCAAGAACATAAACATTCATTATTTTCTGCTCTTTCAGATGCACTTTATTGCATTCAAATAGATCAAATAGTAGAGATGTGAGAATTTAAGTCGAAATTCCATAGGATTAACATTACGTCCCAACGAAATCAAAATGGCGGGTAGACGGGAGCCTTGAAGAAAATATTTATGCCAGCACTCATTCCCCTTGAAGTATTGAAAGTTTCATTAAAGCATTTATAAAGATATTCATTTCAAGTAGACCAGAAACCCTTTGTGAATCAATAAGAAAATATGGTTTGGGTTTGAAAATGTTTGAATGTTAACAATCGCAAAAATTATTGAAGTTAATCGAATGACAGCAACAAATGTATTAATTAGTAGCAGCTATTTGTTCTGACTACAACTTTTAAAATACCTTTAATAAAATTGGAGGGAAAGGTCTTAAAAGATGAAATTGACAAGTCAAATCATTGGGGGTGTAGTATTCAACCTAGTTTGTATATTATGATGTATTAGAAATTATTACGGACAGATGGCGCGGTAAGCGCTGACATAACTTTTGATGAATGTGATATGTTGGAGACCAATGATTAGAAGGCGAAATCTAGGCCGTGCCTCTGTTTCATCCAATCGCTTTGGTTCTTTCTGAGAATCAACTCTTTCGCATTTTTCGCACTGATGTCAATCTATCGGAGCGTTGAAGAGTTGCTTCTTTTTAAGCTAGAAATATCAAATTTAAGAAGCTTTCCCTTCAATTATTAAACTTTCCCCCTAAATTAATGTAAGGGGTTAAAATTCTTTATATAGGAATCCGATAACCATGCCGTGAGGAATATGAGGCTTTAGAATAACGATGGATTGAAAAAGTGCAGCAAGAGATGATTAAAAAATTATTCTGAATATCAATTATTGAAACCATTATAAACTCCTTAACGGTGACTGTGCCGACTGTTTTCATCTTAATATGGATTTGGATTAAAACTCATTTCAAACACTTACCATCTAAAATACTTTTATTTCGAAAGTAGTTCTGTGAATTAGGGGCTTTTATTCTCATTCTCTTAGAATATTGGGATCTCATTGCAAAATGTCTGAAGTCAGCCATTTGAGGGGGCGGATGCTTCATCCTAAGGCCCCGCGATTGAGGTGTCCCGAAAATAATCAAGAACCAAAATAATGATCTCTTACGCATGAAAACTTGACAATATTCCTGTCGTTATCAATATCACGTAGAGTTCTTTTTATCGTAAACATTATTATGGTGTAGATCTCTGAATTTCGACAATCTTCAAACTAATTCTTGATGATGCGATAACAAACTCTTGATATTTGATTATTCTTAAATTAAGCATCGAAAAAGAAATTGGAAAAAATTGTGATTTTTCTGAAGGAATTAATATATTAGCAGAAGTAAAATCACGCATTTAATAAACATGCATTTGTGTGTATATATATATGCATTTGTATATATATATATATATATATATATATAT
>BMAW01091553.1:359065-409700 GCA_019974015.1 Nephila pilipes | reverse complement strand
TTGATAGTATGTTACTTTACAAAAGTCTATAGGAATAATGTTTACATTTAGCCGGTAGGATAAGAGTTCCTCACTGGTGGAAACGTGAGATTTAAAATTTTGATAACATGAGAGTGAGACCGTGCCGAGCAATTCTACTGGAATTCCGATTTCCGACGACCAGGAATCATACCGAAACCCCGCATGAAGGCCGCCAGCATAAATCAACAGCGATGCCAGTCTTTACTTACGACCATCGATACCGTTGCAATGCCGAGTAAATATCTCCATCAATTTTCAAGGACTTTTTTTTCAATACGTATCTTTTGAGATGTTCCAATATGGCCGACCTATATCATTCGAAACAAACAAAGTGGAATTCTAATTAGGAAGCAGTGCAAGCCCTACCATGTATGTGAACTTAAAAAGAAAAATATATTTTCATCTGGGATTGTGTCAGCTAAGTTAAATTTTTAGTGAATTTTCAATGATTTACTAAATTTATAAAAATTAAATTAATTTCTAATTAGTAATTTTTAAAGCACTATTCCTGTAAATTGATTATTGTGATAACATTGCCTGATGTGTAATTGAAATTGGTATTCATTTAAATTTTGATACTTAGTTCTTATGAAATATAAAAAGTTAACATATTTTGGAATTTGATTAAATGTAATAAAAGTGTTTTTTGAAAAATATTACATCATGTGTTGTGTGTATTATCAAAGTTTGGAATTGTTCTAAAAGTGTCTGGTTTCTAAAAGTTTTTAACTATAAAAAGAAATGTGATATTATTATACATAGATGAAATAGCTTTTGAATTTAATTCTAAATGGATTTTTAGGCCACAGTCATATGTAAGAAATAACATTTTATTTTGTGTGTGTAGTAAAACAAAGTTTGTTTATATTTAATATTTCAGAATATTTTTAGTGAAACATTTTTTGAAACCACAAATTGAAATCTTATTATTGCTACAAGGTAAACAAACTAGAAAAATAATGTGTGATATATAAATGAATATGATTTAAATTTTATAATTTTTGCTTTATTAAGAAAAATATTTGAACAATGTTTAATTAGATCTGTGTGGTGAATATTCTAAAATATTATAAGAAATATCTATGAATTTACATATTTTAGTTTGAATTGAATAATTATTGAGAAATATTTTAGATTTGAATGAAGCATATTGTTGTTAAACATTACTTGAGAAATGATAAATAATATATTGATTTAAATGAAGTTGTTGTTGAAATAAGAAATGTTATATACTTTATGAAATGAATATTATATGGTTTTAAAATGAAAACCAACAATGTGTTTTATGTAATGAAAGTAAAAGAAAATTTTTGAATGTTTAATTATCAATAATACTATTTTAAGTTTAAAAGATGTTTTGTATTTAAAAGAATGTGTGTCTAGTTTAGATGATTTCTATAGATGAAGGTATTAATAAAGGAAGGTGGATAATTAATTTAAATGATGAATAATATGTATAAGTAATAAATAATTAAAATAGAATAGCTGTTCTAGTTTGACATGCGAACAAGTGTGGCACAGTTTTGTCAACCACATTTCTTCAGCTAATTTTGAAAAAGGTTTGGTTTAGAAATTGTTGTAGACTAAGACAATAAGAAAGCAATAAATAATACAAACATACTTTTATAACTACTTTTTAAATTTTATTAATATTTGTAAAACCAATTTTAAAAAACTTGCATTTCCATGTCTGTTGACATTCCTGTACCTGTGGAAAAATAGAGTTTTAAGTTTTTTCATGTTCATTCTTCACCCAGAGATGCATGTGGAAAATTTGTAAACAACGTATTGGATACTGTGTCAGAGTCTTGTCATCAGTGATAAAAATGCAATTGAATTTTAAGAATTGTCAAATTAATCTTTTTGAAATGTTATACTTGTTTTATATTACTTTTGATTTACAAAATGCCACCCACATATCTCTGTTGTTTAAGTATTTTTTTTACAGGTTCAAGAATTTGTTAGATGTTTAAGCACACTACTACACACAACAAATTTATATTTTTAATTAGTATTTAATATTTTGAATATCTTTTAAAATTGTATGTGTTCTAAAAGAATGAAGGGATTCCAAGGCATAAAATTTTTAAATTTTAAAATATGAATTATTTAGGTGTAACTTGTCTTAAACATAACTCTAAATTTTAAATTTGAATTTTTTTTCTTCCTTTGACACCCCTGTAAGATAAAGGTTATGTGTTAGGGCCCAACACACATCCGCATCTTGCGGAGGGGGGAAAATTGTAATGATTTAACTTTTAATTCAATAATTACCCTAAATAATAAATTAACTTTCTATTCTATCTCATTCCCTAATACAAAAGTAAAGAGTTCATTCTTATTTCCTGATCTCCTTCCAAAAGTATCCTATAATTTATTACATCAAGCGCTCTTGAAAAGGATTAATTCTGCTTAAACTAATTATAAATCTATCAAAAACAATCCCTTTTTAATTCCCTATCTACTATATTTCCCTGGAATCCCCTTATTCTTACCACGTGCTTATGACGTTTGATGGGAATTTTCCCTAGTATATAAGCAAAAACGCAACGAAAAACGTTCTCTCTTTTATACTGCGCTTGCTCTTTTTCATACAATTGTTCTGTTCTTACCAAAATGATGTAACCAAATACTACGTAATGAAAATGGTCTCTCTCTCACAGCTTTAAATAAAAATAAAAAGTCACTAAGCCTCGACTGTTATTGATAGTATGTTACTTTACAAAAGTCTATAGGAATAATGTTTACATATATATATATATATATATATATATATTTCAATAAGAAAATATGCATACAAAGGCCCTAGCTCAGGGTGGACCAGTTAGCAACAATCTAGCTAATCTGTATTTACATTTTTATGAATCAAACCACTTGAACAAATCTCTTTATGTTTTATATAGATATATAGACGACCTAATAATTTTAGTAAATGTAAATATTTTATGCCGAACATTGATTTTTATCCAAATTATTTAATTTTATTGCTGACAAATTCAGATACAAATAAGGCTGAATATTTAGATACAGAACCACAGCTAGAGGAACACATCATTTACAGTAATTCATTTAATAAAAAAAATGCATTCGGGATTAGGGTAATTAAAATTCCTTTCTGGGAAAGTAATATTTATTCATCCATGTGCAGAAACATTGTATTAAACTTTTTGCATCGTAATAAACTGCTAGTTACTCATGATAAAGATATATTAAATAATGTTAGAAATTTATAAGATAATGTATGGAATGCGATTGTCCATTAGTTTTTTAAAAAGATATTATACCAATAATTATATGATGGTTTATTTTGATGTGTTTTTAAGATTTCCCATGAGGAGTTCTCTGGACACTGGAGGATAATGAAATGTCATTTTATGAATTGTATTTGATATCAAAAATTATTTTATATAATAATAGTTTGTTTCACTAGAATCTTTATTTCATAAATTGATTTATATGAATTTTTAAAATTTACATCTTGGAGTAAGACCTGATTCTATTATCTTTTCGATTGGTGATCTATTAAAAAAAGGTAATCTTATACATAACGGCTATTACCTTTCAGGAATTTCATGGATTTTTGAACTTTCGATTCAAAAACAAATCCACCTCACAACATTAGGATTACAAAGATAGCTGCTAGTTAGTGGTTTAGTTGTGAAGATCTATTAAAATTTTTCATATTAGTACACATTTACAGACACATATTTTATTCAATTGGATTTCAAATAATTTTAACAAATAAAATTCTGATTTGTGTATCATTGGATATGATTTCTGGTCATGAATGTGTTTATTGGTGGATTTTTATTAAATATTTTATATTTTGAAACTTTTTGCACTCTTCATTAAGTACCATTGATTTCCAAACTTTATATTACAACAGTGCATGGTATTGTACGTCATCATTTAAAAAGTTTCTTAGACTATTACGCTGTGGTTCATGATCACTTGTCACAAGATGTTAATTTTTTGACTTTTGGCCTATGCAATTGTGAGATTTGAATTCATTTTTCATAAAAAACATGGATTCGGATATGTTGTTGTTTTTAAGTTTTAAATCTTTAAATAAAAATATTTAATCATACTGATTTATTGTTCTGGAAAAAACTTTTAAATTTTTAATAGGATAACTTGTCTTTAGATAATTTTTAATTGGATAGTTTTTAATTGAATATTTTAATTGGAAGTTTTTTAATTACATAGAATTTAATTGGATAGTTTTAATTGAATATTTTAATTGGAAATGTTTAATTGGATAATTTTTAATTGAATATTTTAATAGGCGGTTATTCATTAAAAAAATTTAATTGGAAAGGTTTTAGATGAAAATATTTTATATTTGTTTGGAAAACTATTGTTTTTGAAAAAAATTAGTAATTGAGATATTTTGCGTTTTTCTTGTTTCTTTTCTTTAATTTACAATTATTTCTTGTTTCTTTTCTTTAATTTACAATTTGAATTTTGGAGCAATCCATTTTTGCCCAACAAGGGGCATTGGGGGAGGCTTGGTACCAAAAACTAGTTTAACCCACGATTCAGTCCCCAGTTTGAAAATGCATGTTTTGTTTTGTTGAGTATTCAAATTATTCATTTAGTTTCAAATTTGATACAATTTTTGTGCATCTTTTTTACGTAGTTCTATAAATGTTTTTTTTTGCTAATTTTGGATTTTAATTGTTCTTTTACTTTTATGTTTCTTTAAAATAATGTTATTACTTTATCTTATACATATATATATATAAATATATATATAAATGTATATACAAACACACACACACATATATATTTCTATATTTATATATATAGTACTATATATATGTAGCACTTTCTTTGATATCAAGTGGTTTTATTTACGCTTATTGAGTTTTTTTTTTCGTTTAGAATTTCTCTCTCTTTCTCTCTCTCTCTCTCTCTCTCTCTATCCTTGTTTTTTTAAGATTCTATATTTCAATGAAAAATGTGCAGTCTTGAAAATTCAGTTCCTGTTCTGGAGAACCGCTACAGACATGATGTTAGAAAAAGATTAGAATTTTTTTTTGTAGGAAAAATAGTAGTTTACGAGTGATTTTCTTATTTGAGGAACAGTGAATTTTCAATAAAAAGTTGATCTCATTCTACACTCTTATAAACTGCCGGAAAACACAAAAATACAAGAGAATATGTGAATTTTACTTGAGGACCAATGACGGAGTTTAATGAAATGTCTTGGAGCTAGGTTCAGCGAATTTAAACTCAACACATTTGGATCAGAAGGGTGACTGCCAAATATGTGCTATGAATTCTAAAGAACCAACTCAAAGATCCATCTTCGCACTTCAGGTTTTGGCATAATTGAGCAACATGACTTCTTTCCACCATGCATCTTACTCTCTTGATTATACATATATATATATATATATATATATATATATATATATCTGTGTGTGCGTATCTGTGTGTAAAAGAAAAAATGTTATTTTTTTCACTAGAGAGTGTAATATTATTAAAATAATGTATTTTTCTCCTTGATTTAGAAAGAAAGTTCAAGATTTTGTGTATTAGTTTAATAATACAAACTATGTAGCAGTTAGTTAATCTTAAATTTAAAATCAAGATGAAAAGAAGGTCATTAAACGTATGTTTAACAAATATTAAAATGTAAAGTAAGTTCCATCCAAGAAGTTACAAAATTTATAAAATATGGTAGAAATATTTTCTAGTTATATGCATTCAATAAAATTAAATATGCATTTAACAAAAGTCTTCTTATTTATACATCATGTTGAACATTTAGACAATTTTGTAAGATAAATAATACATATCTACATTACTGAATATGTTTGAAATATTTTTGAAAGAAAGCTGCTTTAAGTTTTGTAAATGAAAGAGTTATTGCTTAAAAATTTAATATTCTACACGTATGATATAAAAACATAGTAATAAAACATCAAATGTTTATTTTTAAATTCAAATCCATACATATAAAGAAAATAAATTACTGAAATGTGAAGCTTATTTACTAAAGTTAAATGAAGTGTCAAATAATCAGTTTTGGTTATTTATCAGGATGACTGAATTTCAATATAGAATAAAATAAGTTACATTCTACATGTCATAGTTCTTAGCAGAAACAATTTTTCATTGCTTTTCAAAGCTGAGGAAGAGAGCCATTCATTTTAATAAAAAAAGTAAAGTATATTTTTTCCTAATGGAAAGAAGATAAATGGAAATGCAATTTATCATTCAGAATGATATTTCTAGTTTTTCTTTCGGAGTAAGAAAAAAATGATAAAATGCTTTTACTTTTATTTTGAATAAGCTGTACAATTAAGCTGAATGATTTTAAATTTTGCAAGTTCATGAAGGGACTTCATTAAATATAATTGAGTCTTTTCTTATATTTTAAAACTTTTTTTTTAAATTTCTAAGGAGCTACTAGACTGAATCGTGCGCAGTGAAATAAAAACTAAGTGTTAAAGAGATTTATTCATTTTTTTTTTTTGCGATGTGTTTCTAATTTTAAAACTGCAGCTAACTGGATGTTAAATGTAATTACTATTTATTTTCACATTAATTTCAAAATTTAGCTACAATTCATATTTTTTTAAGAAAATAAAATTATTTCTCCAGCAACCTTTTATAATATTTTTTTATTATAGTGTTTGTGTAAGAGATAGTGTGTGAGTCTTCCTCTTTCCTTCTTCTCATCTTTCTTTTTATTATGTTATGATTGTTGCACCATATTATGTCATAATTGAATTAATATAACTCATTATATTTTGCGAAGGTAACTGTAGTACCAATTTAATTAAGTTAAATGCATGCTATCTTAAAAGAAAAAAAATATTAGAAGTATGTAATACATTTAAATTTATTAGAATTATGAAAATAATAAATAGAATAAAAATATCTAATATTATGTTCGATTTAATTCACCCCTAAGTTTTGTTTATTTTTATCAATGAGAGAAAAGAATGAAAAATCTGAGATATTTTAATTATATTTTACAACATAAATATATGGAACCCTTGATGTAAGTCCATTCCCTGAATACTTTAACAGAAAATAAAGCCTATAATTTTATTTAGATTCTGAATTTTTGGGAGTAGTGTATATAATTTTATTTCTCAATGTTTACAACATTTTAAGCTTGTCTTATAAAAGATAATCTGCTATAATAACTAATGGACTATCTATATTCTGATAAATCAAATCTAATGCGAATCTCGAAATAATGAAGAAGAAATCATTTAAGTTGACTATGAAATGATGCATATAACAGAGAAGAATCGAAACGTATAAATCTTACTTAAATGGTAGGATATGGGTTTTGTGTTAAACGAAGAGATAAATTATGTTCTCCATTCTAACTAATCTAATTCTAGGAACTTTGAGCAGTTTCTAACAACATTAAAGTACATAATTACCAGCGAAGCACAATCTTTCACTCGCATACTGACGTGAAAATACATTAAAATATAAATGTCGTAATGTACTTAAGCAGAAACTACGATTATTAAGCACGAATCCTTTGTCAGTGACTAACCTTTGTACTACTAGCTATTGAAATCTTTCATCTCATTCACATTATGACATTTATTCTCAGGAGAAATACAGGAAGGTATCTCAACAAGATATCGATTCCTTGAAATATCATAATTCTGTTGTGTGTCTATATCAGACGGAAATTAAAAATTGACAACGATGTCATGGACTTTAAACATTTTATAAGCATAATTATTCTCTGAACGCAGTTTTGAGCTTCCTTTTGTCAGATCATGTTCTAAAATAATAAAGTTCTTAAGAATACTTGAATATGACTAAATATATAATAGGAATGATATATTCTCGATACTTAAAATTATTAAAATTTACTTTTCTGTACAAAATTCATCAAGGTTGCTCAAGTTTTAAAGTAGATTATTATAATTTGTATGCATTATTCATTTTTGTGACAGCTATAGTTAAATATTTCTTTCGAAATTTTCGATTTCTAAAAATTAGATTTATTATATTTATATGTTACTACATACAATTACCGATTGATTCTACATTTATTATCTTTAACTTAACATGCTTGATTACGAATCTTTATTATTTTCGCTAAAACTTCTACTTAAATTAATATATCGGGAAAGTTCAAAATCATTGTCCTGTTTTAAATATTACTTTTATCATATGATTAGAAAAAAAAACTAATTTAAATATTAAGGATTTATCTATAATTATGTACGTCATTTTAATAAATTGAATTTCTTTTTTTTTTTTAAAAATATCACAAAACCTGAGTGTATGTCTTTGAACCAAATGTAAAATTATTTTCATACATATATATACTGTTGTTCAAAATTAAGTGAATTTGCATATTTTGTAGAAATACATGAAAAGAATTAAACGAAATGTAAAACTATTGTTTCAAAACAAAGATTCAATTCTTGTACTTCGAATACGTAAGCGTATACGTGTATGGAGGCGGAACTGGTCGAAAAACAAGATTTATAAGTACGCTTGCCAAAATCCGTATTTTGTTTTGTAGTGCATTTCGCCGAATTTCTTGGTATTTTTTGCATCAATTGCTTAAATTAAAATTCAAACATTAAACGTGAGTAACGACCAAAGCTTAGATGATGGAATGAGGTGGCAAATTGTGGGTAGGCTAGAAGCAGGCCAGTATCAAATCCAGATTTCCAAAAATTCGATTTATTGCCCATGGCTGTGTGCAACTTATGGAAACAGTTTCAGGATACCAGATCCGTCGAGAGAAAGCCTGCTTAAGGTCGTCCAAGAGCCACGACGGCCAGAGAAGATTACCATATGTCCATCATAGCGAGACGTAACAGGGATGCAACATTTCTCAAGTCTCTCATGAGTTGTATGCTGCCACAGGAACCCGAATTAAAATCTGTCCAGTAGTTCTAGAGATAATCGACCAAATTGGAAAATTCTTTTAACTTCGAATAACAGTGTATGTTTATATATAGAGAGAGAGAAAGAAAGAGAGACAAAAATTTCATTTAATATATTTGATAAAAAATTACTTTTCCTTTACTTCCGGGACTCATAAAAGCTCCAGGATTGCAATATATTATACTTACATTAATCTAGATAAGTTTCAGGAAATTTGCTTGGAAAGCTGAAATTCCTTTGAAGATAAGTTTGAGATTATTTTAAAATATAATAAATTATAATATTTTTTTTATTAATCTTAAGAATGTTACTAATTTTTTTTTATATTTTTGTTTCAAATATGGATTTTTTCTCTTTTTATATTTTGTTCTTAAATCGTTTGTTTTTTTTAAGTGCATTTCCAATTTTACTACGTTTTTAACTCTTGAAATTCCTTTGCATTGGGTATTCCTTTTCACTGATAGAGGACGTTGCTATTTTTCGGGTTTCAACAAAATGAGGAATCTTTGTTGATATATTAGTGTTAAATATATATTTTAGTAAGGAAACTGTTACTTTTAAATATTTTTAATCTTTATCTTTTTCTGGATTATCCTTTCTCCATTTCCATTGGTAATGTTAGTATTTCTCTTTATCCGTATATATATATATGTGTGTGTGTGTGTGTGTGTGTGTGTGTGTGTGTGTGTGTGTGTGTGTGTGTGTGTGTGTGTGTGTGTGTGTGTGTGTGTGTGTGTGTTGGCTTCTTAGATTGTAGTGTTGACTTCTTGAATTAAGTTCTGTTTGAAATTTTTATGGTTTTCTATATTTTAGTATAACATTTTGTGCAAGGATGTTGAGCCCGTAAAATATGTTTAACCAACTACACATGCATATATACAAATGCACACTCGTACTCTCTTCTCATACTCCCTCTCTCTCTCTCTCTCTCTCACACACACACACACACACACAAACAACCACACACAAACACACACCCATATATATATCAAAAAATGCTCTTTATTCTCTTATGTTTTCTTGCTAATCCTCTCCTTTCTGGAACGTATTATAGAAAGGCTTAGAATATTTTAATCCACTATGCACTAATCTTAATGGTAAATTTAACTTTAATTTATATGGAGATCATACCAGAATATATGCAACCCTTTATTTTATGTATTCCATTCTAGACTAAGTTACTCGGCACACATACATTTTTTTAATTCTAAAAGTACTTTTTTATTTATTTTGAGTAATACAGATGCAAAGTTAAATTTTGACATCTGAAACTAATTTTTTAAGAAAAAATTATCTTTCAGATTAAATGTAAAAACTCCGAAGCATTTCAGTTACGTAAGCTACACATTCATTGACTTTTTTTTACCTCAGTCTGTAGAAGTTATTATGTCCCAAGAATAAATCCGTGTACCGTATTCCCACCCGCATAACACACATGGACTATTCTGTTCTTCGTTAAACTTTTCCTTTTACGCTTCAGGGAATTTACTCAGCGAAGGACTTAAAGAACTGAAAAGAATAACACCGTTGAAAGTGTCAAGAACATAATGGAAGAAAAGAGGGAAAAAATTGCTCTTATAGATCGCAGGCGCACTCTTGCAGAAATCTTCCTTCGAATTTAAATAGGAAAATTAACTTTGAAAGAATAGCAATTTAATGGATAAGAGATTTAGAAATTTCACCACGGATATATTTCAGATTTTGATTATAAACAACTAAATTACACTGAAATTTAAGTTTCATGTTTATTATTCAAGTACAGTGTAATACCTTTATTTTCAGAAAACTGTTCACTCATTAAAATGTAACTAATCCAACTAATCACTTTAAAATTAAGTAACAGATAATGGAGCATATTATTTATGAAATTAGTGTTTATAAAGCTTATAACCTATGATATAATAATTCTTATAAAATTATTATCGAAGTGCTTCGAAAGAAATATGTTATGTAAAATCGCAAAATATAATTTTTCAGAATGTATGAATTTTTTTAAAATGTATGATTTTGGATTTAAAAATAGTTGTTTCATGTTTGATGTTTTTTAAATTATTTTTTAATCTCTTGCGTCATTATTTTAATTTAGACATGTATACGGGAAATTCACCTAACTTTACTGAAAGATTTACATAAATTTATAATTTCCTTCCGTTAATAAAAGTAAAGAATACATTTTTTCACTCTCGAAAAACTAGGAAAAAGACAACAGAACAGGCTTTCTAATTGCGTCAGTAGAAACTATTAAAATTAAAAGGAATTACTTATAATTGTTATAATTAAATTGTAAAAAGTAAATTATAATTATCACAATTAATTTATCAAAGAAATCTCAAACTTTCAACATTATCTACTGAATTTACGTATGCTATCAGTATTAAATGCTTAGTTTATATTGAACTGAGACATTCTTTAAATAAAGATTTTAAGCAAAACCTTTAATTTTATAAAGAAATAAAAAATCTTCTAACTTCAAAACCTTTTACGTAAAAAAGAATAAAGAGAATCTTATTCAAAAACTCACATTTCTTTAAGCAGAGTAGCACTGACTATCGCTCTCTATTTAATGCAGTTTTTTTTTTTTTTCAAAATGAAATCTTTCTACTACAGATAAAACGTGATAAATATTGCATTTACTTCAACGTATTTGATCGGTGTATAGTTTCTGAGTATGACTGAAAGAAATACTAAGGCACATTATTTTGTAACTTTTCTTCACTGACAATTATACACTGAAATACGAAAGTTGCTATATACTTTCTAATACCATATGAAATTTTTGTCCATTTTACTTGGAAAAGTACTGCGTGACTTAACAAAACAGATTCATTGAATCAAATCAAATGATCGAACTAACAAATCATTGGATGTTTCCCAAAGAAATCTTCTGCCATTATGTGTCTACAGTCGTTTATAAGTACGAAAGTGTTGTCGGTGAAAGTTTTTCGGATTTTGTGATTTCTTAATCATTTCCTATATATTTCCAATGGGATTAGTAGCTAGGTGTCTAGGTGGTCAAATCATTGACTGAAACTATCCAAAATATTACTGAAATCTGTCGTGAATGATATTAGCCCAGTAACAGAGCGAAATGTTAGACTAGACCAATACATCTTTGTTCAGATACATGAATAGCTTCAAACGATCTTCATGAAGACGGACAGAAATATTTCTTTTAAATTATTGGTTTAATTTGACCAGAGATCCCAGTCAATGCTACATAAAAACAGCTAACATCATTATGGAGCTCCTACCAGCTTGCACGACTTGGGTCAATGGCCTCGTGGTGTTTGTAGCCCCCTCGAACCCTGCCATCAATTCTTATCAAATGTAATTGGGGTTCCTTTTATCAAGCAATGGTTTCCTAGACATTTAAAGTACAATTGATATGTTCACGACTTCAACAAAGGTACTACAGCCTTGATATGTTGTTAGTAAAGTCATACGAGTCAATTTTCTACTGCCATATCGCATTAACAACGAATATCATTGTATTGTTCTCGAGGACACTCCATCGTAAGTCTTTTAATGATTGCTTCTATCTGACGCAGTGTTGCTTGTCTGTTAATACTAAATTCTCTACACAAACGTCACTGGTTTTGGTCATTAAGTAGACACAGTTGGCCACTGCAATATCCAAGGTTGGAGATTGCCTGAAATTATGTATTTACGGCACAGTCTTGACAATGTGGGTGAAATAATGTTGAATTGCCTAACAATTTCAGAAATGGTATGCCTCATGAACATATGTCTAGCTAATATACTTCATTGAAAGTTCTTCTTTCTTGTAGTGTGGTCATAATCCCGTCAAAAAACTGTTCATGTGAATAACTTGAGAATAAATTTAATGAAAGCCCTGACAATTTACTGCTTACTTATATATTTGTTACGCGATGCTATTACCATCTGACTATTACATATTTCTATACATGACTTTTGACACTTCTGGATATATGTTTAATGATTTAAGATAACTTTATATTCAAAACTATATTTTTATATTGAAACGAATTATTCAGTTTGTTACGTTTAATTTCCTGTTTTCTAAATATTATGTCATTCAGAATAATCAATCATGTGTTCCTGAAAACTTCTGAAGTTAAAAAAACTGCTTCATAAATGTAGAAAAAAATCTAAACTTCAAAAGTAGTATGTTTAAAAAAATTAAATTTCAAATTCAGATTAGAAGCTAAAATTTAAATATGAATTAAAGTTTTGTGAATATAGAACAGAATAGAAAAAATTAATAAAAATTAATTTTTGAAATAATAAAGTCACTTGCATAGAATTTTTTCAAATATTCTATAATTAATTATTTTTATTATTCTTATTTTCTAATTTATCTTGAATTTAAGTACATTGTTTCTGTTTAATCAACAAATAATAGGAACTTTAACATTTAATTTTAAAATGTAATACAGCTGAAATTTAACCAATAAATAAAAGTTGTAAAACATAAACTATTACTTTATGATTGATTTTATAAGGTACGCAAAATGTTTGTTATAAAATATAATTTTTCAAAAAAAAATATTGTAAGCAGTTATTTAACTAAAGAATAAGGTGTGTATGTGAAAAAGAGAGATAATTTATTCTTACAATTAAGAAGATTATATAGTTTTTTGCACTCAGGCAAACAGTTTATTGTTATTTATTAAAAATTTTGAAATTATTTATTAAAGATTTCATCATTATTATATTCATTTGTATCAAATTCAGTATTAAACAATATGTTGCTTTTAATATAATCAACAATTTTGTAAAATGATAAAGAGAGGAAGATATTACAAGAGCCACAGTACCTTCTTTTTAAACCACACATATCATAGGTTCCCGGTCTTTTTTGGCCTGCTCCTCTCTTCCTTAAAACATTACTCACCACCTATTTTTAGCAGAAAATACACCTTCTCCAGTTTTTGAAATATATAACAACTCATAGTTTTCCAAATTTTATTTTATAGTCAATTTTCCAACTGTGATTGGATGGTGATCGTCTAAGGTTGTCAAGCCTTCCTTTAAAAAAGGATCTTGTTTAAAATATTGTCGAAACTACTTGTTCGAAACATGCGTTCAATGATTTTTAGTAATAACTACGCTTTACAGCACATTCTTGTAATTCTTGCTAAAGGAAGTGCTAGTAATTGATCATCAACGCCCCTAAATTTGCATTTTACTATAAACATTCCGTCAGAAACCAGCAACATCCACCTGTAAGCGTTACCTACCCGACTTGAAACCACTAGTTTATAATATATAGTTTCAAACAATTTAAATATCGATTGAAATGGTATCAAGCAATGACCTACAAGGTTTAATATTTTCGATTCTTCTACTTTGCTGCAATAAACTGTTAACTCTTTTTGTAACTGAAAACTTCAATAAGTATTTCAAAGATTCTTGTCATATGCATTGACAATTAATTTTTGAAAAAAAAAAATCAGTATAATATTTTGGTAAAGAATAAATTCAATTGATTCGATCTCAAGTTCTGATTTACCAGGATACTTATAAATATTTGATTCAACTGTAATAAATTTTAGCACTTGAGAAGACTGAAAATACTCATTAAGAATTTGCAAATATTCCTACAATACACATTAAAGACTGATATTTAAATATTTTCATTATTATATCTAATTTTTTTCAATAATTACTATAATTTAATAATTTAGGAATAAAAATATTAAAATAAATATGTTACATTGCACTACAAAATAAAAAAAAAATCAGGTATAATGATGAAAATATAAAATACATACATAAATGATTATGTATTTTATATAATGTAATTCACATTTATAATTTTGAATATATACAAGTATAATTGCAAACTTTAGTTTCTTAAATTCAAGTTATCTCAGATACACATAAGTCATTTAAAACAAAATAAACATATTTCATTTAATTCCCTTTCACAGATATACAGATAATATACTATGATGTAAAGAGCTCAAGCATGTATAAATTTTCTTC
Source organism: Nephila pilipes (assembly GCA_019974015.1). NCBI lineage: Eukaryota > Metazoa > Arthropoda > Arachnida > Araneae > Nephilidae > Nephila > Nephila pilipes. The sequence continues at coordinate 394,820 of BMAW01091553.1, read as the reverse complement.
AATAACTTCTAATTGCTAGTTGTCTGGACAATAGCCAACTACGTTGATAAGTTTTCTAAATATCAATATCAAAAATGTTACAATACAATAAGTTGGGAGTTATTCTTCTAGCTTATTTTAACATGGTTTTTTTTTATTCTCAAACTTTCATAGCTTTTCGCACTTGAATATAAAATTATACACTTTAGAATAAAATAATCTCTAGGAAAAAAGAAGTATGAAGAAAATAAAAATATAACTCATCGATTCTTCTTGTGGAATAAGAACTAAACAATATGAAATAAAAATAATGTTATTCGAAAATTTGATTTTATTTCGAAAAAATATCTTAAATAATATTTTTAGATAAACTTTATAAATATATTCCACAAATCGAGACATTCTTATTACTAAAATTCATAGTAATGAAATTATTAATACAATAAAAAAAGATTTCAAGAAAAAGACACATATGCTAAATGTTTCATAAATTTCTTTTCATCGTTCGAAACAATAGATAAGGAATTATGTTAAGACGTTTTAAATCATATTTCACAAATAGTTGTCATGACTTTACTGATTGCATCAATATGATACGCATTTCGAGTGGTTTTCTGGCACATAGTTGGCTTTACTTGAGAATAAAAACATATGTTATCTTAGACTAAGAAGGTGTAAAAGAGGAAAATTATGAATCTACTTTTGAAGTCTTCGTGAATATATTTATATTAATATGTCTTTTAAATTCATTTATTTTAAAACACTTTAAGTAAACTTTAACCTAGATAATTTTAAATGAAAAATATTTTTTTTTTAAATGGATACCATGTATTTATTTCATTTGGTCATGAATAATAGCTGAAAATAATTATTTCGCATTATTTTTTTTTATTTTTAAACTTAATTTCAATAAACCAATATATTATTTTTCATTATCTAGTTAAATTATTGTTTGTTTCTAATAATTTAAGTATGAAGAATACATTATTTTTCTTTCAGTGTAAATTCAGTTTATTTAACATTGCTGTTAAAATAAAATAATATTTAAATCCATTACTTAAAGTTGCTAAGCACTGATACCTTATGCAAATGTTCCGAATAAAGAATTGATTCAATATAAATGTGCCTTTTATTGTGTCGAAAGAGTATAATTTCGTATTTTAGGAAGAAAAGTTTATTCACGTTTTTATTAACATTGAAAGATAAACTCCTTAGGGATAGTTATCAATCTAATTTATTTTTTATCAATGGATACCATTCTAAGCATTCTTTTAAGTTTCTTTATTCTATAATCATAGAAATGGAATCTACTATATACGATTCTGTCAAGTAAAAATGATGCATTAGAAAATATGATAACTGCTTTGCTAGTAAATTTCCTCAAAAAATGCTGGATTTCAACAAATTTATTGATATATCCCTTTAATGCTTTTAAAAAGAAAACATTCAAACAAAAAAAGCAAAATAAATAGGAATATGCAGACTCTATCATGAAAATGAGAAAAATAACTGATCATTATGCAACATTTACGTACATTAAATGTTTTCAATGTGTAAGCGTATAAGATGATTTATACATATGAAATTACAAAAGAAAGAAGAAAAAAAAAGTGGCTAATTAAAACACTGCGGTACCAATTCTATGACTAATTATTTTTTATATTAAATTTACCACAGATTTTCGATTATACATTTTCCTCTCTAATAAATATTATTTTAACTGTAAGTAGTTCTTTCAGAGTCATAAACTGAATATAGAATAGTTCACTTCAAAATATAGCATCAATAATTGTCAAGATAAAAAATAATGATAAAAGAACCGAACCTCAGTTAGTTTATCAACGCTTGCGTAAATTAAAAATACCATAATTTTCGTTTGTTTATTTGTTTAGAAAGTATAAGAAAAACAGTAGCATATATTGTAGGTGATAATGTATGAAAGTAAGTTCATTGAATTAATTTTTTCATACTTTCACATCTCTAAGAACTTGCTTAACATTCTGAAGCTACATGTTCAACGTCAGTGAATTCAAAAGGTTACATTTAATAAAATAAATTAAATATATGAAATTCTGTTAAGCATTAAGCTAGGAATTATTGAAAAATATGTTTTTGGTTAAATTTTTATTGTGATTCTATTATTTTTCAACGTTATATTTAATTTGTAATTATAATACGCTTTCAGTAAAGTCAAATTAGTTGATTATTTTTAGATAACAAATTGTATTGTTTCTTATTATTAGGTCTCACAGAACCATACGTTAGGTAAATTTTACTAATGTTAAATTATTCTTGAGTAAGTAAATATATTTTATATCATTAAGTGAAATTAATCTTACAAACAAAAGAGAAATAACAAAAATATCATTTTGTGTGATTTTATAAAAAAGAAAACTTATGGTTTCATTTTTTAAGTAATGTTTAAATTTTTCCCTCTGTCTGCTATTTTTCACTACTAAACTCATGAAAGACATAGAAGAATTACATGTACCTTTAAAATAAAACAAAAGACTACTCTGACCTTTAAAATCAATTTTTGTGCTGTATTTTTACTACAACACCTTAACTATATGGAAATATATATTCGTGTGACTTGCATGCAAAAAATTCTGGAAAGCATCATTCAAACAGCACGTGACGACTTAGTCTAGACAGAACTTTGGGCAGACTTAAAAAGTTTCAGGCATGAATTTTAATGTTACGTATAGAGATGAAAATTTTCTTTGTTATTTTTGCTATAAAATAGGACAAAAATTTATCATTTTTCTCATCCGCTTCATTTTATTAATGTAATTCATAAAAGTGATATTTTAGCAATACATACTAAAAGAACTTTCATTAAATTGAAAAAAAAATGCAAAACTAGTGGTTTTTGAAAAATAGAATTCCACGTTATGTCAAAATGGTAGAGCATGTCTGATTCAGATAAAGTAACAAAATATCCTTCAAAATGTTTCCTGCTTTTCTAGACATAGTATCTCATATTAATTCTTTTGGAAAAATATTTTATTATACTAGGTTTTTAAAATAGTTTAAGAACTAAAGTTTAATATTTTTCAGATTTGCTGTAATAAAATTATGAATTAATATTTGTTTTAATACATTATTACTGATATAACTTGAGGGGAAAAAATAATCTTTTATAAAAAAAAAAACCTTTTCTTTTAAAATATATTTACATTTTCTAAATTTCTGTGCAGGACTTTTATATCATTTAAAAATTACCCTTTATTTTAATTAGTTTTTTTTCTCAAGTCCATGAAATAATTTAAGAAAAATACATTTTTCAAATACATTTTGGGAAATAAATATACTGTATACCATACTCTCTGAATAAAATTTAATGAAATTTTTAAACATGACATATAAATTGGACCAAAATTAAAATAGCTACAAAAGTTTTATATACAGCTTAGGTAAGTTTTTTTTTAAACTTAGTCAATTAGTTTAGGAACAAATATAATTCATTTATTTTATTTTAGAGGAAATTAGATCTTCTAATATCTTTTGCTTACTAGACCATTAATTTTACTTATTTGATTTATGAATAAAATATTCTCATGATGCTAAAAAAGACTTAAATGGTACCAAAATATACCAGAGAAATTATAAACTGGATTAAGATTCCTCGTTTTGTGACAAATATCTTTTAAAATTTCAGTGGAATTTAAATGTCTTGTACTTAATAAGGAAATTGAATCATTCTACTTAGTTATATGAGTAATTTTTTAATCGAAAATATTTTTTTTTCTTAGAAGAATATGACCATTAATTTTGAGATCTAACTTTACATATTTTTGCATTTAGCTACCATTTCTTAAACAAAAAGGTATTCGTTAATTATACAAAATATTTTACACGTCACATATAAATTAATACATATGACATGGTAGACCAACTTTTTTAATGATATCATTGTATAATTTCTTTGCAAAAGTTATAGAACTTTTGTAATTTTGGAAATTTTAATTTTTTTCTCTTCCTCATACGTAAATTTTTTTTAAAAAAAATTTAGATATTATTTCGAACAAAACGCTCTTATTTCAACATATGTACAGGTATCCTTTATACAAGCATAAACAACTTTGATTATAAAATATAATTTTTTTAATGTACTAAATGCAGCTATGCATTTCACCATCATATATATCTTGTCCATTATCAACTAAGAGAGGAAAAGACTGATTAAATAAATAATTTTATATTGATTTAAATATCATTATTAAGTTTAAGAAATATTAAAGCTATACTTGTAATTTTAAAAAATATATGTGTGTAACAAAAGCAACAGGATATAAATACAATATCTTACTGTTTCTCAGAAATCTTGGTATCTTTATGCTATAATAATAACCAGGACCTAGAATAATGTTGTCGCATAAATAAACAATAAATGTTTTCCCAAAATTAATTTCATTATAAAAAATAACCAAAATAAAAGAACTCATTATTTGATTAATATTTCTGATACCTTGAAGCGAATTATATTGACCTGAAAAGAGAATTTGATTATATATTCTCTAGGAAAAAAACTCTTCAAAATAGCAAATAGCATTTCCAATTCTTTTCAAACCTATTTTCTTAATAGCCTAAGCAAAAAACTTGTGAACACTATGGCAAACATGGAGAAAGCTTTTTAGAATAGGAAAAAAATGTGAGCAAGCGCAACGAAAAGAAAGGGGGAAGCGATTCATTGCCCCGAAGAACAAAACGCTTTAAGAGAATATAAATGTCAACCTCTTGGGTGCTATCAGGTTGTTTTTCAACCTGTTCCCCCAGAGTACAAGAACATCTTTCAAAACGAATAGTCCTTAGAGATCGATGAACATTTGCAATGTCCTCTAAAGAAAACCAAGCGTAAGATCTATAGTTTGCGGTTTATTTTCGCGTACCGAATGGCCCATGAAGATCTCGACATTTAGAAGAATAGATGGCTGAGAACGCACTGCAACGCTTCTATTTGTTCCTGGGATTCGTTTTGTGATCGCTTCTACAAAACATGTACTGATGTAAGGCGCTACGCAAAATATGAAAAAAATTCGAATGCGTCATATTTAGATTGTGTAATTTTTAGATAGAGGTTGAGTTTCCTTTTTCAAAATATTTTTTTGTCATATGAATCTAGAATAATTTATTAAAAAAGCGAAAAAGATGATAAAATTTTAAACTACAAAACTATTATGATATTTATAATGCATAAAGTAAGAACATTTTTAAGGTGATGCAAATGACAAGATATCAATTAACTTTTAAATATTGGGAGGAAAAAATAAATGTTGGAAGTGAAGCTGCAAAATGTACTAAGGAATTTGTTTTAAAATTTAAATGTTAGAAATGAAACAAATCAATGTGTTTTTTTATTTCTAAGAAATATGAATAGACTGTTTTATTTTCTATTGCATTTAAAAATGATGATAATTATTTGCAAAGAAAAAATAAGTGAATTTTATGTAATGCTAATAATGAGGAGGAGTGGTGACTTTGTGAAAACATTGTAATCTTTATAAATATTACCTGGAAATCTCTCAAAAATGGCAGTTATGACTCATCAGTATCTCTTTCTTTTCATTCTCTTAATTACGAAAGCTAGCGATGCTTTTAAAAAGTCTTGGTAGTGATTTTATACCAGTATACAATATCATGAATTCGATAGATAAATAATATAATATTTATCATAATAACCAGAAAAAATATTACGAAGTAGTATAAAAACGTTGAAATATTATCACGATAGTATCAAAATCTAGAACAAAATATATGAGTACTTTTATTCAATAAAAGCATGTAAAATAACAAACTTCTCAGCGTTTTATTAATTTTTTTTGGTATGTAAGGAACATTCAATTAAAATTTATATATGAAAATATCAAGTTTATTTTTGGGATTTTATGAATATAATTTGTGTAATATATAACTGAAAATTTATGAAATATTTTATTTTTAAAGTAATTATTTATAAAAAAAAATAATTTATGCCTATAAAAGTCCAGCAGAAAACCCAATGGCAAGGGGAAGTAACATGCTTCTTCTGATACCGAAAGTTAAAATGAAATTTTAATCTTAATTTAGCAATGGAAAATAGAAATGAAATAATCGGTTGTTGTAAAGAAATATTATATTATAGAACTGAATTATTTTCTGTAAGGAGATCAATTAATTTCTTTCACATTTATACTAAATAATCAAATATGAATACTCTAAAGGTTAGTAAAATCGCTTAAGGTATGAATGAAAAACTTTATGAGGATAGGCAAATATATTTGAAAAAACACAATTCTATGGAGCGCAAGTCTCTCACAATAAGGGTATGACCCCCTCAATCTCAAAAGGGAGCGAATGACCCCTTTCAGACAACTAGATAAATGAATCCACATACGACCCCCGAAAGGACTGGTTTTCTGAATGAAGGGAACTGAACAGAACCAGGTGGCGATGTAATTTTTAGACAGTTTACAGAATGGAAAGCAGATTGGTAAGATAAGTTAGTGGATGGAATGGATGAGGAAAGGAATTGTAAATAGATTGTGTACAGGGATGAGAAACAAAGGAAACAATCTTTTGTTTATCGCATGTCACTCAAAAAGAAAGACATGATTTAACTCTTTTTTGCTTTACTAATTAAAAATTACGCTGATCATCAATTCTATTTAGATAATATTATATAAGTGCGTTTCTCTCATATCTGAAGAGTAAAAACAAATGCCTATTACATAGGTTATATTTTGTGTTATTTTACAAAAATAGTAAGGAAATTAACTATTATAGAGCAAAATACAAATACGAATAGTTTAGCAAAATAACATATATTATGGAAAAATATATGAGGGTAATGTTAATATTCTCGTAATTGTATAGTTTGAAAGCATTTCAAATCTGCCAAAATAAGTAATTAAAGTTCACTGTTGCGTAGATTATAACAGTGAACTTTAAAAAAATATTTCTACTCATTCAAATTTGAAGCATTTTATGCTGTAATATTTTAAATAAAAATTGATTACATTGTTTACTTTTCGTATATAATGTTAGTAGTAAAAATGTACTTAAATAAGAAGAATTGCAATAAATTTATTTTGCATTTAATTTGAAATTTATTTTACCATAACGTTGAATGTAATTCAATGATTAAGATATGTCTTATTCAATGCATTTTCTGACATTCAATTACTTGATGGTTTATTACAACACATATCTGCAAACTTTAAATTAAGTGATTAACTCCACTAACTAATCATGAATTTAAAATATTTTCCACATTATGTATTTATTAGAGAAATCAGATCAAATTTTCAAACGTGCCATATATTTCTTGATATTATTTTTTTGCATTTCTTTATCTTCTTAAATATGTCTTTTACTTAATTTTGAATTATAATTTTATTGCATTTTGTGGTACCTAAACAGTTTCTTAAGGATTTACTTTATTAAAAGATGTTATTGATTTTCCTGCGTGTTTCTCAACAATGCCGAAGTAAAATATTCTTAAAAAAATATTTTAGTGGTAATTCTTAAAATGTTCAATGCATTTAGGCAAAGTTAAATTTTTGAAATAATTGTCACAAGTTAAAAAAGTAATTAATCTTCAGCTGTTGTGAGATATTTCACACCTCATGTAACTTTCTCAAAACATTTACACAATTATTTCCATTACTGTAAAACTCCTGAACTATTTGAAATAATTTATTTATTTTTTTTGTTAAAAACTGTTCAAATAATTTATTGTATATATTATGCATATATATCATGAACTTTCAAAATATTCTTTACATTTAAGGGAATTGAGAACTTCTAATAAGATCCTCATGTGCTTCACTTTTTCTTTTTTTTTTCTTTTGTAATAGTGAATAAATTTATGTATTTCTCATTTTTCTTAACGAATCCAATAGCATTCTTAAAAATGCTCTTTCGAAGTATCTTTGATTCGATTTAATTTCTTCGTAATAGTGGTTAAATTTACATAAGAAATTTTCAAGAACATTCATGTTGCTCATAGAGACTTCAAAGATGTTTTATTTGGGAAAAAATATTTCAAAAAGTGATCTTTTTAATTTCTTTCAACTTTAGAATTGATTTATAATTATTTATTGTAACTAAAATTGAAGAACTTATAATATATTTATTTATTTTACCATTTATGTAATTAATCAGTTGAGTTGATATTTGATTTTCCCAGATTTCAAAGCTTCCTTTTCATTGTTTGTTATTTTCCTGGATTCCCTGTTTTCAAAAGGTTTCAGGTAAAAATGCTAAATTTGTAATAATATAATTCTTTTTCTTCTGTTGCAATCTATGATGACTTAAAAAAATAAATACTTGATGAAATTGTAAATATTCCTGTTTACGAATCACTTATAATTTAGAAATAGGTTCAAAACCCATCGGATCATTTCAATATATTCAAAATAGATTAACTACTAAATAGCTACAGCTGTTTCGAAATTTAAACTTGTTTGCAAGTATGACATTAATTTGAAATTTTGTAAGTATTAATTTTTATTTTTCTTTCAAGAAAGGAATTCATATATTTAAAATAACATGTATTAAAATATCCAATTTTCACATTTTAATAATACTTTTTAGTTTTATACAATATTAACTTTCTCTAAATCTCCAAAATTCGATCAAATGCACTGCTTTGTCAAATGGTTGCTATTTCCTACAAAACATTTCTTTCTTATTAACCAATCGATTACGATCAATATTCACTCTCAAATTGCAATAAAATGTCCCTACTTCTTTTGTTTTTGTCCGTTTTTCAGTCCAGTTTGTTTTTTTCAAAAGCATATGGACGTCTGAGAAATGCGGATTAGTATAACAAAAATATCTTACATTTATCTTTTAATAATAAATCTAATATTATTCATATAAGTCTTTATTCGTACCTGTTTTCCATTTGGATTTTTCGTACATTCATACAGTTTAATTCACTTAAAATTTGTCACATTTTCACTCCTTCTTAAAACAGTAAGAATTGCATACAATACACCATTTTGGTTAATTAATTCTTAACAAAAGTGTTTTTTCGTTAAAAGTAGAATGAAACATAAAATCATAGGTTTAAGTATAGTTTGAGAGAAAAAAAATTATTACATTGTTTCTTAAAAATTTATTTTAAAAACACTCATAAGATGATGATAAGAACTAGATGCAGAAAATGAACATTTTTAAAAAATCTTTGCTCATAAATAAATTATCTTGTATGCTTTTAAGCAATATATCCATATTTAACTTCAGTTAAATTTCTATTCATTGACATAAGACTTAATTTTAAATAGCTCTAGTAATTAATTTTATTTTGATTTTCTCTAGTGAAAATTTCGCAGTTCTGTTCTTCTCCAACTTCTGCATATTGAATGGATTTTCCAATCAATTTTCATCTGAGTAGTAATTTTAATTTTAATCTGATCTTGAAAAGCATTCATTACTCTATGCTAATGTACAGGCATTTGAGTGATACAGACATAGCCTTTGATCAAATTTGACACGAAACAACCATTCGTTAGATCAATAATTGATGTTCAAGGTTTGTTAGGATATGAAAAGAGCACATTTTACAGTATGTGAATCCTCATTTCTTTTAATATTACTCGAAAAATGAAATCTTTTATACATACACAAAAATATTTTATTTCATAACAACTTGTTAAATTTTATAACATAGAAAAAAAATATTGTAAATAGATGCAATTAAAATGTATATCTTTGGAATAATTACTTCTTTTATTAATCACATATTCATGGGGGGGGGAAGAAACGCTTCTGCCGTAAAGAATGAGCCAAGTGAAACAAAATCCGATTTTCAGACATTAATAACTCATTCATAATTAATTTGTAATTAATCATACTCATAAATAATAAGTGTAACAAATACTTTTATAGCGTAAGAATTTTTGAATAAAAAATAACTTCATAATTAATATAAAACTTGTTGCGAAATTAGGAGAAAATTTTATGCAAAATAAGTTTTCTGAGTATTTTGTAAATTAAATATTGTGTAAAGGAATTAATTCTAACAGTACCGTATTATTAATTATTTGAAGAAGTGGGACAAAGTAATTTATATTTATATATTTTCTCAACATTGGTACAAAATCATAATTTTTCGTATTTTAAATAGGCATGTATAACAAAATATGGTAAGACATTTCTTCGCAATGCAGTTGAAAGAACATAGGCATATATAATTGTTACATTATTTATATATATATATATATATATATATATATATATATATATATATATATGTGTGTGTGTGTGTTATTTTTAAAGTTGCAAAATATGAATCCAAATACGGCTTCGATTGTGCTTACAGTAACAATTTTTTTTTAAAAATAAAGGATTTTTTGCTTCGCATTTAATTCCTTAGAATATACTTTTTTTGTCATAAATATGTAATGTTTATTATGTATTTATCTTTAAAAATAATTTTTTTCAAATGGTTTCTTACATAATAATGGTAATTTCTTCTTTTAAAAGGAATTATAATCTCTTTCCCAGGAGATTGAACTGCCCTAAATAATTAACTCAATTTTGCTCGTAAAATAACAATATTTTCTCCCAGAAAACAAGGATTATAAGAAATTATTTGCTGAAGAATTTCTTCACCTGTGTAAACTAAAACCATCTCACTTTCTTTTTTTTTTTTTTTTTTTTTTTTTTTTTTTTCTTCTTTTTTCCCGTTACATACAGTTTTGGAACAATGTATGTCCTAAAAACACATAAACTTCAACAGCTTCATTGATACCTTAAGTTTGAGCTTCTAGTTAGAGATATTATATATATATAGTAAGAACCATTTAAAAGCACAAGTGTTCGAGGCGTAGAGTAAATCGAAAGGAATTTCAGCTTGGACATACGATACTCTGAATAAAGATGACTCAAGAATGTATCCAGAAGCAGTACATACAATTTATTGACTTTGAAAGTATCCGTGTAGTAGACCTTTGTGAAGTAATATGATTGGAGAGATGATTTCGTCTTTACTTTTATTGGAGAGATATGATAGTTGCTTGGTATGGCATTAATGGATAAGAGATGAAAGATATATGCGTTCTGGTGGCTCAGATCGTCTTATGATCCCAAATGATTATGAGGATAGTGCATTTACAAAAGGGACCATAACCGCATCAACAACATTGATAGCATCTATTTTATGTATGTTACATCTCCATAAGTGAACGGTATTATGAAGGTAAGCCTTTCGGTAAAAACTGACCGATAACGGACTCTGGAATCGATGTCCTTTAAAATGATTATTTTTTCTATCCGTCAAGGTGGTGTGTATCTGTGTTTGGAGGTATGTTATCTTCAGCGGTGAGTCTCTGTTAAGTGTCTGGGCTGATAACTCCCGAAGATGCGTGTGGAGGTGGCTAGTGCAATAGTTGATTCACACTTGTTGTCCCGAGAATTCAGTTAGTACACTTGATGTAGCACGTACATAGGGTGTAACAGTGTTGGGAACTATTGATTATTTGTAGCCATTTTTCAGGGAATTTTGATGACGCGCAGTTACGTAGATGGCATTTAATGACCATTTTAGTGTCTATGTTATTATGTCACCCAGATGTTATTTATATGACCTACAACGATCAGTAAAATATATCAAGAAACTTTAAATAATATCTTCGATGATATGACGTACTTCCATGGTGTCCCCAGCTAAAAGCTGTCTCTCCAAAAGTGCACTTTGGGCTCATACCTTGAAGATGACTGCGAATGCTCCTGAGTGTCGCTGAATGAATTAACAGCCTATTTGTAAAGTTTATGTCAAGATGTTACACCGGGTTATATTCGACTTAATTTATTTATTTCTACTTCGTGTTATGGTTGGTTTATTTAGAAGAAATGGCCTATATATTGCTGATAATTATTTAAAGTCAAATTATTAAGCTTACAAGTGTGGGCCTGAGTGACTTTGGAAGATATATAAGCACAAAAAAGATTGTCACAGAATTGTGCACTCGTACACTTCCCTTACACTTTCCGTATTTTCCATTAGTAAATTTTATAAGGTAGCAGACAAAATAAGTAGTCCCGAATGTATAAATGACAAAATACAATGGAGAATTGATTGTAGATTTGGGATAGACCAAAATTCCGGTGGCCTAAAGTATGAATTTTTAAATGCATAGTATCGTTTGTAATTTACGTACACTTTTGACCCATACTGATTAGACCTGAACAAGGTCATCCAAAATCGTTAACGACGAACAAGGATCGATATTTAGCTCTTTAAACACGTGACAAACGGCTAAAGCTTTACAGTTCTAACATGAATGTATACTACTACTGGAGCCCGAGTTTCACGGTCTAGAATTGGACGAAGGTGTCATGAGAAAGGGATGTATTCCAAAGGATCCGTTTCCTGTGTCCCATTCATTTAGGTTCACAAGAGTGCCAGTTTATCTTGGTGCAGACAACATGAGCTGTGGACAATTTCTTTATTCTATATCATAAATGTGCATTCTAAAAAATTTCATTAAATTCTAATCATTTGTTTTTCAGACATTAGGCACAGTGTGCAAATTCTTTTAATTTTGCATACGAAGATATATATATATATATATATATATATATATAGAGAGAGAGAGAGAGAGAGAGAGAGATTATTGAATAACTAAGAAGGTCTAACCTAAGATTTTGAAATTAAATTAATATTTCTATAATTTGTTCAAACATGATAAAAATCTGCACATATAAATATCATGATAAAACAATAGCGCAATACGTAGATAAGTGACTAGTGTCAAATACTATGATGTCAAAAAAATTATCTTTTAAACGCACGTCGGACATATATATAGAATCGGCGTTTTGCACTGGATAGGTTTGTGCGTCGTCGGGTTCTTAGATCTGCGGTGTGGCTTATGGTAACATTTCTATGTAACATGTGAGATACCACGCACTTAATCAGAAACACGTTTTTGATATAAACAATCATTTCAGCTTCCATGAGCATAAATTCTGTAGTGTTTATTCATCTTTAATTTTATTCATACAGTTTATTTTAACTATTTTTTTCATACAGTTTATTTTAACTATTTTATTCATACAGTTTATTTTAACTATTTTATTCATAGAGTTTAATTTAACTACTTTCATCATAATATTTATTTCAGTTGTTTTCTGGTTTGTTTTATTGCATCTGCATTATAGATAAGTGTTCGATAAGGAAATTGGAAATTCATAAGAAAGCAAACTGCAAATACATGTTCAAGAAGTTAGAAGCAAAATAAAAGTGATAAGAAAATACGATTCTATTTAGCACTAAGAGTTCCACAGAATGAAGATAAAGATATTCTGAAACCTGAGAGTTACTTACAGTGAAATATTGGCAAAAGAAAGGTGATATAAAAGTAAATTACGTTGACAGATTGAGATAAAACATCCAGATTTAAACAAATCAGTCCCTTAAATTTTTTCAAAAGTAAACTGGATACGTTTAATATGTAAAATACTTTTGCATTTAGCCAAGATCAATGAAAACTTCATATATGATTAGTTATAGAATTGAAAAACTTGTAAGCTGCAGACAGTTGACGAAACTGTAGTGCTTCCAGTAATAAATGAGGAAGATTAAGCTATGTTATTAAGATATACAAACAGATCATTTCAAAATTGTTATAATCGTGTTGTACGAAAAGAGATGGGATCTACAAAAAAAATCATTTTTTCTCCACGTAGAAGTACGATGGTTATCAAGAGGGAAACTCCTAGTAAGACTTGCAGAATTCCTTAAGGCAGTCGCAACGATTCTTGGAGATTGAAACGAAATAAAAAAATCGTTCTTCTGTTGAAATAGGATTTGTAGATCACGCATTAATATAAATATTCACAAACGGAATGAAATTTATGCTTATAAAATGCATTAGGAGAAGTAGATGTATTTACAGTGAATTATAAATCTCAAGAATTCTTCAAAAAACTATTTTCATGCATAAATAACATTAGAGAGAACAGATATGAGAGATTATAAATGTTTCAAACACTTATATGTTAAAATAATGTTAAAGTTTCTGGTAGATTAATTACCATGTTCTCAAAACACTTTAATGCTTTAAAAGTAATTTAATTATTACTTTACTTAAGAATTGAAAGACTACCAATATATACAGGACCTGGACTGTATTTACCTTAAAAGACAAACTTTAATATTGGTAAATTGTTCAAATTTGATTGAGAATATATATATATATATACTCCTCTAACTTTTACAACTTCATATTGTTCTTAAGTTGTATTTTCGGTAATGTTAGGAATCAAAATCAGCTATCGAAATAAACAACCCTTGTTGAATTCCTTGTGTCTGAAAGCAAATCAAAAATTCACTTGGATTGCATTGCCATCCTCCCACATGTCTTATTAAGAATATGTTTTGTAAAATCATATTTGATATAAATATCTTTTCTTCACCAAACATTCTTTTTGATACATAAAATCTTTTCCGGAAAGAATGTGAGCTTTGAGTTTCTCAAAAAAATCATTGCGCTGACGAATTAAGTGGGCTACTATAGTGTTCTCAGTGTCCATTGCAGCCAACATATTCCAAAGGCACAATTCGAACAATCAACCTGACGTGCAACATAGTCCGCTGACCATTCTGCGGTTTTCTTGTCGATGATGAGATCCCCACATCAAAACTCGCTTCTGTTAACGGAATGTCTTCTATTAAGTCTAATTATTATTCTATGCATACTTAAGTCCTCTGAGAGTTGCTATGTGTTCATTTCGCTTAAGAATCTTCCACTGTCCGGTTTATATAGGACCCTACTACAGGGTTTGTGGTTATGTGCAAAGACACTAAATTTGAATCCCTTTTACTTCGGACATCATTCGACTACTTTCCAAAGATTAGCGATTGAATCTCGCTTCTTTCTTGGTGCGCTATTTTCAATGTTCCTAAGTGTGTATCGAAGAAAGTACACATTTTCATTTTACCAAGTTATGTTTTAAAATCCAATAGAGTTTCATTGCGTCTCAATTTAAAATTTCATTTTTATATAGCTGTGTTAAAGCATTTCTTAAATATTTTATGTATAAAAAAATAAATTTACAAAATTCACGGATTTAATTTACGAGTAAACATCGTAATGAATGATTTACAAAATCTCTGAAAATGTTATTATTATAAAAAATTTACTTGTCATGATCAAGTGCTCTTTAATGTATATTTTAATTTTTTATAAATTTTATTTTATACAAATGAAGTGTATTTTTCATTGTATCCTGAGTTTATTAACTGAACTTTGTTTATAGCTATGTTATATTAAGTATAAGCAAAGCTATACAATAAAGTAAGCGGATAGATCACAAGCCTACTGCATCAGAAACAAAATTAATTCATTGACTGTTGTAATAATTTTGAATAGTGTAATTATAAATTAGGTATATTGTAACATCAAATCAATTATTTTCATTATTTTAGTTTATTAGAAAGTAATAATTACTAATTTAAAATTTAGAACAAATATTCTAGATTTGAAATTCCACTTAAGACAAAAGAAGGGTCGTGATAAACCTTATCACAGCAATGGACTACGTCAATGTATACTGCTTTCTTTATTCTTCTTTTTTTTGTAACCCAGTTGTTGAAAGAAGTTTTACAATATAAATATAACTGATATTTGGTTGAAGAATGATTTCTATCACTTTTTTTAATTCAAAATTTAATTAATTCGCGATTCTAGTGGCTCGTAAGTAATCACATCTAGGTTTTCTTGAGAAAATGTCCTTTTCTGATCACTGCTAACAACCATAATGGAGCTGATATAACCTTACTAAATATTTTAATAATATTACAAAAAATTCCCACCATCTCACAGTTCTTTTATAGGTCCTCATTCAATGCCAATGAGCTGTGAATATAGCCTACTTCATCACTTTAAAGACATTCTTGACTCAAATAGAGCTCTCAACATGCATCCAAATTGGAAGATAAATAACGCTCACGAAATTTACATTGCGTATTTAAAGCAAAAGTGATCTACATTTTCATAGTGGTGTTCATTTTACAACTCTTATACTTCTGGCATGAAGTTTGAATGCACATCCTCATTCAGATGGGCAAAGACAGCTCAAAAATTTAATTTATCTAACTATTATTCTTAGTACTTCGATTTTTTCCTTTACTGTATATTAATTGTAGTTCAAAACAAGAAAATAACTACGTTAGAATTATTTTTTTATGTTTGGTTCGTTGGATAAAGTTTATTATGCCGGCCTCCTTTGATATTCATCGAATTGACTTATTCCTCACTGAAAATTTTAAATTGCATAATCAGAGAAAAAATATACTTAAACATTTAGAAAGATATTTTTGGTATTCTTAGTTTTGTGTTAGGTTTAATAATTCATCATATACACAATTAAGTTTAGTGTTTGTCATAAAACTATTTTATTTATCTTTGTAAAATAAATTTCAAAACTCTTTTAAAAATGCGCTTACATAGATACTTCTTTTATTTTCACTCTTCAAAAATTTTAAAATTTCCATTTTGAAAACATTACCATTTTAATTTATTGGAACAAACATTTTGATCATGAAAACATTTCCTTTTCATTTTTAATCTCCATATATAACGTTTCCATCAAATTTAAAATGACTGAGATTTATTTACAAAAACAAAAATGCCCTGTAATAAACTAGAATATTTCATCTATACATTCTTTTTGCTGGAAAACAAAATGAGTATAGAATGAAAATATGAGCGTTTTATGTCGATGATATTGATTGAATGAAATTTAAAATATATAATCGGTAACATACGTGTACCTCGATATAAATAGTGGAGTTTGAAGCACAGTATAATTACTTAATTTTGCTTTTTTTATATTTAGCAACAGCAAAATATTTCTAAATTAGTTTTTCTATGCTATGGGAGTCAATTAAATGGGTTCCGATGCCCAAAACTATCATTTATATGCAGTAGATCTATTCAAGTTAGAAACAAAATGAAATATGCAACACGAACGTTTGATTTCTATTCTAAAAGAGGAAATTTTTTAAAATATTTAAGAGAAAAATTACCTATTTTGGAGAAATCAAATCGATGAGGAACATATGCTTATAAAAGAATTTTATTTGTTTTTTTTAGAAATATACTTAAGTAGATTTACTATATATCGGATGCGATGCTTTTACAACGCTGATTGCTAAATTGGGGCCCATTATAAAAAAAAATTACTATCAGAGTTCAATTAATGAAATAATTACTTTATTGTCAGTAAAATTTTTAATGCATGTTATTTGCTTACAACAGTTGTAACACGTGCATGTATATTGGGAACTTAAAATAACTATATTTTGAAATTAACAAATAATTTATAAATTACAAAAAGATTTTGAATATTGAAGAGAATTATTTACTTTATCATTTTCTTCTATATTTTTAAAACAGACAGGATATTTTAGGTTGACTAGAACTCCCATCATTTGTTTAAAAATGTTATTCAGTCCTAATTAGTTAATGATTAATTATTAATGTGAACATAATTCCATTATAAATATACAAAAGTAATTACAACTTTTCAATAAAATATTTTATTTTTATTAAGAAAATTAATGCTTAAAAATGAATCAGAGAGACATTTTGATAAATAAATTATAGTTAAATTTTGAATATAAATAATTATTTTGTACGGTAATAATAAATATTAAATTTATATGGTATATGTTTGTGACAATATAGTATTTTTTTATGTGTAAATTTATTTATATTCTGAATTATTCAATTTCTATCAATAATTTATGGCATTTGATAATATAAAATTTATTGTCATCCTCAGATAAATTAATTATTTGATAGATGCTTGCATTCTAAGTAGAAAAAAACTACTCTCATTCGCTACACTAGATATTTCAATACAAAATGTTCTTTCTTTATCCAAGAAAAAGTAATAAAAACTATCGAAACCCCCTTCCTCAAACACCGTCTAATTTACACCGTAAAGAGAAAATGACTGTATTCCTATTTCAGAACCATTTTGATTTATATTCGTAATAAAATCATAAGAGATGCATCGATGTTCTTGTTCAAAACTTCAACTGCAACGAGCTAGAATTTATTTTACTATACAAAAAGAATGACCATACAATATTCAAAGGAAATTGTTGGTTCCTTTTCCTTTTTTTTCCATGGAAGGCAATTCGTTCGGTTGCGTAGCACCAGCAATGGCATTTCAAGATATAGTATCTTAAGAATTTATTGACAAAATCCAAAGCTGAAATTTCTATGAACTCTGGGGAATGGCTTAGAATAAAGTTTGACGATACCTTCGAGATTTCGACTGCTTCGTTGAATCGATATTTTTTCATCAGTTTCTGATAAACAAACATTGCTACGTATTTTTTATTTCTTTCAAATGATCTACGTTTGGTATATCCCACTTGGACAGGCTTTTCATTTTTTTCGTTATTTTTTGTAAACGCATGTTCTTACGAGTTTTGATTATAAATATATTATATGTGTTATTCTCCTAGTATTGAATTTTCATTAATAATTTATCTTAAATTTAAATTAATTCCTTTTTCAAGTTAATGGAGGAAAATTTTATTCGCACAGTTACACAATTATGCAAGATCTAAAAGCTGGTTCAAATCAATCATTTATTTGAAATAAATGTTTTTCATATTGTAATAATAATAAATGTTTTTCATATTGCAATAAAAATAAATGTTTTTCATGTTGAAAAATAGTCAGCGAATCAAACAAAATTATAAATAGTTTTAATCGACAGTAATTTATTTAATATTACTGGAATGTGTTAGTTAAAAAATAATTTTGTTTATTTTTTCTTTCACTTTTGTCACTATCTAAAGGGACAAGATACACTGGCAGCAATTATATTAGACATTTATAAGAAAAAAAATTTATACACCGTATCTGAACATATTTAAAAATGGATTTTAGAAAGGAACTTCATTTTATGACAAACAAACTTATTTAAAACTTTAATTTTTTTCAGAATATTTCTTTACATTTTAAAATTTCTCCTACAACAAATTTTTGTGTTTTTAGACAATTTTGTTTTCTCCGTATATTCAAAGTTTTTGTCATAAATATATGCATGAGTTAAATTGTACTGGTTTCATTCACAGTTTAACATTTTTCTTTCTATCATACTTGATTAACAGCAGGAAGAATGCACAACTACATGCTAGAGTGTGCTTATGCAAAAGAAGATAAGTTCATGTACCTAAATATTTTCCCTATTTACCAGAATGATCTAACATATTACGCAAATTGAACTAAAAATAATTCGATATTGATTATAAAACAGCATTTGCATTTTAAATACAAGACTGTCATGAAAAATAAAAAGATTTGTTAAGCAGCATAAATTTGTGAAGGTTAATGAAATGATTCGCCACAATGGTAAGAAAAATCTTAAAAACTTGCTAAATAATACGGATAGATTTGTGAAACTTTGTACACGTATTTAGAAATGTTATACATTTAAAATAAAATAATGAAACCTTTCCACATTTTGTTCCTTATTTCCAGTATAATGGAATCTTAAGTAATAAATGTGATATATATATATATATATATATATATATATATATATATATATATATATATATATATATATATATATATATATACATATATATATATATTCCTGAATAATTCAAATATGATTTTAAGTAAATCCAAATTCAAGAAGAAGCAGTAAGTTTGAAGCGGAAGATTCAAATACTGCGTAAGTTTTTTGTATGAGTATATTTTTCTCAGGGAATAATTCAATAATAATATATGTATTAAGAATATTTTTAGTGAAAGTCCTCTGCAGCGCTTTTAATTTTTTTATATAAATTGGGAGCAAATATTTTAGTTGTTAAAGATAATGTATAAAGGAGAGGTTCTATATTAAATGAGTTTCTTTTATTTTAAAATAGATATTAGATTATTTATTAATTTAGCTTTGTTTATATTGAAACTCTCTATTACCATTTAAAATAATAGAAAGGTTATTTTACATAGTTCAAGATACATCATGAAATTCAAAATTTATTCATCAATTCTGAGAACTCTATATTCCCACAGGATATAAAATGTTATACTCTTTTAAAGTTATTCATATTATGAAACAGAAATGTGAGGTATAATTATTTGAATAATTTACAATACTGAATAAATAATTTTCTTAAAGTTTAATTAATACATTTTCTATATTAAAAACACAGAGAACCTCGTATAATGTAAATTTAAATATTTAAATTGCAAATCTAAATTTTAACAATTTAAAATCAAAAGGTTAAGATTTCTCTCAGGAATTTATGAAATGAAGCATTTTATTTTGCTTCATAGTATTTTTACTTTCATACTTATTTGTTGAATTAGTAAGGATTTTAACGAAAGAATCTTAAGTATTAAATCAATTATTTATTATCTGTAGTAATCATCAGCATTATAATACTTGTCACTTTTTATACTCTAAAATATTTTACCTTTCAAATAAACATAAGCCAATTCCACAAGGAAAGGAATCTTATCTTCTAAAATAAAAAAAATCTTTAAGTATATTATACCCTTTGAAGTACTAAATATAATCTATTTTATTAGAATATAATGAATGTATTGCGGTAAATTTATGTGTATGACACAATTTATTTTTAAAAGAAATGAAAGAGAAATTTCCAGGTCACACAAATTCTATTATACAATGCAGGCCTTTAAAATTACAACACAAGTAAGGAATGTTCTAATAGATGGCAAAATCACATGAAATAAAAAGAGGTTAGGGTATGCAAATGATTAATATTTAGGTGTATTTAGACGACGTAGGAGGGAGAAACGACATCTGAATCATTGCATTAAAAAAATTATGCAGTGGATTTCTTCTTAGGAAACAGCTTTGTAGGGTCATAGTTTGCTCAGAATATCTTGTTATGCCTCGATTAAGAAGAAATGTTTACCAGCTAGTGTCGGAATTTGATAAAGGCAGAATCTTAACATAGCGAGAGTATGGATTATTTTTCCGTGATATCACCCGTCGCATTTATCGAAATCTAACCACTGTCTTGCGAATATGGAATCAATTGTTTGCTAAGGGTCATACTGCACAGCATGTAAGATTTACTCTCTCTTTTATGGCTAACAACCCAGAGGACAGACATATTGAGAGATCGGCCCAGCAAAACTGTACAACCACATCACGGACCATTATTCAGGAGATGGGTATGTTTGTGCTACTCCCAGTATCAACCCGTAAGTTGCGACGACTTTTGCATCAGCGTGGACTATCAGCAAGTCTACCATTACTTAGGCTTCCCTTGACAATGCAGCATACAGAGAGAGACGTATACTCTAGTGCTACGAATGACAAAGTTCGAACAGCAGTAGCACAATGTCATCTTTTCAGACGAGTCCCGGTTCTGTGCAATATTCTTATGGCCGTATATGTGACTGGAAACTCCAAAGAATTCACTCGTCGCCTGCTTGCATTAGGTGTGATGGTTTGGATAGCAATTCGGTACACGACACGCACATCTCTAGTTCAGATCAATAATTAATTTTAATTCAGATCGGTACATTTCTGGTATTTTACGAACAGTGTTTTGGCCCTATCTTCGAGGCCTTTTTAATACAATTTTCCAACAAATAATGCAAGACCACATGTTGCGCTACTTCGTGTTCTGTCCTTCCTCAATGCACAGGGTATTCGATTGTTGCCCTGGCCTGCATTGTGTCCAGATGTGTAACCCAATGAAAACATCTTGTCATGGATTGCTGAGAGACTGGCCTGTCTTTCCTCTCCAGCCAATACGGTTGATAATGTGTGGCAAAGACTTGAAGTAGCATAGATAAAGTTTCCTATTTCTGTCATCCAAGCCCAGTTCGACTTCTTGCCTAACCGGACAAGGGCTGTTTTAACTGCTAGGGGTGGCAGCAGTTTCTATTAATAACGCACTCTTGTAAGCCCCGAAATTGGTTGAAAATTTTATCATTTTATCTTTATGCCATACATTATAAGTACAATAAATATTCATTTATTTGCTTACCTTCTTGGTGTTACAATTTTAATGGCCAGCAGTGTAGATGAAGTGACTTTTTTTTTTTTTCATACATAAAACCTCAAAACACACCCTGCGATTTTTGATAAAATTCAATTATTATAACTACATCTTAATTAAAAAGCTATATTTTTTTATTAAAACTTAAATGTATTTATTTTGGACATTGTGCAAATGTTATTAATAGCAGACCTTTTAAATTCATTTTTATTGAGATTTATGCATAATTTTAGTTGCATTTGTTTTAAAATAAAATATATAGCACACAATAGAATGTTGATATTTAGTATAAGATAGAGTAGTTGCATATTGAATTATTGATAATATTTAGCTCTTTTGACTGCAATATATCATACTCATACTATATTAATAATAATAATTTTATCTCTTTTTGAAAAAAGAAACATTTTAGTTCACAGTGAAGGATACAATTTATATGATAAAATACAATACTTTCTTAGTATGAATTACTTTTTGCTTGTTAGTTAATACGTTTATATCATAGAGAGAGGGAGAGACAAATACCATGCTATTAGAATATCGTTTATACATATTTCTTTACATTCGTGCTTTAACAATATATAGTCATAATAATTTACGACTTTAGTTCTCAAAAAAAAAAACAATAGCAGGATTTTTTTTCAATCTACATTATTCTTTCAGAATTTTTTTTTTTTAGTTTTAAGAATTTGGTGTATGCTTTTATATGTTAAATTTTATAGTGTTGATTCATAAAAAAATTTATAGCTTTCTATGGCGTAACGTATTAAGGTGTGTTTTAAATGTTCAAAGAAATTAATGTTCATAAAATTTACTAATCACATTTGTAATGTTCGTTCTAATTTTTGTTCTGTTTGTTCTTGTAATGTTTCAATTTTATTATTTCTGTTCAATTAATATTTGTCCAGTGAAACCAAATTTAATGTTATTTATACAAACATGTAAGTGCTACAATAGGCTGGAGTCTAAAGTTTTTCATTCCTCAGATGGTCTTAGACAAAAGTCTGGAGGAGAAAATTAAAATTGTGAATCTCAAAATTTCTTAAAGTAAAATAGCTCTCAATCACTACTATACCAAAGTGAATATTTAAATTCGACACTGACCATTTTGACTTAGATTGTATCTGGTCCCAATTGATTGAGGCTTGATTGCTTATTAACATTGCACTCTAAAGCAACACGAAGGCTACAGGGGATAGACCTTGTAGACTTAAACCTCAGTCAAGTGACAAGGGCGACACCTGAATTGATACTATGTCTATACAATAGACCAATAGTAAGACTTTGAACCTCGATATATTTAACATTGGTCAGCACAACAAGCTACATGAGGGATTTTTAGTTGCATCAGTATCTGATTTTATGAGAACTCTAATCCTTTGCATTACTTTCCTTCGTTAAATTAATCTGTTTGCCTATAATCGAGGTTTAATTTTTTAACCATTCTTAAGCCAAAACTCTGAAGTATTATTTAGGAAAATCAGTTTTTTTTTTTATTATTATTATTATTATTATTTCTTACTTTTTGTAAGTCAGAATTCTTATGAATTCTGGAAAATAGTTTTACGAAAAAAGATACATAATGAGTGAAATTCATTTAAACATGAAATAATTCCGTCAAGCATGAATGAATGTATTTAAGTAACATTTAACTTTATGGGAAATCATGTAAAAATAGGAATTTCGTTACTGGAATTTTATTTCATAAGTGTATTATGAACGAGCACGTATACATACTGTCGAGACTTACTACTCGTATGCATGGACGTAAAATATTATTTAGCATCAGAATCAAGTTGGGCGAAAAGCTTAAAAATATAAAGATTCAGACTCGAAAGTGATACAGAATTTGAACTTTTATATACATATGGTTAAAGAAAGAAGAATAATTAAATAACATTCTTGGAAATCCGAATCACAATTTCTAAAAAGAAACTGAATTCGAGTTACAAGTAATTACCCCAATTTGTGAACAGAAAATGTGGTCATATGTAACAGTATGTTAAATTAACCATGTTAAATCATGATACGTTAATTGCTTCGGTGTAATTTTTGGGGTTAAAAGTTGGACTCGGTAGATTTAAATGCATTTACTAAAACTAACAAGGCATCCGCATTTAAACTTTAACAAAGATAATTTTTTTTTTCCTCTGATTAATATGTAAATGGCGAAGTGGCGTGTTTGGTTTCCGACGAATTAAATTATTTTTTTAAATATATCATAACTTCATTTCCATAATAAATTTAAAATATTCTACAGTGCTTCTTTTTCTACTTATACTCAAGTATTCTATTATACACATAACTAGCTCTTATCTAATTACTAACTTTCATTAACATACTTATCTTAAAATACAAAATACACATTATGTACTGAGTTGATGATTTCTACATTAATGTTGTTTATATTTATAAAATTAATTCTAAAGTAAATTATTTACTTCTTTTTCAATTTGAAAAACGTTAGGTTTTATCATTTTCTTCTTACTTCAAATATAAACGAGTATCAGTTTTGGAATTAAAGCTGTTACATAAAATCTCCCATGTACTGAAAAAGTTCACTTGACAAAGCAAATCAGAAATCAATACTAATTAATAAAAAATATCTTCAAGGTTAAAGCAATATTTTTCTTTATAAAGTAAAATATTCACTTTATTCCCTGCACATATGCATATAACCCATTAAGAGACAAATTTAAAACATTTTTGAATAATAAATTTAACTTCATAACTTATTTAATATATATTAATTTGAGTAAAATATGGTGAAATGGTTTCTTTTTCTTATAAATGGAATAAAAAATAAATTTTAAACTTACCAAAAAAAGAAATCAAAAGGATAAAAAGGAACTTTATTGAAAAAGTAGCATGGAGCGCAATGCGAATGTAGGCCGAAACATCCATTTCCAGAAATATATTAAAGGATATGTTCCTCCCTAACTACTGTAAAGGTTTTACGTCGTCTGACAATGATAAGTATGTTGTTCTTGAAGCATTGAGTCCATTCGAATTGTACCGCCAATCGGAGCTCTTGAATCATTCCAGGAGATAAATTACGGGCTGTCAAGCGTCTTATTAGAAAATCCAAACAGGCTCGATAAGATTTACATCTGAAAACTTTGCCAGCCACTCAATGCGTTCAATATCCTCATAGTCCAACAGCTTTTCGGCAGCTACTGTGCGATGAACTGGCACGTTGTTGTCCAAGAAAAGGAGCTTCGGAACCATAACGCAAGTAAAAGACACATACGGAAGTAGAATCTCTTTATTATAGCAGAGCCCGGAGACTGAGCCTCTTTCAAAGATATAAAATGAAGTTTAGGCAATGAACTATAATATCTCCCCATGCAAGAACAACGTGTCCTCCACACCTGTCTCTTTCAATGATGTTTCAGGAAATATTGTGCGTTCCTCGCTCTCTTCAGATGTATATGCATCCAGAATCGTTACTCAGACTAAACGATCCATAAAGAGTACTCGATTCCATTGATTAAGTGTGCAATTCTGGTTTTCTCAGAACCACAGAATAGGTCTTCTTCGATAAGCAGATGTTATGGATACAAACCGTACAAATAATCGTGCAAACAGACCCCACTGTGAAGCAATATGCCCAAGGTAAAATGTGATATCGGTCATCCAATCATCCGAGTCATATGTATAGCTATTAATCCCGCTTTCTTCCGCCTGTTTCTTCTGACGTGTAGGGAAATATACAATTCATTCGCTGGTGTGATTGCTCGTAGAAGACCATTGCTGAATCGTTTAACTGTTGTTCCTATAGTTTGAAAATCTCTCCAAAGTCGGAAAACGATGATGTAAAAAATCCTCAACTCTTCAGCCAAATTTATCACATTACTCTGTCTTTCCAATGATTTGATCTCGGGGAAAATCATCTTAATAATTTGATCGTTCAACAAATCACACTAAGGTAGCAACTCTGCATATCTGTACATGTACTACTGTACCTCATCCTAGTTAATCTACTGATTGGTCTTTCAGTTCGCTCTGTCTCTTCGTTCCATTGATATGCTAATTTTTCTACTTCATACTTACTTTTTACACACCATTGTATATATATATATATATATATATATATATATGTGTGTGTGTGTGTGTGTAAAACAGTAATGAATTAAAATGCATAAGGATAAAATTTGATGTCCAATGAATGAACAAACAGAGTTCCAGACCATCGAAATTTTCAGAACGAGGCTGGATGGAAAATTATAAAATTGCTCACATTTGAATCGATACGATGCTGCAAATGATTAATTTTGCCTATAGAGGGTGAAAAACGACATACTTCCTCTTCAAAACGGTAACACGACAGTTGAACTAACGTAAAAACTGAATAGGAAACCAATTTTCTGATCGAATGTAACAGTCCTGGTTTAGTCGATACCAAACATCCGATATGTGATCAACAACAAAAATCATTGATAGATATCTGAGATAATTAAATCTACACTTTAGCCAACATTGTGTGACTTAATCTTTAAATCGTCAAGTTTTATTTCAGTGATGCTTTGCAGGATTGGATTGGAACCACCCTAAATGGGAACAAATAGTCTTAAAAAAGAGTTACGTTTCTAACTGTGACCTGATAACCAGCTCAGAAAAGTACGAAGATATGAAAAGTTTAGTTTTGCAATCCACACGTACCCACAACAGGCATTGCATTTTTGGGTGACGAAATTCTATGAAAGAGTTACTGTTTAGTACTTTACCAACCCACAAACAATATTCTTAACATATTAAGGCTTTTCTACATATGGTATGGATTGTTTTTATGCTTGATGAACATTATCTTTCTCAACAAGTCCACCTAACTTCACTCATATTAACGGCATTTAGAATCTGAGGGAAATACTCTTGCTAGCACCCCATAATATTATCGATCTAGTTTGACAGTTGGAGATAATCTAACAAAAAATCTAACAAGTCATAAGCCAAGAATTTTACTAGTCTATGCACGCAATTTTTGCATTCAAGCCAGAGATGATTTTACACTTTACTTCCTTCTTTTCTTCATTTACAATGATCACATTTTTTTAAAAAATAGCGTACAAATGTGCTGGTATGAAAACAATTTATTTTTCTATATATGTGTGTATAATTCAATTAGTGTTGGTTACAGTTGAATAACCTGTTAAAGTTACGTCTATTTTTAAGCCTTAGAGTATATGTATTGATAAATGGATATGAATGAGTATAAATTCATCTCTCTCATAATTAATCCACTCTACAAAATAGGCAAAAGGAATAATCAAAATGTAATGAGATAGTTTATGTATCCGTTGGATGAAAGTAGGAATTTTTTGATTGCAGTGATTTTGTTTTAAGTTTTCCACTCCGTTGCTTTCAGCACTACTCTTTTTTCACTTTTTTTTTTTTTTTTTTTTTTTTGAAAAACATTTATCGTTTATGTTCGATTACGTGAAAATGAAACCAAATTTGAAAGTGAAAATGATAGAGGAAGAAGTGAGCAATTTACAAGCACGAGGTCTTGTTCGTTAGGCTATTTTGTTCTATTACTCAAAGTTTCTTACATAGAAATATATATTGCTCTTTTATACATATTTAAAGAGTTTGCTCAGAAATCTCCTTTTGTATTTTTAACTATACCTTAGTTTTACTTAGAATCTTAAATAGTCAAGTGCCTTTAATATTTGGGGCATTTAAATGTGACTATTATTTTAAATAACATATTTTGTACTCGTATGTATTTAGTTTTTCTTGTGTCAATATGACACTAAATCAAAAGTTAGGAAGAATTAATAATTAAGGAGGTCATACAAAAGTTAAATTTTAGAAATATTAAGGTTTCAAAATGACCCTATTTACAGTATTTTTGAAGGATAATATTTATTATTTTATAAACAAGCGTAAGATCATTATTCAGTGTAAAAAATAAAGCACAAAAATTGAATGAATTAAGGATATGTTATATTTTTACATTATATACTTTAAATTCGATTACAAATATCTTGAAATAAATATGGTTCATGCGATTGTGTCGTGATTAGACATTTGTATTTTCATATTAAGTAGAGAAGAATTTATATTTCTTAAAAAATAACTCTTCATTCATGTTTCAGTAAACTGAGGGAAATTTGAGTGGCAGAAAAAATATAAATAATGTACATAAAGAAAGAAATCTTTTTAAAATGTATAAACACAGAAACAAATCATGCCATGAACTACGAAAACAAAAAAAATTAATTCAAAAAACCCTATCTGTAATGAAAATACTAATATAAGATAATAATTGTTATTTTAAACCTAAATCTAATTTTAAAAGATTCAAGTGGCGGATTATAAGATACTAAGATGTAATAATATTAACAGGAATGATAAAACAAAATAAGGAAATCAAGTATAAATCCAAGTGCAATGTTTGAAAACAAGTCTGTAATAAATCAAGGATTAATGAGCTTTCTGCAGTATATAATTTATTACGAAAGCCTATTAAATGAAATATTGCTTAGTAATTTTCAAAATCAGTAAAAATGTCAATAAAAATTTACAAAAACTTTCATTTTCTTTTTCGTTTTTGCATAAAGTTTGCCTTTTTTGTAGAATAAACAGTTAAGTACACTCCCTCCCCCATCTATCTCGATAAAACTAAAACTTTTAGACTAAAATGTAATAAGAAATGAAAAAAAAATAATAATTAATATATAAAAGTAAAATAACTATAATAAATTCATTAGAATAAAAGTAATAATGATTATTAATATGAATAACAATTAATTTATAAACGTGATTTAAGGGTTGTAATATATTACAACAACTTTTCTCAATAAAAATAACCAATATTAGTGCATTTTGGTTAAAACAATAAAATTGAAATTTTCTTTCATTTTTATATTTTTAACAAATTGTTAAATTCTATAAAACTCCATAGAAAAACTCAACACAACCATTCTAGAAAGTCAAAAATGTACTTATATATTTTTAGAAGTATTTATTACCAGGAAATTTTAGGGTTTCAATGAAGTGGAACCACTGCCAAGTTTTGATAAAATGCTACAAGAGATATTTCTTGTGTGAAACATCATACAAATCGAGGTATATTACATTTTTATATATTTTCTATGAATTCGGCTTTCCAAGTCATAAAATCGTTGAGAAACACGTATTCCCCCTTTTCTGAGAAGCGAAGGCAAAATTCATGGGTCATATACTTTTATGAATAAGGGGATGGTGTGAAGTTTGATATGAATTGAGTGATACAATCTCAAATCTTTAGCACTCTCCCTATCATTGATGTAGCAGACCTTGTTCCCAAATGGTGAACCGTCAAAAATGGGTCGGCAATGAACCGTATTAAAATGTGATTTACGAGGAAAATCCTCCCAAAGGCATAACTGGTGTATTCGACACGAAACTCTGTTACTTTATTCGAAATAATTTGCCTTGGAAAGACATGTAACCAATAAATTTTATGAAGGAAGCTGAAAATGTGTTCAATTATTATATTGTTGCTTATAAGTAAACGAATTATAAGTTTTCAGTCCTAAAGGTTTCTGAATCCATTTTTCAATTCTGAAGGATCCCAGTTACGTTGCTTATCATTTAATCAAAATTACTGCATCTTTATAAACAATTTATAATAATGCTTTCTAAACCTATAAGTTTTAAGTTAAGTGCTTTATTTAATTATTATTGTCCAAATAACTGTAATATATACCATATAACTAAAGCTAAGTGAGGTTCTGTCAAGACACAATAGCAAGTACATATTAATGTTAACTTGGTTTTTATTATAAATAATTATACAAATAAATAATAATACAAATAAATATATTTATTTGTAAATTTTGGGAAACGTTTTAATATTAAAGCACAAGTTATCCTTCCAAAACACCCCAAATAAACTTATCCTGTTGGAATTAAAATAATTTTTTTTAATAAAGTGATATAAATTATTTCCTCTGAAGCTTCAGAGAATTTTCAAACAACAATTATGTCCCAAATACTTCTCTTTCATAGAGTAAACAATAAGGCAGTAATAATTATTACTGTACTTATGATTTGATAGGTATAAAAATAGTTAATTTGATCCGTACTTTTTTACTTAAAATAAAATCATTAACATCTTGTGTTAAAGTATGTATGATATGTAATATACATCGTTATGTTTATTTTGAAAATTGTTAATAAGAAAACAGAGAGAAATTTTTAAAAAAAAAATAAATGTAATAGGCTCATAAGAGCTTACCTGTAGATCATTAAATGAAATAAATTTAGCATTTACCTCATTGTTATCTTACGAGTTGGCCATCAATAACCAGTTTATTTGTTTGATCAAAACAAAAACCGGTTTCTTCCAGAGAATGAAGAATTAAGATCCCTGGAGCTGTAAGGGCGTAATAATAAATAAACGTCAGAACTTCTCAGTGGATGGAGAAATGTCTTTCGAAAAGTATACTGCTCTAGGAAATAACTAACAAGAAGCGATATAAGGACACCCTTAATCGATGGGGAGCCATTAACTCTGAAAAAAAACAGAAAATAAAATGTCTTTACCCTTAGATGCTCGTTGTTTGCAAGACGTAATGATCTTCCATTCTGTACTAGTAGTCCTTTAATTGTACTTCGAATGAATGTTATGAAAAGGGCATATGGTTTTTTATGTCTAATGAAAGAAATACTAGTATAATAGTATAAAATAATAATAAATAATATTTTAGAACGTTTGTTGCTCCAAAATGCACATACTTTAAAAACTTATGTGATAAATATTGTAAAAGTCGATAACAATAATTATTTTGTTAGAGAACAATAACAAGCTAAAATATAGCGAATTTAAGGTTGCTTGTAAAATGGCATTAATTATTTTGTAAAGTTAGAGTTTCAAATAGAAAAAAAGTACTTCAAGAGTTTTCGTTACATATCTTATAAAGAATTTAATTAGTTAGATAGTAATCCATTAAAATAATGTAAAGTTATTGCCGTTTAACTATATTTTCCATGAATTAAGACACAAAAATCAAACTCTGTACGTGAAATTACAATTGTATCATTATAAACTCTGGATCAATAATTTATTTTGATGCTTTCCATAATTATTAAATTATAAACGTATCTATAGTTATAGATTTCTACTAACATATTTTAAATTGAATGAAGTTTCTTAGAAGCACTTTAAATTATTTAAGTAAAACATAACAATTTTTAGAATCATTCTTTCTACAAATTGTTGTGAAAAATAATCACTACTGACTAATTAATATACTTCATATTTATTTAGCCTCATTATTATTTTCAATATAATCCAAAATGCTTTTGCCATTTGAAAAAATTATTTCTTAAATATCCTACATTTTAATGTGATGCTCTGTTAAAGCTATATATTTTACCTTAATTATAAATATCATTTTGATATAATTTCAGTATGATTGCTTTATATCGAACATGTGGTTGTTTTATCAATCATTTTTCAATTATGCATGCCTAAACCAGAAGGAAGTAAAGAGAAATTCGGATGATTCATAAATTAAATAAATACAATGGTTTACAATGCTATAAAGTTGGGATAACTCGTTCAAAAATAAAAAAGTGACTGTATATGTACATTAAGATGCTTGTAATAAACGTATGCAACAATGTAAATTTTAAGCTGAGAAGCGATGAAATTACAGAAAAAGGTCTATTACAGAAAGGGGGGGGGGGCGGTCGGCTTGAGCAGTTTAACACTACAATAAAAGGAAGAACGGAGGGGCAATTGAAGACTTTTGCTTCAAGTGAAAGTGAATTCTTCCGTAAAATATGGCTAGAAGAAATCACCTGGATGACTTCACACGTGGAAGAATATTCGAAAATCTGGAGAAGGGTTGTAGTTTGACTAGCGTAGCTGAAGAGTTCGGAATCAACTAAAGTGTCATTTCGCACGCTTGGAAAGCCTTCCAAACCATATTTACAGCTGTTAGAAAGATTGGTGGTGACTGCACAAGGAAAAAAAACTGCATTGATGACCGATATATCGTTCTCAAGCTAAAGGAGCCTGATACCAGTAAGAAAACACCAATGCTCAACAACCGTGTACGGCAAAAGGGCGACACGTGTGGCAGTTTATTGAGGACAGACTCCTTCACAAGAGTGGCCTATTCTCCGGCATCCTGAAATCTGCATCGCTTTGAAAAGTGACCATCAACGGCATCGTTAAGAGTGGTGTAAGGAGCACAAAAACTGGACATCTCATCAATGGTTTCGTGTCCTCTTTGCGGATAAGAATCGTTTCAATACCATCAGTGATTCTCAACGCCAGCGTATTTAAAAAGAGGTTGAGATACGGTTTTATCCCACTGGCCTCACGGAAAGAGATCGTTACGGTGGTCCTGGAGCTGTTGTCTGGGGAGGCATTATACTGAATGGGCAGACTGAGTTCCCCCTTTTTCTTCAAAGGTTCTGTAACCGGCTATTTTAAGGAGATAATCCTTCCCTATGTTAGTCTGTTCCGAGATGCTATTGGACCATGCTTCGCTTTTATGATTGACAATGCAAGGCTACTCCGGACTGTTGTTAAGTAGCTACTGAAATGTGTAGGTATCACTCAATTGGATTGACTAGCGTTCTCCCCTGATTTAAATAGCCTAGAACATATGTAGGATGCTTTGGGGAGACGGCTTGTGGAAAAATTACATCCTCCGGGGAATACCTTAAAACAGAAAGAGATGCTGATTGAGAAATGGGCATTCTTACCTCAGGAACTGTTGAACAATCTGGTGCTGAGTATGGGTAGGTGGTGAGAAGTAACCATTGCAGTAAGGGGAGGGCATATCCCACAGTAAGTAACATCGGCCTTTTATTCTTCTTCTTGGACAGACAATCATCTGTAACGATACTATGAATTCAATAAAGCCTTTTTTTCTGTTTGTGTCCATACTATATGCATTGTATTAAATTTTGCGAACTTGCTTTAGTCATCGTTTAAGTATAAAACGCTGTCTCTCTTTTCTGAATTTCATGTCTTTCATATGATTTCTCATGGAATTATAGTAAAAGAAGCACTTGTTTCTTAAGTTTTTCACACCAGTGTGTATATATATATATATAATATCAATATGCAAATTAGTTGTGCTACAATGGGTATGTGAGGAGCAGAAAAATACAGCCTGGACATTTGGTTGCCTATATATCATTATAATGATAAAAATAAGAAATCTGGGATAACCAATTAATCACAGTGTCCATGAGGTGTCATTTTTCAGAAGAACCGTGAGAGACCCATTGGGAGATAAGAGGAATATTAAACTTAGACATATTTAGCAAAATGGATAAATGTTAGTCCTTTGTGTTTGTGGTTCATATACTTTGCAACAATTTCTAGCCATATTTAAAAGGCAACCGAGTGCCGATTACCGACATTTGCGGTTATGTGCGTCAAGGGAAGAAATCGCAATCTCAATGCAATCGTGAGAAGGTCGTTGTCAACATCTACCATCGAAGAAGATTTCACAAAGGGCGATCTTTATACGAAACGACCAGGT
The DNA here is from genome assembly GCA_019974015.1 of Nephila pilipes. Lineage (NCBI taxonomy): Eukaryota > Metazoa > Arthropoda > Arachnida > Araneae > Nephilidae > Nephila > Nephila pilipes. The sequence goes on along the minus strand of BMAW01091553.1, from coordinate 361,334 downwards.
ATGTGTGGGCTGCTCTACTCTCGTCAAAATAGGGAACCTTTGAAACAAGTAACTCAACATATCCTCTAGACGATTTATTAATTAAAACTTATTCTCTTCATTGATGAGTCAATGTTTAGATAATAAAGCAACAGTAGGCTTTAATCAATACAGATAGAGCAAGGAACATATTATCATCCATCATAATACGGAGGTGGCAGTTGCTGTATTTGTGGTGATATCTGTTTTGCTGGATGCACTAACCTACATGCTCATTTCTATAGAGGTGTTATCCTTAATTCTTATTAGTATCCTTATGCTGGTACTATAGGTAATGGATTCTATTTACAGAATGGAAACGCTGCATCGAACAGGGCTTGTGCATTGGGATATATTATCTTCAGTACCTATCAACTCAGAGTATGGAATGAACACTTCGTTCACCAGACTTTAATTCGATTGAGAAAGTTTGGGATGCTCTAGGTGGATGTGCTACTGCTCTTAATTTTCCTCCTGAAACCTTTGTCCTGCTTACAACTTCTTTGCATGTGCAGTATCTCTTAATTCCTAGTAAATTCATTGAACATATAACTGACAATATCGTGCATTCCTATATGTACTGCATTGGGTCTAAAAGTGATCTTACTCCTTTTTAAAGGGAATTTTCCGGTTTAAAAATGGAGCATTCAAATCTTTTATTTTATACATGTGCTAATTTTGAAAACACCGCAAAAAATGTTCGGCATTTTACTTTCATATTATTTTACACAATACAATGTGCTGTATACTGTAATTTAGTTTCATTACATCTTAGATGTAACCTTTTGAATAATAGTTAATTTCAAGTTAAGTCCTTAATTTGCGGAAACCAGAGTACTTGATACTTATTTTCAAAAAAAAAGAAAATAATAAAAATAATTCATATTCAGTACTATGCAATTTCTCAATTGGCATGTTAACTGAGAATGGCTCTTAAATTAAGTTAAAAAAGAAAAACTTTGATAGATATTTAAAATTTATTTTGAATTTTGTGAATTTTAAGAATTTATTCCTTTCTTATTAATTTCCTAATCGATTTGACAATTTATTATTGATTTTTTTTCGAATTAATTGGTCACTAAATTTCTTTTCAAGGTGACATACTTTTACTATACAAAGAATAGAGATGAGTATATATTTAAAGAATGAATCAAATTGTTATCCTTCAAGGAAATGCATGAGTTCAAACTGCATACATAATAAAAGAAGTATATAGTTAGAATTAAGTAATAAATTATTATCATTCTAATCTTAATCTTAATTCTAATCTTCATTATCATTAATTATTATTATTATCATTCTAATCTTAATTCTTATCTTAAAAATAATTTACACCTCAAATATACAAGAAAAATGATAACATATTAAAACGATAAAAATTATTTGAACTGAAAAGCCTCGTTAAATAAATAAAATATATATGCTACTAAATAATCCCTTAATAAAAATATCTTTGAATTATTCCGAAATATATGTTTTGTAATTGATTTGAATAACCAATAAGAATAAATTATACATACACCAACCCATATATATATATATATATATATATATATATATATATATATAAAGAAATATACGTGTGTGTGTGTGTTTCGTTACTTATCATATTTGTACATTTCCATATTTCCATTGTTTGAAATTTCTTTTGAGAATGAAAGAAAAATCGAATTTATGTTTCGAACTAAAGCATAGACAGCTTTATGAATGGAAGGTAAATAAATATGAGTTGTTATATATATTTTAAACTTTATATAGTATTTTTATTGTGTTAAAATGTCCATTATTTTATTTGATAGATAAATAAAATAACATTCATTTACATGATTTCATTAAAAATACCTATTGATAAATCTGGCTTAAATATTCTTTTAATTGCTCTCTGAAATAAAATATTGTATTAGTGTTTGTAGTGACAATTTCTTTTTATTTACTCCTAGTGAATATTCCTTAATAATTAATTATTACATCAATTGTATTTTATGAAATTTAAAAAAAAAATTTATTAAGTAAGAGAAAAATTCATTTGCTATGATTCGTAGTTGCTTTTTAAAAAAATGATGGTGAAAATATTCAAACGATAGATATATTAAGCTAACCAATCTTTAAATAATCTATTATATCTGTAGTCTTAAAAATTGTTGATAATATTTCTTGTATTTACTAATGATAAAAATATTTTATGAATACATACCTTGATAAATATTTTAAAGTTTATAATATATATATATATATATATATATATATATAT
>BMAW01091553.1:337743-353709 GCA_019974015.1 Nephila pilipes | reverse complement strand
ATTTCCATGTTTAAAGGCTCAAAGGCTATATTTCATATCATACAAATTCTTAAAAAAAAAGTGAGTTATAATTTTTTAGAAGCTGACACTAAGTTCGATATTTCTCTCACATTAAGATTTACTGTTTCTAGCTGTTGCCAAAATGCTATTATTAATTTATAGTATCAAACATTCAATTTTCTAAGGCTTGCACTTCCTTAATTGAATTAAATATTAAATTTTCTATATAAAAATTTGCTTTTTAATACTAATAGATTAAAAATTTATATGAACAAAATTTTGTTAAGAGAAACTCTGAAAAAAAAAGGTAACTAACCAAAAGTAAAAGAAAATGAATATATATATATATATAGAGTAAATATATATATATATATAAACTTTCTTATGTGTTCCAATTTAAGGTAACTGGAGGTGAAAGATTAGTGACTGCTATTAAATTTCGATTTCTCCTTTCTATCATACCTCCTGCGTAATGTTTGTGTGTGTGTTTGGGATATTGATCAAACCTCAAGCAATGTGGTTAGAATAAGAAATAATTTTTTTTACCCCAATCTCACAATAAAGTTTCTTACAATCTCTTAAAAAGATATTCAGTAAAATATAAGTATAAATATCTGAATAAATATCCAAAATATCCAAATTATTAATAAATAACAGTTTTGTTCAATTTTTCTCATTTTAAAGCATGACAATCAACAGACAATTCCTTAAATTTATTTATCAATATTTATGAAGTTTATTGAAGAGCTAATAGTTTCTCTTCTCTTAATTATTTTATTATCAATTAAAGTTTTGATTTATTTCGATTTTTGTCTCATGAAATTAGAAAATTCAGTTTAAACAAATGCTTATAGAAACATAAAATGTCTTTTTATTTTATACGTCATTTGTATCTACATTTCCCTTCAAAGCCATAAACATATAAGAGAATACAAATGTATTGTTGAATAAAAAGAAATAATGAATTCCGTTATTAACTTTTTTCTTCTAACCTCCATAAATATTTCTGATTTAACTTTACAAAAATTTCAAAAATCTTCAATATGATATATACAATACTGATTTCGAAGTTTGAACATTAATGCCTATTGTAACCATTATTGCTTTATTTATGAAAATTATCATACCCATGAAATTTAATTTATTACAAAATTTTTAAGACAATTTGTGAGATTTTTTTGCTTATAAGTGATTATTATTCTTTTAAACTTTCATCTAATAATATAATTAAGGGGACATAATAGTTATACTAATCTTCATTTTTAGTTAACTAAATTAAAACTGAGTCATTGATCTTTTTTTTTTCTTTCTAGTAAATCTAATTCTACGAATTCTTTTCCCAATTTGCTGCGCATGCTTTCATTACGATCAGTTAAATGAATGATATTTCAGTAAAATGAATATTTGTAGAAGAATTATAAGCAAAACACTATTTTGCTTATAATTTCACACATAAGTTGCTATTTATTTAGTATCAAGTTTAACAAAAGTAATGAGCATTAAAAAACATTTTTTGTTGAAACAGGATTTTTTCAGATCAATGTCACAAAAACAATGAATGTTCAAGATAATGTTAATTGCTTACAACTGCATTCAAACAATAATACAAGAAATTTAGTATTTTTTGTCTTTCTTTTCAACATTTGCACTCAAAAGTATTCTGAGTGAAATCATAAGCAAAAAAATGTTTTTTTTATATTTAAAGGAAGTTTATCAAGAGTTTTTCATGGTATGTTTCGAAATACATTGCTTAATAATGTAAATTCCACTGTGTATTTTTTTACTCAAACAAATTCTCAATTACAAACAATTGAAATAGCAATAATTATACGCTTTTCTTTTCATTACGTTGTTTTAAGAATGTTCATAAACTATAATGATTAATTAACGTTCGTAGTATTAAAAGCTTGAAATTTTAGAATATTATTTCAAACGTTTTGTTAATTTTGAAAATAAATGTAATAAAACACTCTGCAACACAATATAAATAGTCGTGATAGCAAAACAAATGTTGCAATGCTAAAGTTAAGCTGAAATAAATTTAATGAATGTCCAAATAGTACACATTTTAGTAATAATGATAATATTTAGTGTGACAGACAACGTTTCATTCCTTATTGCAAATAAAATTAGCATTAGGAAAGTATTATTAAGGAATATAAAAGATAAACTAGTTTTAACTGTGGTTGTATAATACCATTAATTTTTAAAATGTTCTATTATTTTCTAATTATTTTTAGGATCTTAAATCAAGACAAATAGCATATTTTAAAAGACGTGATAAACCCATACATAGTGAATAACGGAAAGTGTTGGCAATAAGGTACTTAGAAATTTAGAGCAACTGAGATAATTAGGTTGTATTTAATTTCAAGAAAAAAACATTAAAAATTTGATGGAAATATTAAATTTTCTTACATATTATAGAAGTAGTAGTATTTCCTGCATATTTTAAAACAAACTTAGATTATTCCTGAAGAAATAAAAATGATTTTCATTTCTTAAAATATTAAGGCAAAGCCAAAATATTTTAAAAATTTAGCAAAAATCATTTAAACATTTTTCCTAATAACATACTTACAAAAAAAGCAATTCTTATATATATTTTTTTTGGAAATATATCTAACAGTTTTATTTCCAATTTATTTCACTTCTCTTGATCTTAGTGGGCATTTCCTGTCAAAATACAGTGGATACATCCTTCAAAAAAGAAAACAACAGAAAAGAGCGCTAAAGTACACTATCATAAAATATTTTTCATAACTATTTTTTGATCCCATGTCGCAGTCGTCGACAGATGGAGTACCTGTTCTACAATCAATCATTGTCTAGTGCCATGACACTTTTGCGTTCGATTGTGCTGCGATAAAAAAAAAAAGTAAAAGTGTTTCTCTCGTTTTCGCACTTCGTGCCCTGTAGTTTCGTGTCGTAAATGACCTACTATCCAAGCCTGCAATTTCGGATGTGTGTGCTATACTTCAGAAAAGTGCAATTGTACTTTAATGGCTGCACGTTTACAGTTACGAGTTGGAAAATTCTCTTGTTTGTGTCTGTTTAAATTGTATTTGTTGAATTGTGTGTGGTTTGAAGGTGAAAGTCATTATTCAAGCAGTGTAGAGGTCTTAAACATTGAAAAGATTCAAAAATTCTTGCTTTGTTTGAAATGTATCTTTTTAATAATAATACACATTAATAATTGAGTGATTTGTAAAAGTGAAAATATATTTTCTAAACATATAACGGTTTGAAGTCTTGGGTTTCCTAATAAAATAAGTAAATGCCTCAAATATTTATGGATTGAAGGTATTATATTTTGTTTCACTATTAAATAACACTTAATGTATTTTAATTCAAATTTATTTAGTCTATTTTTGAGTGAACATATGAATTAAATTGAGAATTTAATCACGGATTCAAATACAATTAATTCCTTTTTAAAAAAAATCAAAATTTAGTTCTGAATATATTATACATCACATTTTTATTCTAAATGTATTATACACAAACATTATATAAAATAAATAATGAATTCATATATTCATTATTACGATACATATCCCACATTCTACTTTATTTTAAGAGGTATTAAAAGCCAAAGCAAAATTTGTGCAACGAATTGCATATAGAACGAGAAATAATGTTCGAAACTTAAGAATTTTGTATCTGAAAAGGGTCTAGTAAAGAAAGTATAAAAATAACAAAAAAAATTATTCTTTTTTGAGATATTCGAGAATACGATACATTAATTTAATTTACACTTAAAACTTTCAATTACTTTAAGCCTGACATTGTCTTATACTATTTAATTTTGTAGATTAAAAGAGTTCATTCGGATGCTCTAATTTACCGTATTACAATTACTAGAATGTATTGAATGCCTGAAACAAATACTACATTTGCATGGGGTAGAATTGAATCTAATCACCAAAAATGCCATACAATACTGAAATTTCGTTGCAAAGACGGAGAATCTATTTCAATTAAATCTTAGGTTAATGAGAAACCTGATCATCTTGTCTTGTTTCATTTAAATCTCAATTTTACAAAGACTAGGTAAGTCTAAAACCAGATATATATTTTATTATGGTTAAATATTCAGTATGGGTAACATCATTACTGTTACCAGTAAATGTAATAACATTTCTGAATAGTAAAGATTCTAAATAAATACTGAATTCAGTTACATTGAATTCTGTCTCTGAATAGTTTATGGCATTGTGAAGGAACCTGTATTAAAATTACAAGATACGCTAGTGTTACAATTTCTTAACAGACTATTACCTTCTTAAAAGTAAAATATAGTTCCTTGTAATAGTAAGGTATGAGTAACATTTAAACAGCCATGAACTCTAACATCCTCAAGTTATTCATTAGATTTGATTGACAAAAAATATTTTATAATCCGATTAAAATTATTTAAATAAAATTTTAGTTACATAGTTTAAAACATAATAACGGAATAAAGAAATGAAAATATAAATTATATTAAATCTGGATTATAAAAATGTTGTTCTTTAAATTTTTCATAATTATCTGACTTCAACAATTTTAAAAAATTATCTGAACACTATACCTCAAACTCAGTCCTTAAAATTATAGGTGAATTATTAGTTGAAAAATTGCTCTAGGTTTTCGTTTTCTTATTTATCCTCACACAAATATGTTCCAGCTTCTCGATAAACATTTATTTACTCTCAATTATTTTTTGAATCAGATTTCTTTGTAATAAAACTTACTAGTAGACTCAAAATTGGCATAAATCATTTCTATATTTTCAAGTATATTATTCTTAATTATATATATATATATTTATATATATATATATATATATATATATATATATATGTATTATTTTGGAACACTGAAGACAGAACCTCTTCATTCTGATAATTGGATTCCATAATTCTTTGCTTTGTTTCGTATTAAAAAAATCTCAAACAAAGGGATGATATTCCGTATCCCAGATTGATACAGAAAAATAACTGCCTTGGAATAACAGAGAAGGAAAGGAAAAGAAATTATTGGCGCTAAAAGAAAGATGTCGGAGAAAATGCCCCGACTGACCCTAAAACGAGTTATTGATGCGATTAGTTTCCGGTACATACAAGGATAAAAAATACATTAAAGACAAGGTACGAGAGCTAGAAACACAGAGAAAATCCTTTGGGTGGGGTTTTCGTATCCACAGACAAAGAAAAAGCAGCCAGTTTTGAAGCACTGCCAATTTCTACGAATACAACATTGTTGAAGTGCTAGAGGAAAGGAGATTGGAAGGACCAATTTATCTAAAGGATCTTTCAATTTCCTGTTCGTTTTTAAGGATGCCTTTTCGGAATTATCTAAATATGACATCAGTTTATATAAGTCAACATATATCCGATAAGTATGTATATGTGTATACATACTCACACACACATGTATATATATATAATTCTTTCAAATACTTTTGATGCTTTTATTGTTTGTAAAAAAATCAAATCTAATTCGTGGTATGATTTCTTATAAATCAATCACAATCAGTGTTTATATTGGTGGTAAAATCTTTCATGAAAAGTAGTGGTAGACTTTGTATGAATATTGTAATGTTTTGCTTATTCTAAAAATATTTTGGTTATTGTAATGATTTCTTTATTACTTATTTTCATTTTCTTAAATGGTTTATGCGATTGTAAAAATATTATACTCAGCTGATTGTACTTGTCTTCAAAAAGTTTGTACACTATTTATATGGAGTGTATTTTATCATTATGTTTCGTGTGAGAGCTTTTTGTAGTTTAATTAAATAGTTTTTTTTATCATTTCGTTTAATTGATGTTGGAAAAACATATCAATTTTGCTTAACTGATGTGTTCTTTGGATTTCTTTTATTTTAACACTTTTATAGATATTTAATTTTTTATATTTTTGATGACTGCTATTTATTTGAATTTGGTTATGTTGGTACTGTGTTTAATTTCTTCTTTTTCATATATTTGATTTTCTAAATGTGTTAATTTTCGAGTTTTGTAACCATATTTTATTTTAATGCAATTCGTTGAAGTATGATAGCTTGATCATAAATAGCATTATAATCACACATCAATCCATTCCGAATTATGGAGGAATAGTATTAATTACATTTCTATAATTATTATTATACATTATATATATATATATATATATATATATATATATATATATATAGTTATATATTTTTCATTAGTTTCGTAGCTATATGTAGTAATTTAATATTTGAAACTCTAATTAGTAATTTCGTAAAAAATACAAGATATTAGCTGTTATTTTTCTTAAGTATTAACTTACTGGTTTAAAATTTAAGATCATATTCTTGTCATGTTCGGAAACCGATTATCTGAAAAAACAGAAAACATTTGATGTCTATTTTGAAAATCTTATTAATTTGCACAGAAATATAATAAGCGTGCTCATACTTGAAGTTTATTTTTTTGAATAAATTGTTAAGTATTTGAATAAAAATTTGATTAACACACACTCAACGAGCATGATTTGCTCTACATAACTGATTATTGACAATTTATTAAAATCAATTTCAAATCTGTTTAGTCATAATTTTAGAAACAATTTTAAATTTCCTCACTTCTGCGGAAGTAACATTTTTAACATTCCACTACAAAGTAAAATAATTAAAATATTTACTTTTACGGAAAGAAGCATTTCAACAATATTTAATTTTAAATATTTAATTCAAAATTATAATTTCTGTCTTTTTACAAGATTGTATGATCCTAAAATAATTTATTACTTTAAATTTTTTAAAGAGATTTTGACATAAGATATGCGAAATATTAGTAATACCGATACTAAGTTTTCTAATTACTTGAAATATTTGACATTATTCATGATATGCAGCATACTCTAAAAGTATAATTATAGTTTATGCTGTTGAAAAGAAATGCTCATTGCGTTATAAACCGATATCATGATGATTAAAATGGAATACTTAATGCAATACCGTTTGTACTTTGTAAATATTTTAACCTACGAATGAATTACATCAATTGAAAACTATGGTAATATAATAAAAAAAAATTTAGATGCAGAAAAAAGCATTTAATGTATACACACTAGCACACTCACTTTTCTTCATTAAAAGTTCTTTGGAAAGTTTTCTACTTTAAAATTCCCAAATGGTTTTGGACATTTGGTAAACGTGATGTGGAATCGTTCAGAATATGTAAGAAATGTCAAAACATTTGAATGGCAAATATTGAAATGAAAGCGTGAAGATTCATCAAAATGCATAAAACTTACCAAGGTTTTTATGAAAAGGCATGGTATTTAATACGACAGGATATCATTTATGGGGACTCTGGAAAGTTTGATTTGAATATTTTGCTAAAAGTTTAAGATGTTGTCAGTTTAATTATAATAGATGTATGATAGGTTCAGAAATATTTAGGATAACTTTGCACTCAATTCAAGAAACTCAAAAAGTTTTCTTTTGAAATTATTCTCTTACATATATATTTGTATTTTTTTCTGAAAAGTCTTAAAAGATGTTATTAAAATGCTAATGCCCCTTTACAATAAGACAACTAGTACTACAATTACATGTTTCATGTTTTTTTTTCATATAGTATTACTGACAATCTTAAAATCTTAAGCAAAACATTCAATTTGACTTTCTGTATTTGATTCTTTCTATAGCTGTAATTTTAAAAATAATTCAAAGCATTAAAACCATTTAATAATAATAGCATACAATCTAAGCACATTGGTAGAAACTAATAAAATAGAAATTTCAGAATCCAGATTTCAAGAAATATGTAATATGGATAAGGCCACATAGAATTACAGTTGTAATAATACGATATTAAAAATAATATTAATATACAAATTTCAAGTTTTAATAGTATTTCTTTAGACATAAATGAAAATATAAGTATTTAGTACATTAACAATTTAATATGCAAGAAAACTTTTAAATCCTGCTTTTAATCTGAGCATTTTAAATAGTTATTATCTACCAGTTTATTTTAGTTTATGCCTTTTTTGTTTCAGGCAATTTTGAACGGCAATTTTAAACTCGAATGAAAAATATATCATTCATAAAAATGGTTGATTTACTAAAAACAATTAAAAGTGACAAATTTGTGAATCAGTATAATTATAATATTATTTAATCGAAGAATTTTTATACTAAAATTTTCTAAACAAACTTCAATCATTTTCCTTAATTTTGATACAGATAAAATGGGAAATTTTTTTTTACAAGATAAATAATTATGTAAATAGAAAATTGCCTGAATTAAAATTGAATTATGAAGCGCTTCTCTTGAATGAAAATTGCGAAACATATGTGAAACATTTATGATAAGTTCCATTAAATTCACTTTTGCTGTCTGAGATTAATTTAAATTTTTATTTCTTAATTATTAAGCATATTGTGAAATCATTTATTGAATCAATGTAAGTTTCATCCAGATATGAATTAAATGATGTTTTAATATCTTATGATCGCAACACAAGATAACATTTCAGAATTGCAGTTAGGAATAAAATTGGGGAAAAAAACTGTTAAATTTATTTTACCAATCACAGACTCTTATACAGAACTAAATCTCGTATAATACTTCAGTCCTTTACCAGGGTAAGTTTAAATATTTTGTAATACAAAAATCATTATGAGTAAATATAATACATTTGTTTGATTTGTTTAGTTTGAAAAGTCATTATGATATTCAAAACAAAATTATTTTATGTATTTTATTAACTAATTGAACTATCTACACCAGGGTATTTTGGCATAAGAAAGACAGTGCAAAAGTTGTAAATCATGAAATTAGAAAGTTGTATAAAGGGCAACAATACAAAGTATGACTTTGAAATAACGAAACTGGAGTTTTAAAATATTTTATTTTGCTGTCATACATATTTACTTATTATCATCTTCAATGTACTTCGTTCCTCTGTCTCTATAACATTCCATGCGACACTTCCCTTTTTCGAAACACTGCTGGAAGTCTCTTTGTATTAGCTCCTATAGGACGCGGATTTTTTTTCACAGCTTCAAAGTACTCAAATCTTGTTAATTTTAATACAGATATTTCCTTAGGAAACATGGGACTTTTATCAAGATTTTGAATAAGGCGGATGATCTAGCACTGGGATGCTGTACTTGACTAGGAATCTCTTCATAGACAATACAGAAGGACTTGTCTTTCTACAATTTGTGTCGTGTTTTCCTTATTCTTTCACGGAGTTCAGCAAGAAAGTAAAGGAAGTAATGTTAGTTAATAATTTGACCTTCAGGAAACCAGTGAAGGTACACAATGCCGTGGATATCGAGAAAAAAAGCCAATCAACATAGCTTTGAATTTTCACTTGCTCATTGGAGCTTTTTTGGCCCTCAGTAAAGAGATAATCTTCCAGTGCATGGTTGGTACTTCGTTTCAGGATTATAAGTAAAAACTATGGTTCATCACACATTATTATCCTCCCCAATAAGTTTGGGTCAATTTCAATGGCATTCAAAGTGTCAGTACAAACATTTTTGCTACCTTATTGTTGTTCAAACGTGAGGACTTTTGGCACACACTTTTAGCATGTTAAAATTGTTATGTAAAATTGCCATATGGATATTTTGACACTTTCTACAGTCTCAACAATTGCATTAATACTTAACGGATGGTCAGATTGAACCAGATTACCTATTGTTTCTATATTATCATCCGTTTTTGAGGTAGAAGGACGACCCAGAAAAGAATGATCTTCAATATCTTCTCGTCAATCTTGAAAACGCTTACACCACCAAAAACATGTGTATGCGATAAACATCCATTGTTAGATACTTTTTTGAATAAGTTATAAGCATCAGTAGTAGAATTTTCAAGATGCACATAAATTTCATAATAATTCTTTGCTCTTTTTCTGTATTTATCATTTTTCAGTCGAAACAAAAAAGAAATAACTCTAATGCAAACGAAGGCTACGGCTATACGGATTTGTTTACAAAAGCGAAAGGCACTACATTTGAAAGAGAAAGCCTTATTCTAAACAGGTGGCGTTTGGCGCATGCGTACTACTGTAGCAACGTCAGTCAGGTTTTTTATAATCCACACTTCGTATCCATTTATTTTTGATAATTTGAAATGTAAGAGAAAGAATTAAAAGTTCAAAACCTAATTCAAGAATATTGCTTGAAATTTCGGACTATTATGTTTTCCAAGCAATTTCATTTATGCAAAAAGCAACGTTATTGTATCATGCTTTTCTTTCAAAACATTAATTATTTTAGTTCGATAAAGAAGCAATAGGCGTAGCGAAATTTGTTTAATAATTATTTGATGTTTTGTAGTATTATATTTTAAAAGTGTTTCAATGAAACCTAAACATTAAGGCAAATCGTTTTAAATATAGTTTTTTCTTTATTTATGTCTTTACAGATTTAAAGATTTTTGTAATGAAGGAACAATATAAATAATTACATTGCTTTCAAAAGAAATTTGTGAAAGGAAAATTGGACACTAATACATAATGAAATGTTCTTTAACATATTGAATCGATGAATATTGTTAAGTTAATTGTCATATATATGAAAGAATATATTGTGAGCTTCATCCACTAAATCAATAGTCCTAGTTGTCAGAATTGTCTGCTTATAAAAGATTTGTTAGATCGATAGAGTATTAAAGTTCTCATTGAATGAAATCAAATATGTTGATTGAAAAACCTTCCTTCGAATAAACTTTTCATACTTAAAAGATGAAATCATTATGTACGCCTCTTCAAATGTCCCTTTTACCTAGTGAAATAACACATAGTTTGATATGAATTGAATAAAGAGTGTACATAAGGACTATAACAATCGTTCTTTCTAGTTTTGTAGTATCCATCCCATTAAATAAATCTAATTGAATAATACTGAAGTGTTAAAATACACGTCCTCTTTCTAGTGGGTGACATAGCTCTCATTTGATTGCTTTACCGAAAATTATATATCACGCGACGTTGTGATAGCGCAGTAGGTTATGTAATGAAGTGTTGTCACATGTGAAATAAATAACCATTTGGAATTGCTTCGTGAACCTAAAGTAAATGCAGTCTCAAAAGTATCCAAACATTCCTTACGGGTTGGCCCCTTTGGGTTATAGCTTTACGCCCAATAATGTCACGAACGTGCCTATTTTATCGAACGCTTGTTATCGACTGACGAATCGCGTGACAGCAAAGTATGAGAAACAGATGCTGATTGGAGGAAGAGCAACATGAGTTTACAATGGGATAAGTCGTTTGTTTGAGTAAAGCTCGCCAATGTTTTTATAAAAGAAAGTTTCGTAGTAAGAATACATCAGCAGTTGCTATAATAGAACTTATTTTTGTAAATATAGAAATTGTCTTGTAATGCTAATATGTAACTGTCTTATTTGTATTCCTCTTATAAATAATATTTATGCTAATAACCGTTATTTATGTATAATAACGTTAAAAACCAAAATACTTTGCTTATATTGCGTGGTATTTAAATACAAAGTAATAAACTTATTTAATAAATGTTAATCTTCGATTTTAACCTTCGTAAAAACTCTTTAGTAGCCATTTTACTTTAAAAGAGTTTCAAGCATGAAGTTTTATATAAAAAAAAATTAAGCGCGATTACTTATTAACTATTATCTGATATTTTCGCTTTACATATATCAACAGAGCCTTGCAATTACAAAACTGAAAAGGATTTTCGCACTTAGTTTAAAGTTATTAAAAAAGAAAACGAAAACGCACAAGATACAAACATTAATACTTACTTAACATTACACCCTTTAAGGATTCTGCCCACATATTAAACCTGTAAAAAAAATAATAATGTTAATTAAAATGAATATAAAATTAAAAACTTTTATCAAGAATTTTCCTATTTATTTCTGTAAATATTTTACACCATCATTAGTTGTATATTCATATATGTAAAAAGCTGAAGTATATTTTATAAATTTACAGTGATTATATAGGATTCATTTATGCTTCAAAAAGTACAAGTATGATTGAAATTATTTTTATTCACCATCCTATTTTGATTTTATACGATGAGGTAATAAGAAATGAAAAAGAACTTTAACTTACATATCAATGGAAGCAAATCAAAGTAAGAAAATTTTATTATGAATTTCAAATCATTCAAACTGTTCAAGTAAATTTTAGCCAGAGGTTCATTGTAAGCAATCTAATGCAAAAAAACGTATCAGTAATTTATGTTTTTTAAGTTCTATATTTTGTTCATTGATATGATTTTTACCCGTAAACCCAGTACTTGTTATACAAATGAAATAAACTATTCAATGTTTTCGTTTCTCATAATAAATACATACATAATTATGAAAATTACCCAAAAAGTATTTGCTTTTATGTAGTGTTTGTTGCTAAGGAAAATTGTGCAGCTTTTTCTTAACCTCTTCAGACCCAAAGTCAACTTTGAACCATAAATTTTAGAATAATTTATATCAATTGGTTCTAAATACATGAAAAAATACTGAAAAAATGTTAAAAAAAATATTTTTAATTTTTATTTTTGAGAAATTAAGTGTCTCCTTGAGAAGACATTGGAACAAAGCGACATCATAATGTTAATTTAAAATATTTCTTTAACCTTAATTTAATGAGTAAGTCATATTAGTTATCAATATTATTAATATTATAATTATTAATATTTTGATTTAAAATATACAATTCAAAAGGTTTTAAATCTACAAATAAAGACTCGCTAAATGTTCATTCTACAATGAATGATTGTATAATGAACATTTAGCGAGTTAGAAAGAAAGTGAATGATAAATTAGCTCAAAGTTACAACAAGATATAAGCAGGTATTTTTTAATATTGTTTTAAATTTCTTATTATTTTAAAACATGAATATATATTTATTTATACAAGGGAAGTATTTAACAACTCAGTTAGATAACTATGTTGAGTGAGTTTCTCAATAAATTAATTTCAATAAAATTAATGTTTAAATGAAGTTGTTTATTTGTTATAACCAAAATTATCAAATATAAATGGAATGTAAAATTGTTCCTTAAATATTTGTATAATATACATGATTGAGGAAAGCAGAAAAAAAAATACTATGAAAAATTACTTTTATTTTTTATTCATTTGATTAATACAATTGATTTAGGATTGATAAATTTCGAAGTAAATGTTCAGTTCTAAATTATTTCTAATTATTCAGCTCTAACTATTTTCTTATATAATTATTGCTTTAAAATTCTTAAATTTTAACTTTGAAATAATTTTAAATAATTTTTACATTGCACAAACATGTGTTTAATGTCTGCATTTTTAGTTTCTTAGTTGTATCTTGCATTTTAGATGCGCCTAAAAATGAAGTAATTAGTTTATGTAAGCATAAAATGATTTTAGTACAACATTTAATCGAAGCATTAAGGTAAAATGCAGAAATCAGCTAGGTAAATATCTCCAAAAATCCTTTTCAGTCAAAAGAAATAAACTGAAAAAAATTTACATAATGAAATAAAACCTCATTTTTAATACATTCCAAAAACAAAAAAAAATACTGGAAAACATAAAACAAAATATGACTATGAAAGTGAAAATAAAACCTTGACGTTCCAAATACAGCAGCAAAATGAAAAAAGAAAAAAAAAAAAACACCAGTTGTAAAATGGATACAAAAGCAGGCGCAAATTTGACATTACGAATCAAGTCATATTTTATTCCGCGTATAAATTGACCATACTGTTGCTTCTCTAAACATTTCATCCCTACTATTCCGAGTCATTTAGGGTCTCTACCACTCCGTAAAATAACACCTCGCTTTCTCCCATCTGACGCTGCATGCTTTATTCATAACCGAATAGGCAGATAATAAGCCATAGAAGAGCTTTCCCATTTGTTGACTCACCCGCTCCGACTCGTTGGTTGGGTATACTCAGTCAATTATGCCATCCACACTGCGATACAGATTTGGCATTTATGACGTTTCGGCATGACAGTGACTACTTGTGACCGCTAACAACTTCTGAATGGAGATTTTACTAAAGATTCATTTAGTGAAATGGTATGTGAGAGGGGGATTGAATTGATGCAAGAGTCACTAAAATTGAATGTATTGGCTTTCGAGAATTTTCTTTACCGTGGAAGTTGTTCAGTTATTTTTAATTACCGTACTGAAACAAGATAGAGAATTTTATTTATGTGTGGAATATATATATATATATATATATATATATATATATGTGTGTGTGTGTGTGTGTGTGTGTGTGAGAGAGAGAGAGAGAGAGAGAGAGATAAAAATTAAATTATTATTCAAAACACGTAATAAATAAGAGAAAAAATAAATGCAAAATCAACAATAGAAGAAATCATTTATAGAAATAAGTAAAATAAATGAATGAAAACCGAAATAAAATTTGAACCAAAGTGAAGAGATTGAATACCCAACAAAACAAAGCAGCCACATTCAAACTGGGGACTGAATTGTGTGGTAAACATATTCTATGGTACCAACCCTAACTCAGTGAATCTTGTTGGGCAAAAAATTGTATCACTTTAAAATACAAATCATAATAAATTATGCAAAAGAAACAAGAAAAGGAAAGATAAGATACTCGAACTACAAAAATTTAAAACCAAAATTTTCAAATTAAAATTTTTAAATCATTACTTAAAAATTTATAACTTAAATATGTCTAAATCCAAGCTTGTAGAAAAGAATTAGGTCTATTAAAACAGATGTAAAAGCGAAATCATAAGATCCTGATACATATGTAAATTACCAAAATTTACAGAGAAAAAGGTTTAAGAAACCTTTTAAACCAATATCTCCAATATTTTGTACTTTTACCATATATGATGTGAATATCGATAAAGAAAATGTTTCAAAATTTAGAATATTAAAAAAAAAACATCTTAAAATCAATACAATCACAACTAGAAGTAAAATCAAAAGGAAAACAAACCTGAATTCCAGTTGTTAAAATATTTTTTTGAATACTGTGATTAAAATTTGTTCCAAAATTTGTTGAATTTGGTCAGTAAGTTGTTAGCGGTTTATTACAATTCAAAAAGTTAAAAATAATATTCTTGTATATTGATATTGAAATATTGCCCTTCAAAAAAGGTATTTTGATTATCTTAAATTTAAATGCATCTCTTTTAACCTATAAATTACTATAAACGGTGTATTCCATTATCTGTTATTCTGTATCTCGATATTCAGCCTTATTTGTATCTAAATTAATCTGTAATGAAACCGAATAGCTTGGATAAAAATTAATGTTCGACTAATAATCTCAACATTTCGAAAAATTATTAGGTCTTCTAGGTCACATGGTACGATTCATAAAATTCACGTGAAACGATTCATAAAATTGCTAGTATATATTAGCCAGAATGCTATTACCTGGTCCTTCTCGAGGCAAGTCATTTATTTATTTTCATCTTTTTTTTTTTTTGAAAATAATATCATTTTCTTGCAGCACTAATTGTGTAAGGGTCATAAATTTGCTCAGTTTTACCGTATTTTCCAATTTATATTTATCATATAGAATCGAAAGAACTCTAATATTTTCCTTCACATCAATTGAATCAAAAAGATACTGATAATCATAAATATAACTTGAATGGATTTGGATAATGCTTAAGGAATTAATTATTTTTGTCTATTTTTAAGAATATCTGTTTCTTCAAATTTTTCGAAAGTATTTTTCCAAGATACATTGCAAAATTTTACCAAATTGTGTTATGTATGCATATTAAGCATTTGTATTATAGTTCTGAATTCCATCGGGTTCTCATGGAATTTAGGAGGTAGAAACACATATGGAAATTGATTGTTATTAAACAGTAATCCAAGTTTTTTTTTACGAAAGATTACTAACCTATAAGTAATTTCTCTGTTTTCATATTTTGAAATAATATATATATTATATATATATATATATATATATATATATATATATATATATATATATATATATATATATATATATA
>BMAW01091553.1:251318-337733 GCA_019974015.1 Nephila pilipes | reverse complement strand
ATATATATATATATATATATATATATATATATATATATATATATATAAGAGGTCAGTAAATTCCTGTCCATATAAAACCTAAATAACCTTGTAGGTTAGGAAAATTATTGTCAAAAATTTCTAATGCTCATCATTCTTACTTCCACACATATGCATACAGGCTATTATATTAATTTCAGATATAAATCTCTATTAAATAAAAGGGTTCATTGAATTTTAAGTATGGTTTATCTAAGTTAACAAAAAAGTGGTATATACAACACCTTTACTCAAAAAGAATATAGTGTTGTCTCTTTGATATTAGAAAGTACAGAAACCGCATTTTGTTCTCTATATAGTTACAATACTAGAGCATTCAAATCTATAAGCCATTAGCATTATATTGAACAACATTCCAAGATTCTAGTGGGTTGTATTAAGTAAGAAAAAGTTTGTTAACACTGCCTCACAGATAATGTTAGATTCTGAAGTCATCTTATATATATATATATATATATATATATTAATACTAATATATATATATATATATATTAGTATTAATAGAATTATTTAAATTACAAGATTATCCACAAATGAATTTTTTAAATATAGGGAGAATAAACATATATATATATATATTTAAAATGTAAAAATTAGAAAAAAAACAATTTATGTTATCTTACACCCCACTAATAAGTAATAGAATATGTTTCCATGAAAGCAAGAGACTATATATATATACTATATATATATATATATATATATATATATATATATAGTTTTATGCAATACTGTATCAACAAGTTTCATTTAAGTTTAATTGATTGCATTTTTTCAAAACTGTTTGCTTCAAAACAGAAGATAATTAACTTAACTTGCGACTAATTTTGTAATTATTCCAATTAATATTTACACACGTAAATTCTTGCCTGTTCTAAATCACATATTTTCAACCAGAAACTTTAATATGCTACAAAATTGTTCCCTTTACTCTAGCCTGATCTTAAATATCCCACTAAAAGTATCATTCTTATGTGTTTTCTAGAAAATTACTACAGACAAGCACGATACGTGTTCAATTCTCTTGAGTGCAATGAAGAAACCGGGAAGGAAAACCGAGCTTCTCTTTTCATAAATACATACCTAATATTCCCACTACTCCGAATTTCAAGAAAACCAGCTAATTAAGAAGGAACACTCATCCTCTCTGCATCGTTGTTTAACGACATAGCTATGCACCTCTCTTAACTGGGTTGTGTGAGATTTTTCACCAATGCAGCGCTAACCGTCTTAGAATAGCTCATAAGCATTTAAAGAAGAGGCCCAGAGCAATGATTAATGATGTAACCACGCAGGGGAGAAAACACAACTCATTGTGCGTTTAAAGCTTTTGCAGAAGGAAAGGAAGTTTTACGAGAGTGTAATTACACAGAGAAGTTTGCATTTGGGTGCTTTTAGCCAGCATACCTCGAGGTATAATTTGGACCTGGGTTACATTGGAAATAACTCTAAAAGTAAAGGGTGGAAGGGTGAAAGAGAAGTTTTATTTCTTATTGAGATTTGAATCTTCACCTCGCGTCTGGAGGCGATACAGTTAGTATTAGTATTAAAAATTGATAAGGTTTCTGCTACTCTAAGTAATGAAACGGAAATGGGGATACAGTTGTGGAACACGATATGGGATTTTAGTTTCATAAAGTGTTGTTTTTTCCCCCTCGAATATTAGAAGACACGAGGTGATATTAATTTCTTTTCCATTAAGAAGACCAAAAATTTAGTATTAAGGAAACAATTTTACCTTCAATTTAACTTTTCTTCAAGGGCCATTTATTTTCAAAATGATCAAGAAAAAATGATACAATTTACATTAAGAATATAAAATGCATGATTTGAAATGATAATTGAAGAATGATTTTTTCTTCTATTATATAATCTTTTTCTAAGTTTATTAATTATTTCTAATTTTTAGAAAATTTAATTTATTTAGTAGTTTAAATAGATATAAGCTACAAATTTAAAATATATTAAAACAGTAATTATAGATTAAGTGCTTCAATAATTTTACAAAGTATATAAGTACTACAACAATATTAGTAATTGAGTAACGTACTGATTTATTTGTTAAGGATATAAATATGCTGAATCCATAAACCTGTTCCAGAACTTTAATGTTTGAATATGTACTTTTAAAAGCAAAAATAAAAAAAAAAGAATTAAAGGAAGAAAAAGAAATTTAAAGACATAAACAAAATAAAACTTAATTCTTTAAGATAATATATTCTACTTTCATTATATATATATTGAATATATTATTACAATGAAATTCTACACTTTCATTATATTGAGCTAAGTGATATCGATTAGAGTTTGATTTCATAAATATTTTCTCTCAGGGAAAAAAGCTAGCTAGTTAGCGATATATTGATTCAGAGTTTGGCGTAATTTATTATTTACTTAACTTCATAATTTTTAATTATAAGTAAGAAAAGAAGACTAATTTAATAATATTACTGGTCAGTATTTGGTTCACTTTTCAAGAAAAAAAACGTGGTTATAATTAACAAGCTAATCCAAATTTAAACTAGTTACAAATTTTTAATACAATGAAAAAGCAGCTTCAATAATGATTTCTGACTAACCATAGCTCTGTTATTTATAATTCTGTTGACGAATATTTTCCTGCAAATAAGTGAAATTTTCATACATCGTTTTTATGATTAATAACATGAAATTCACATAAATTTAATAATAGAATGTTAACTATTTAATGGAAAAGAATTTATTGATAATATTAACACAGAATAAAGACAGGACTTCAAAATTTTGTATACATACATAATAGATGTTCTACGTGACTTCCCTTGGTCACACGTAAAACATATAGGTGATAGTCCATTTCACGCCATACATTCTGAAGCATTTGTGCAGACTTCGATGCAAGCGCATTACAAATGCGTATCATGCGTTCTTCAATTTTTTGGTCTTGGGTAGCACATATACCCTTTTTTTACATAACCCCATAGATATAAATGGTAAAGTGTGAATTCCAGAGATCCCGGTGGCTAAGAGCAGAAAATTTTGTCGGGATCACCACTTCAACCGATCAACCGATTCAACACCTTGGGTTTAAAAATGTGGTTTGGTTTAAAAATGTGCGAATCTCGATACTCCAGTGTGAGGGTGCTCCAACTTACTGAAAGATGAAATTCGTGGAATCTGTATCTAGCTGTGGCATTAACCATACTTCGAGCATGTCAAGTTAAGCATTTGATGTAACACTTCGCTCACAGAAAAGAAAAAAAAGGACCGTATAATTTACGCGATGAGATCGCGCAGAAACACATTAACTTTCGCTGAGTCACGTTCATGTTCAATAACAGTAGAAGGTTTCTCCGTTCCCCATATTCCACTGTTGAACCAGCTAACCTTCCCACTTATGTGAGAGCTCGATTCATCGCTAAAAATGAGATGATCAGCCATTGTTTCATCCTCCATGCTTTCCAGTACAAACGTAACGTAGTTCATGCGTTTGTCGTAGTCTTCCTGTTTCAATTGCTGCACAAGTTAAATGAAATATAGTTTCATTTGAAGCCTCTTTCTGAGAATACGCCATTCCGTTGTTTGTGGCATTTGTAACGCCCTACTGCTTTCATACGTCGATTTCTGTGATTCATACGTGTGGCGAATTCTTTCAACGTTTTCCGATGAAACATGTGGCCTTGCGCTACTTTTCCCTTTGTACAAACATCATGTTTCTTGAAACATCCGATGCCATCTGCGTATGTTGTTCGCATTTGGAGGTTCTTGATTGTAACGCTGACAAATTCTTCTCTGCACTGTGATAACAGAATGACAATTGTTAAGTTCTAACACGCAGAACGCTTTCTGAGCGGGACTCGCCATTTTCACTAATGAAACTCCAGCAAGTAACATGGTTCTTGTTGTTGTGAAGTTTCAACTCGCGCATGCGTAGGTTTCCGCTTCACTGCACCTGCGTCTATTGAAGTTCTGTTTACATTCTGTGTTAATCTTATCGATAAATTCTTTTCCATTTAATAGTTATAGCCGTTTGTAATCGCTATATTCATTTTGAATTACCAATTTTTTTTGTATGAAAGGTTGTAATGACATCACAATATTGTGAAAATACTTCAAAAACAGGAAGAAATATAAACCGAAAAACGTGTTTTAGTAAAGCTCAAATTAGTATCATTTTGTGTTTTATATCACTCTTGAATTGCCATTGATAGCAATTAAAAAAAAGATTAATTAATAAATCAATTAAATTTCTTTTAAAGTAAAAATATTAATGGCAAAATGGGTGAAAAATTAAATTTAAATTGTTACTTATATAATGACACATTACAAAATGAACAATTAAAATACAAATGATTAAATTATTTTATTTCACTACTAAATCCAAATAAAAATTAAGTCTTATAGTTGTGATATAATTATAGCTGTACTTTTAATTTTGATGTCACTCAAATAGAATGTAAAACGAATAAAATTTATGTAATTATAGGCTATATTTGTCGCAAAATATATCTTTAAATATTATTTTATTTAGAATTTTTGTTCAGAATATCTTTATAAGATTGATGCGCAGATCTGAAGAGATACAATACAACAACTATAATATAATATAACAAATAAGTTAAGCTTCGCAAATTAAGATCTTGAACATGGATAAGTAGCATCAATCCATGAAAGGAATTCGGAAATGCTACTCCAACTGGATTCATTGACTCGAATGCTCCTACATGTGACATACAGATTCAATTGATTCCCTCTCCCTCCAATTGAGTTAGCCGACCTTTGTCAAGAGGAACGGACTGCATATTTCTTCGGCAAACAGGAGTAGCGCCGTCAAATTGGCTGAAGAAAATTATTATCCGAAATAAAGTAGGAAGTGTTCCACAAATGAATCTAGATAATAAAGAAAGTTTCATTTCAAGTGGAAAGAATGGCTTGTTATAAACCCAAATAGAAAAAATTTAATTTCCTTGAAAAAATTATAAAAATATTTTTCTGATACTGTATGACGTTCAAAGAATTTCTTAGTGATTTGATTGTTGGAGTTTTAAATTTATTCAGCCATTTTTTATTTTATTACACATCCTTAATAGTAATTATTAAACACATTTAAAGGATTACTTTTAATGGGGAAGGCAGATTTTTCCCGTTATTTTATTTTAGTGAGGTTTCATCCTAAGAATTATTTGTTATACATAGTCGTATTGAATTTTTTTTTCATATAATTATTGAAAGAAAACATCTGATGTAACAAAAAGTACTACTTTAATCTTTGTTATTTTGAATCTCGTTTCTTAATTTCAGTCGTGTGTTTAAGTATTGATTATATTTTTTGAACTTATTACTTTTAGCCTGAGTCTGAAGAGAACATTCCTTCATTATAGAAGTACTTTATTTGTTTCATGAAAACTTTTAAAATATTATTTCATGTATTTCAATCATATATTGCTAATGAAAACACATTTTGCTGCCAGTAATTAATTTTTGATTAAAATTTGTGCTTTATGATATTTTATCATAAATATTTAATGTAATTTACACAATATATACTATACCATTCAGTATTTTTTAAGTAGAACGTAGTGCAATTTTAAAATATGAAGTATTAGATATAAACAACCAAGTTGTTATTTGGTTACATTACTAAATATTCAATAATAAACAAAAAACTATACATAAATTCGTATTATATTTAATTGCTTGTAACACATAGCAACAATGAAAGTAAATATTAAAACAAAATAAGTATTACCATTTCTAAGCATTTTAATTTATCTATAAATACGGGAAATAACTCTATTTCCTCAGGCGAATTCAAAATGAATGCTTCAAAAAGTATTTCTTTAAAAATGTTATGATAAATAATTTAAGGATAATCACAAAAAAAATTATCTTAGATTAAAATCCATAAACACATGCCATTTTTAATTAATATAAATTCGGATAGGAAGCAAATTACAGTGTGATTAATCCCCTTCATTTAAACATAAAACTGCAAGCATCATATTATAATTAACTGCCACTAATTACTAGTTTCTGAATAATTTTTAAAATTGCTTCCTAATAGAACAAGTTTTCCCACGAAAACGAATTTAATGTTGTATTTGCTTACCTCTTAAACATCTTTCGTAAAAACTTTTTTTTTCTGTGTGCATAGAGATTTATTCTACATCTATTCAAATTAACAGTAGCACAACAGAGATGTTTTAATTTGAAACTTTACCGAAGCTTACTGGAAATAAATCTATCCTTCTCCTTTATTTTACTTCTCTTTATTTTAAATAGTATTCGGAAAACCATTGAGATATTCAGCGAAATTAGAGAAACTCGTTCGGGTATTAAAAAGTAATCAATTATTTGTAAGTTCACCATTAATTCATTTGTTACCAAATTCCCTGAGGCAACCATGGCACATATACACGATTCCCCAGGACATAAACCATCTGCTTCGTCATTTTAATTTCTCTCACGAAGTTTTACCGTTATAATAAATTCTAGGAGAATCTCTCGTATGCCGTAAGTCTCACATGAACTATCGTCTCCAGCACTTGGTGCTTTTCCAAGAAATTTATGAGATGTACGGCTGTGTACTAGTAGCTGCGAATTGCTTCTTCGAACGCGTGTTTTCCTAGGTTTAGGTCTGTTTTTTTATTTGCTTACGGCTCGAACTTTTCAGAATGTGCCGTTCATTCGGCAGCCTGTGTATTTTCGGTAACGAAGGAGAGTTTCCTATTAAAGAATTTCGGCAAAATATAATATATTAGCTTTATCAACTTGTGTTTATGTTCTTTTGAGAAACTAGAAGTACAGATTTGTTAGAAACTATCTGCATGTGTTATTTACATTGCTTTTTATATATAGTGCGTAGAACCTTTTTCTAATAAATTTGTCATATTATTTGTAAAATAACTGATAAATGAATTTTCTTTAAGTTATAAATCAGTCATGATCACAGTATGGAAGTAGATTTTTCATTAAAAAGAAACATATTTTGCTTCAATTTATTTAATACAATGTGTTTAATAAATATAGAATACAATATGTTTAATTAACTAGTTGGTATTTTTACTTGCATAGTCAAATATAATCAAAAAATTTTTCATTACCTCAAAAACTGTTACTAGTTAAAAGAATACTTTATCTTAAAATTTTTTAAATCAACACAACTTTATTTCAAACATGTGAGATAATTTTGCTTTAAAACTCATTTGGTTTGATATTAATTTACATCCAATTTCAATTAAATGAGTTTTAAATATTTCGATGAAAAAATTCTCAAGTAAACAAATTATATGAAATTTTACATTGGAAAGCCTTTTAATTCTTTAATTATGGAATCTATTAATTTCTGATTAATCGGATGTTTAATTGGTAACAAGTAATACAGTATTCATTGGTTTTTACATCACATATATAAACTGTTTTTCATTTTGTCACATTCACTTTTTAATGTCAACTATTTTTATGTTTCCTAGTATTTATACGTTTAAAATTACTATCGAAAATGGTTTAAGCAAAAGTAGTAAGTAGTTTATCAGTAGAAAAAGCTGCGACTTGAAATTTTTTTTCACTTACTCTTTTTACTTAAAATACCTTAATAGAAATTAATGAAAAAAGTAAATATTAGCCTACTCCTTTTTTTCAATCTAATACCTCCTTATTATTTAACCTCTATATTAAAGTATTATATCAATTTAAATGTGTTTTTTTACTTAATCTTACTTTAAATTTTTCGCTTGTGTCTTCATATATTTTTAATACTGCAAGGTAAGATTGTTTACATTAATAGATTTATAATAAACACTGAAGTTCGGTACAATTTTAAGCAAGTATCTACTTTGAAAGAATCCATCTATCGAAAAAAGTACATAAAAAAATACTTATTCATATAGTTTAGTGTAGCGCATATCTTAGAATATAATTAGAATACATTTATCCTGTATAAAAGTTGTTAAAATATTTTCGAATAATTAAAAATTAATATAACTGGATGAATTTAAAATGTTTATGAATATTTGATTTCTAGAAAAAAAATCGAGTAACAAACCCAACAAATTTAGAAATCGTGGCAAGTTTAATTAAAGTTCGTGCAATTTTTTAAACAAGTAATTTAAGTTAATGTATAATATTTATTCGATTTTAATAATATATATGTGAATTTAAATTAAAAAAATAAGTAAATAAATAAACAAACTATATAGCTGATTTAAAGCATGAGAGAACATTTTCGTTAATAATACTGCAGTTTATTATAAGCATTCGAAAACGAAATGCATTATTTCTTTAAAATATACATAGATTCATCAAAATTCTAGTCTGTACGAAATAAAATATTGCTTTATACGTAAAATTCATTCATATAAATTTGAACTTTTTGTAGGATTGGAACACATTAAGACCTTTAACTTATTTTTCTTGAATATTTTAAACGAAACATTATTATTTATAACTCATAGTCACGATAGTCATTTTTGTTGAAAGTGCAATGCTCCTAATGACAAATATCGCGTGCAAAGCACAAATTTTCATTCATTATTTCTTTTTCATATTTGAATTGATTAAATATAAGGTAAAGTATTTTAGTATTTCTTCTGAGTATTAAATAGAAGTTTTTCTTTCCTATTCTAGGCATTTTGTAACAAAGTAATACAATTTGATTATGTTTCAAATAAGCATTTCAAATTGAAAATAGTTTAGCATTATGAAATACAAATGTTTTTGAGAAATATCAATTTGTGACAGTTTTGTTTATTACATTACGAGACTTTGGATATATATATTAAAACTCTAATATCAGTTATTAAGTATTAAAGTGAATGTAATATAATCCTTGTGGTCCTAGTTTTTTCAAGTAAATCAGTTCTATAGTTAAAAACTCATTCCAAGTTTAAAAAAAAGAGGTAAATATCTTCCGTCGCATTAGGGATTAACAAATTATATGAAGAATAAATTTGTGTACTTATGAGTACGAAATACTAGTAAATATAAATAAATGTAAATTCAATGCATAATCATAAACATGTAAGACCGAAAAATTGCGGATAAATCCGCCTATTTTTTGTTGAATTATTATATAATACTTATATATTTATATATTATTTCAAACACATGAATAAAACTTTTATGAGTTAAGTATAAAATAGAGTGTAAGTATGAAATAGAGTGTAATTCTATAAAATGTGCATTAAAATTTTAATATGAATTTCGCTAGTTAAGAAACAAAACTTTTCTATTACTATTAAGAAATATACTAAATAACTTAATCATTTTTTCGACTATTCTCTACAAGATAATTTTGAGTTACTTTCTGTGACTCGTCAGTATGTTTATCTTCAGACTAAAACTTAAAATTATTGTGGAAATTACTGTAAATTCTCATCATATTCAAATCTATTTAAAGTCAAATTAAATTCATATTATTCGGACTGTTCCAATTGCAAATAATTTAATGCATGTTCTCTTTAGCCATGAAACATTTTTGAGTTAACATTCCACAACTTTAGTTCCTTATTTGTAAAAATTAAAAAAAAATGTGTTCCTTATTTGTAAATTTGTAAAAATTAGAACTGTTTAGTATTTTACAAGTCAAAATATTTTTTTTTCTTTTACCTCACACGGAGCAAGCTTTTCAGGTAATTAAATAGAAAAGTTAACTTATGTAAATATATATATATATATATATATATATGATGAATTGCATTTATAGTAGAGAGAAATGACACATGAATAAAACTGAATTGTTTCTTCTATATAAATGAAATTTATTTACTGAATAGTAAAAAATCAACCAAAAAAAATTTCTCACTAATCCAATCAAGCTAATTTCAACCATATTTTAATCTTCTAGGAGTTAGCTTTATTAAGTATACGCGAGACATTCAAGTTGAAAATCCAGGAGCTCAAGTGTTTTTTACTTTCTCTTTTTACTTTCACCACGCAAATAATCAGGCGTGTTTCCTTAGAAGATTCAACGTATTTAAGAAAACTTCAGTGGATGCAAACATGATGCTCTAAAAATATGTAGATTTTGACTTGAACAGAAAAGCATTTAATAAAAAAAAATCTTATACATTTGTGTCCTGACCCATTTTGAAAAAAATACATATATCCATAGCATAAGCTTATGAAAATTTTAAAAAAATAATTGTAAATACCTAATATTTCATTTGTTTTTTAAATTTTTATTTTTATTGCGATTCAAAAAATAAAACTTTAATTAATCTATAGTGGTATATTGGAAGTTATAAACGATTAAATAAAATTTTGCGCGAAATAAAATCTTGCTGGACATTTAATCAATAACCTATAAATAAAAACAAATATTATATATTTTCCTTTTTAAAGCAAATCATTCTTAATTAAAGTTTAAAAATATCCATTATACGATAGTTACCTTAAATAAAAGACCTTTTTTTTAGCTGTGATGACTTATTTTAGCCTTTTCGAATGAAACACTTATCCCAAAATATAAGATTCGAAAAGTAAAGAAATCATTTAAGGATTATAAAATTGGTGCTTTTTTAAGTTACAAAAATGCATGCTAATTTTTTGACTGTTAGAAATGCATATGAAAAAAAAATGTAGAAAAAGCTTCTATAGAAAGACAAATGTCCAATATATATAATGAGGTGATACAACGCTCTATCTATGCAGTTTTATCTTATCATTAAATCATTCTTTTATTCAAAAAAAATCTCAAATAAATAAGACTCAGAAATTTTAACGAAATTCCACTTGGGCGTACAAATATAATCACCGTTAAAAAGGATTCAGTTCCAACTTTCAGATTTGTAACTAATGAGTGCCCTAAACTGAAAGTAAATTAACAAAATTTTTATGCCTGGAAGTATGTTTCTGAGGATGATGTTATGACGAATTTTTATTTCGGATTTAATTAGGATGAGTTGCATTTTGATTAAAATGCTGATACTTTCAGGAAGAATATGCAGTTTTAGAAGACGAATCAAACTTTTGAATTTAAATAGAAGTAAACGTGAATGTGTATTAAGCAAAAGAATTATGCAATAGATCTTTTTTTTTTTTTTTGCTTTCAACATCTACTTGTGCAATAAGTAATGAGTTACATTGCAAAGTAAGTTGAAAATATACAAAAACCATATTTATTAGTTTTAATTAGTTCACTGAAAACTGGTAATACAATTTAGGGAAAATTTCATACGTAAAAATTATAACATATTTTTAATAAAATTTAGGGAAAATTTATTTATAGAATACTTTTGATATTTGTTGGAATAATTCAATATTATATATTCTAAACGAAGATAATCAGTCCAATACAAAAAGGTTTCACTGAGAAATTAAGAAATTTTAAGCAAGCATTAGTTAGAATTGATGGAAAATTAATGGAATAAATTAGGAAAACTTAGTTCCTGTGCTTAAATTTATTCCGAAACAAATTCCATTAACTTCAGTTTCCTACTGTGGTAAAGTAAATTTTTCAAATAAAAATATTCTAATGTGTTCTATTGTTATTTATAAACAAGCTGGCAACGCATATCAACTTTAAAGAATGATTCAAAACAATAAACATTTAAATCCTTACGTATTTTATATATTCTTAAACATAGATAACATTTTTAAAAATAATATTTAAAGAACCGTTAAAGTAATACTTAAAATAAAGTAAAAATAATATTTTATATAAAGCAATATTTCAAGTATAATTAATTTGAATTTAAATAAAGTGAGTATAATATCTTACATTAAGCAACATTTCAAGTGGAATAAAATTAATATTTTAAATAAAATAAAATTAATATTTTAAATAAAATAAAAATAATATTTTTTATAGAAAGTAAATTTAAGTGATATTTTTAAAAATTGATTTGAATAATTATTTAACCAACAAACTGAATATTTTCGATATCTAATACAGCATAACATAAGAACAAGATAAAGCTTTATAAGTGAAAGTTATTTATAATTCTGAATTTTACGAGTGGAACTTGTTTACAATTATAAATGATGTTAGACTTTTGTCTCAAAGATCGATACCATTACCGATAAATTTATTTTTAGATATATAACTAATATTTTTTTAATTTGCAAGAAATGTACATTTATATATTTGTAACAAACTTATAAATGTGGCAGCATACGTATGCATTTATACTATTACAAGAAAAATTATAAAGAATTGTTAAAATATTTTTGCATTTAAAAGCTATTGAGTAAATAAAAATATATTTGGAGACATTAAACTTCACTAAATAAATCTTCATGCAAAACCTCACTTAATAATTTATATTACTATGAATTTCATGAATAATTATATTTTAAAATCTTTGAATATTTTAAGAATAAAGCTTAAAATCTAAAAAATAGATCCATCGGAAGTATCTGGGATGATAATAAATTTATGTGCTCAGACATAATAATTGTAGATTTAAATACCTACCAAATAATTTACTTAAACTCGTAATGATAGAACTGGTAATGTATATATTTTATCCTTTTAAACAATTTCTGGGAAAAAAAATACTTCAGCAATTTCTGGTATCAGTTAGTAGGTTACTTTGAATTAAATTTTGAGAAAAACTTAGTTTTATTTTGAATATTATAATAAACTATGGTACATGATTTTAAATTAAATATTGTCATCTAGCTTCAATTTGTTGTCTTATAAAAGTGCTTATATGAATAATTATAAACTGTACTTTGTTTATGAATAAATATTTTATACATTTATTTGAATCGTACACAATAATGGAATTATACATAAATATATTAAGAAATAAAATTTCATTATCCTTCTATGATATGTAATGGAAATATTAGTTCAAAAATTATTGCTTCAAGTATCATTATCGGCATTGTAATTATGTTTTATTGTCAATCAAATATAATAATATATAGAGACATTAATTTAAATAAATAAAGGATGTATTGAACATTAATTAAATGTATTAACAAATTGATAGTGTCAATATATTAACATTATCTTTGGAGACCTGTGCATTTTATTAGAAACAAAAATAATGATTTACTCTCCTGAGAATTTAAAGAAAATAGTGTTATTAATATAGAGAGTGAGTCTTTCTTGGTTTATTTTATTACTTAAAATAGTGATTTAGAGCTGATATGTCAAATGACTTTGAAACCTAACAAATGTGATATAAAAACATAAGTAAAATTGTTAATTCATTAAAACATTATTTATGCTTATTACATATTTTTTTTTAAAAAGTTCAATTGAGTTTTAAATAAAAGTATATCTAACTAATATATGTAAATTGGATCAGGAGAAATGGCGCCTAAATAAACTTTATTTACTTCAAGAATTATCTTATGGAGTTGGTCCTTAAATATTCAAACAAGAAGGTTAAATAAGAAAAAAGAAAAACTGTTAGGAAATTAGACTTTTTATTTGAAGTAGAAGAGCCTGATTTAAGCACAATTTGAGTATTCTGCATGAAAAATTAACAATAATATAAATAATTTTTATACTGATAAAACTAATACAGACTATTTACATAATTGCTAAAATATAGTTTAAATTTTAACAAAAGATATTTGGGCTTCAGATTTATGATATACTACTTATATTATAGAGGATATTCTTTAGAAAATAATACATTCATTAAGTAATAAAAAATTTCGCATACACTTGGTTTTAATTTAATTTTTCCTATCGTATGAGTAAAAATACGAAAAGTTTTTATGCGATGTGTACGCTTACCAAAGATGATGATTGAAAAATAAACCAAATGCAAGAGTTGTTGCTTCTTAACTGAAATAAATAATCGATATGATAAATGAATTTTATATAATTCAATAATGGAATATTTCACTAAAAATAATTTAAATTGAGTATTTTATGTAAGATAATTATAATTTATAAGAACACAACAGTCAAAAATAGCTCCGAAAAGGTTCCTAGCCACTTGCATCTTCGCTCCTTTTTTTTTTTTTATTCACTTCTTCCTTGTTTTCGTCACAAAATATGTATTTATTTCTAAATCCTACCATTAAGTTCCAATTTTCATACAATTGAATATAATTTCTACAATCCACTTTTTGTAGTCTTCTATGAATTCCTTGAGGAATTTTAAAATTTTTGTGGTATCATTTTTGAAATCTGTAAAGTAATATTCTTTCTTCATAATTAAACTAAATATAGAGTTTCATTATGTACACCACTTATCTAAATACAGTTTCTTAATTAATTTTTTTTTAATCTTGTCATTGAAAATCGAGTATATTGTATAATAGTCAGTACAATAAATGCATATGCCTGATTCTGCAAATGAATATTTGACTTTCAAAGTACGTACACTTTGACATAAAGTACGTTCACAATGACTAAAATTATATCACACTTGTGTATTCGGTGTTCTAATTATGTGATAGCATGTTATGTCAAAATAAATTGTTGCAAATAAATTTGTTTTGCGGAAAATTCGCATAAAATAAATGTTTTGTTCACAAACAGAGGCTTTATTTTATCATATACATGCTTTTCCAGAAATTATCTTCCATGCGTTGCATATTTTATTCAAAATATATTGTACTGTGTTAAGTGTTTTCTTTCAATTTATAAAATTAAAGGACATGTCTAATTATTTCATTTTAGTGTAATATTTGAGGTACAATTTTCACTACTTTTTTACATAGAGAAAATCAGAATATATAAATACATATAATCTGTTAGAAAGCTCTTGAAATTTTTGAAAATGCAAGTACCCAATATGAAATTGGTATCTAAAAAGTATATTCAAAAATAAGTTGTAAACACAGTACGTTTTTTATGCAAAAACTTATTCGATGTTTCATTAAATTTCCTTTGGTTACGTTAAAAACATACGGATCGTTTTATATTTCTTTTGAAATTGGTATTTAGCGAACAAAAAAAATTGAGAATTCTTTTCTTAAACTACCAATACCTCAAGTTCGATTTCTGAGATTTAAAAGAAAAAAAAATCCTTAAAAATGAAAAACAAATTTACCTATCCAAAATGGTACCATATTAAAGTTCTTACTGAACCAAGGTCCATTATCTGCAAAACTCTAAAAAAAGGAAAGAATATACTTTAAAACTTTTTTTTTTATTATCATGATTTTTAAGCGATGAAATCCTGGATGCAAACAGAATTTACAGAAAGAACTATAAAGGATCATCCGCGATGGAAAAACCTGGCAGAATTTTCCGGAATAAAAAAACAAACTTCTCTAAATCTCCCTTCTGCCACGGACATGAAACTTTAAATCTCTGCTTTTACCGCAAACAAACAGAAAAGATTTTGTATCCCTTAAAAGGGAAAACGGCTTGAAAAAAGTGAATGGCATTTTAAGACTTTTCTATTTTTATACACGAAATGGGCTTCATGATTGTCCAAGAAAAAATGAAATAAAAAAAGCCCATCTCATCTTTCTTACATTTTTCAGAGGAAAAACCCATCTCCTGTTTTCTTTTTCTAGCTGTTTATATGACCATTCTTTTAACTTCTTAATTTTGTTCCATTTTGATTTCTTTTGGAGGGTCCTAAAGTGTCCTTTTTTGTCACCAGCATTATTTTAGGATAATTCATTTTCAAACCAACATCTCATTTCAGTTATTACCATAAAAAAATTGGAAATCGAGTGGGTGAAATTCGAGTTCAATTGCTGAAAATGGAACTTGTCTGGAGATTTCTATCAACTGCTAAAGAAAGAATATGAGCTGCTTAAGTTTACTTTAAAAAACACTTCAAATTACTGCTTAAAACAAAAAAATATAAGAAATCATTCCAACTTTATCAAAATAACTTTTTTAATTTTTTATAACATTCTTTAATTACAGTTATTTTACAAATTCTTTGCCTTCTAGACCGAATTGTTCTAATAAATGAGAAACTAAGTAAAGGCGACTCTTTCCTTAAATTTGAGAATTATATAATTTAATTAAGATGTTAATTTTTATGTTTATATAAGCAGTTTTGAGTGATATTATTTTAATAATATTATATTTTATGCTTTTTTCCTCTTACCAATGTTTCATCGAAAAGGCTAATAATAAAATAGAGATATTTTTATCATCGACTTAATTTTACCAAATATTTATCAATATTTGGATTAAATCTTATATATATATATATATATATCCAACACTTCTCACTTCTATCTCCCCCAAACCCAAATTCAATATGTTTTTTTTAAGAAATAAATCAATAAAAATACTAGAGGAACTCTAATGCATATTTAAAATACTTCTACTACTTTTTTAAGATGTGTATTGCATTTCGAATGATTCTCGATTTACATTTAAATTACAATTTTTACATTCCTTATGGAGTTAATAAGGAAATATGTGTTATTTGTTTTCTCATTTCATTTAAAAACTTAAATATTTATTTCACATATATAATTTTACCTTTATTTTTTTTTTCTACTTTCTAATATTCGGTTTACTTTTAGCTAATCGGTTGATGTATCTTTTCATACTTGATATTACTTCTAATAACATTCTCATATTTTATTCAAAAGTTCGCAGAGTAAAGTTGTTATTTTTCTTAGTAAATTCTGTTTAATTATTATTTTTTTGTCAACTTTAAAATTTAACTAAACCTTAATTGTTAAAATTTTAGGCAGTTGAAATTTAAAAACTATAATCCGACATATTCTGTCCCTTTAATCTGAGTAAAATTAAATTTAAAATTCTACTTATAGAGAGTGCTCAACTCACGTACATTTTGAGGCAGTAGTGTCCTTAAGTTCATGGTTGCAGAATCATAGCCGATGCTTCATCGAGTCCTGGGTTCGTGTCCTGATGCCACTAAACACCCGCTGTACCCCTGACGCACGTCAAATCTGTCGATGTTACCATGTTCCCAGTTTGTGAGATGGAAAAGTTAGGAGATGGAGGTGCTAATCCGTGTGTCAACCTCATCACTTGAATGAAGTTGAAAATTACGAATTTTGTAGCCAAACCTTTGCTTTACTTTTCAGTGAGACGTTAATAATTAATCGCAATCACATGTATACTTCATGATTTTTTTGTATGGGAGAAATAAATTTTTGTCAAAGAATAAAATATGCAATTTCTTTCAATTATATGTTATTTTACATTGAAATTATATTAAAAGATGTAAATTCTACTTGAAAAAAAAATGTTTTGTAATTTTATCAAAGTCAAAGTTTTAAAATTTAAATTATTTTTAACTCTAATTAATTTATTATTTCTCTTTAATGGAATTTCGTTTGATTATCTTTAATAAAATTCCTGTAACATTTTGTAAGAGCAAATTCTAATTAGTCTAAGAGCTAAATATTTAAATCATATAACACTTTTTTACCTTACTATTATTACAATAGAAAAAAGCATTATTTGCTGACAAGTATTACTCAAGACTGATTCAAAATAACCTAATATAATTCAGAGTTATTTAATATTGAGAAGAATCTTTCATTATAGCTAAGAAAGTGTGGATGAGATCAAATGTATATTTTGAAATTAAATATTTCGATGCCATATAATAACTGATCTGTATGGTACATCAATACTAGATTTTTTTTTCCTTTGAATTCGGCTAATTATCAGACTTTCCTATATTATTTCTTCGAAATACCCTAGGAATTATTTGCAACAAACGCAAGCACGCAAAACTATAAATTATAATAATCGATACTTTATAATTTCATTTAGAAGGCAGTATTGCAACAGATTCTCTCTCTCTCTCTCTCTTCTTTCTCTCTGTGTTTCATATTGTTTATTCAGAAAAAATTTCTATGACAAATATAAATAAAACAATAATATAGAAAAGAAATTTTGTAAAACATTTCAGAAAATGTTCTCTCAAAATTAATATTTTCTAAATTACATTAAAGCAAAATTTGCCTTGTGAATAGAGTTTGTTTTAGACGCCAAAACAGTTTGTAAATGTGTGCTAATAATGCTTGAAAGAATTTTTTGTGATAAAATCACCAAATTCGAAACAATTTATCTATGAAAGTGGAAGACAAATTTTGGTTGCTGTAGAGTTTGAAAATCTGACTGCCACTGAAGGAACCTTGAGAAACATAAAAAATTGACTCTTAAAATTCAGTTGAAATGCTATTATGCTAAATGCTGAAGGAATATTTGCTCTCAATTTAGCTCAAAATATGAAAAATTATCTGGTCCAATGAATTAAGGAGAAACGCAATACTAACTTAGTTGGATTAATGTTATGACATCCGATTACCTCGGATGTTATCTTGTGCCATCACTAATATCTAATATTAAACAATATGACACCAATAATTACAGAACCACCAAAACCACTTTCAACATTTATTAATATATATCCTCTAAGACAATAATGATATAGCTCTCCAGGTCAAGTTTACTAATACTTTCACTTCAACCCACCAATAATAATTTAACAGCTTCTTACCAACTGCTAGACTGAATCTGGAACAACTGCTGAAACTTCAGAACAATTCTAATTCGAGTGTTTTACACTCGGACCTCAACTCTAATCTTTAAATCAGCTTTCTAATACTATAACACTTAGATTCCACCTCCTCTCGTTGCAACACCTCTCTGATCCTCCTTCACCTCTCTTCTCTACTCCTTCAGATGGAGTTTATATACTTCTTAATTTAACTGCTTCACTTCATTCCTAACTGCTTTGCATATTACATTCTTCATCACGTTTCATTTTTGGTTGGGGCAAAGGTTGTTTAGCGAAAGCAATCAATCTCAATTGAAAAAGTCCCCAAGGTTAGTGAAGAGAAACCGCGAATAGCCCAATGTCACAATGTTATATCTAAATTTTAGATATAACATATAGCTGCAATTACTGTTGATCTTTCACGTTTACGAAATAAAAAACTGTTTGATTCAGCAAATTAAAATAACTTTGTCAAGACGTTTATTTTTCTTTTTGCTAAAAAGACAAATCTCTTTCTAACACTTCATATCCATAATAAGAGAGCACGAAAATGCTGGAAGAAAAGTCTTAACGTAGGATGAAAAATTAGAAAAAGTGATCCACTCAAAGAAAATCATTCTATATTATTCAACTTACTATATAGTGAATCAGGATTTAAAGTTATTTGCTTCAACAGTAAATCGATTTTTAAATACTACAAAATTGGAAAAGGCTTTGAAAACAATTGCTCCAAGATCAGAACTTTTTTAAGTAAAATTTAATAAAGTAATATGTCTACAAAGAAAATTTCACATACATTCATCTCAGCTAAATGTTTGATAGGATTTCATTGATACATTAGACTAAAAACGTGTTTTCAATGAAATATTTTACTGTAGGTAAATAGTTAAATGACTACACTTTTATTTCGTTACAATAGAAGTAAAATGTATTTACTTTCCAATCAAAGATAGTAATTTAAATAATTTATAAATACTTTTTTTTTAAAAATGTATACTTTTAATTTTGCTTATTCCTTGACAATCATTAGATAGAGGGCGCTGTAGCCTAGTGGCCATGGCTGTGAACTCGTAGTTGGTGTTGTTTTCGTCGAGACGTAGATTTCTGCCCAGATGCAGCTAAAGAGACATTGTGTGACGGGCTTGATCCACTTTTAATCACTGGAAGTCCCAAATTTTCCTTTTAGCATGTTGTGGAAGTTTAAAAAGGGAAGTGTCAGCATTAGTATAGCCTTCGTTTTCTGGCCTAGGCTCAACAATACGAGGTCTATCACTACTAGCCCTTGTGCTGATTGTATGAGTAAGACTTCGTAAAAAATCAATCTATCTTTAGATATAAATTTCTTTCAAAACGAACGGTTTCATTTAATATGTAAATTTCCGAAAAATTGAGGAAAGGAATGCTGAGATATGAAATTTAATAAAATAATAGCAACATTGCTTAAAATAGAACTGAAATATAATAATAAAAAGAAAATATGGAATTAAAATGCAAATTCTTAAATCATGTTTATGTATAACAAAAAAAAGTAACTAGCATTTTACATGAGTCATCACATCTAAAATATTTTATACCTAGCACGCATCAATAGGTTTTAATAATTAATGCAAAAAATTAAATATAAGAAACTCATAAACATTTTTACAAGATATTATTTTTATACAAATTCAGATTGATTTACTAAATATCATCTCTATAATAAAACTGAAAGAAACCCAAAGCTGACATCAGATAAAGTAAAAGGATTAAATTTTTATTCTTTCATAAAAATGTTTTTCTTTTGTTCTTTTTATTTTCTTAAGTGGTGACTGTTATTTTTTCTTCATTTCACTTTTCATACTTAAAAATTAAGCTCTGAAGAGTACTTTTTTAAAAGATATGGAAAGAAAAATGATTATATGTTCACAAATTTCTTAGAGGTAAAAGAATTTGGACAGAATTAATTGGGTTTCTTCAAAATTTGAAAATTACTGAAGGAATCAAGAAAGAATTCATCACATGTAAAAGAAGGGATTTTAAAGATATTTAACGAGTTGATTATTGAAAATATAGTATTCAATACTTACTCTTACAATTTCTTAAAATTATTCCTGAAATTTCAATCTGAATTTTGCTAATAAATAGCAAGGTTCATCTAAATAGCCAATATTTATACAGCTGAAATAAAGGTGCATAGAATTACATCTTTTTATTTAACCACATTTAACAAGAAAAACCTCAAGTTATAAAAATATTGTTGACTGCTAAAATGTTTGCATATTCTTACATTATTGTCATCTAAATTATCAATGGGTACCATTCCAAATTCTCATAAGTATGTTTAAGTAACCAATTTTTCCATACCCAGTTCTCGTAAGTATATTTAAGCAATTTAAGTAACGAGTATGATTATTAACAACTAAGTATGAAAACATTGAGTGCGTTTGATTGGTTATTGCGTTGTGGTAAGAATTTTTAGAAAATATATTACTTATCGCTTAATCATAACATCTATATAAAATAACTAGTCTTGAGTAGTCATAAGACTTTGCTCTCAGTATTCCATTCCTATTTCATAAAAAGTTTGAATCCTTCTTTATCCATATAAAATAAACAAGTATTGAGGTCAATATAACTATCATTCTCACATCCATCGAATTTCTTTAGTCTTTCAGCAGTTATTAACATACTACATTAAAAAAAGTCATTTTTTTCTTAAACACTGTATATTCGAAGGAGAATAAATTTAAACTGGATTTCCAGTAAATAATCGATTTCTTCCTAGCACGTGTTAAATGTCTTACACATTATGAATATATAATTAAACTAATTAGTACTTCAAATAACGTATGCAACTCAATTGGTCTCATTAAAAGTCTTTCCTCAGTTTAAAGCGAGGCTGTTTTTTAACCAAATTAATGAACATTACCTGCTTTTCGAAAAGTGTTCGATATAAAACACGAAGCGTACTTAGCAAAAACTAATCATTCATCATTATCGGAATTAATTTTAGACGCGGTTCTCGTACATTAATTACGGTGTGAATTAAGTGTTTACATTGCAAAGCCGTACTCAATTCCGTCAGAGTAACAGGACGCAAGCTGATTTATTACGTTCCCCAAAGACACATGCGAATTGCTAATATTCTAAATTTATATTCAAGCCATCGGTCAACATGACAACTTAACTTACGATTTGACAAACTTTCACGCACATGAACTCCATGCATTGAAACGTATCAACTCTTCCGGGCTGTAATTTATGTTCAGCGTTTTTGAAGAAATAAAGGTGCTGATGAAAAGAAAATTCTTTAGAATATAGATGTTTTAGAAAAAAAAAAGTGTCAAAAAGCAGTGAATGCAATTTTTCTCCAAAAAATTTAATATTGTGTTAAAAGTAAGACATTGACATTATTTTGAAAGGATGAGACTAAATCAAAGTATTTTAATGTTTTACAAAAAGAAATACTCCTGCAATGAAGATTTTGACTTACGGCAATACATATAACAAAGATGTAAAATCTTTCGAAATTAAATAAAAGTTATTTCTGTTTTAATCTGTTCAGTTGTTCCTTTTAGCGATTCTAATAATGATAATTATTAATTATAACTAATTATACCCTTTTTTGAAAATTCATGAAATAATTATCATAATGTGAAAATTTTGAGGATTAAAAGAGGCAATATATCGTTAAATTTACTCACTAATTGAATCATTCTCGGAAATACAGAATCAAAAGGAACAACAATAATTTTAAAAAAATGTTTCTTATATATATATATATATATATATATATATGTATATTCAAATGTAAAGGGAGGATCTACATTCCTTCTTATATCATTGAATTTGTGAAAACATTTGAATATATATATATAATTGATAAGTCTTAAGCTGATGATATGTTTTATAAGTTTGATTTTTGTTTTTTTTTATGAAAATATATACATTCGTTAATAATAAAATCATCCAATATGTAAACGAATAATGTTAAAAAAATCATAACTAATAACTGCATTTTATTGTTTGTACTTTGTAGTATTACTCGCAGTAAAAATTAAATATAATTTCAGTATAAAATGTCCTATAAAATAATTTATTCGTTTCTATGAATAATAATTCAAATTGAAAATAAAAGGTATTGTGCCATAAATTGTAATAACGAAAACCAGTTCTTATTATGAAACCGGTATAATATCACATAATATTTTGAATTATATATCTGATTTATATAATTCGTAAAATTTTAAAATATAATTTAGTTTTTATCCTTATTATATTAAAGCAAAAAAAAAGGGGGATATACATATATATCTTTAAGCTAACAGAATAATATAAGATAAGAAAAATCTTTCATTACCTATGCTTGCTATTTATACTAACATTAACATAAAATAATCGCATTATAT
Source organism: Nephila pilipes (assembly GCA_019974015.1). Classification (NCBI taxonomy): domain Eukaryota; kingdom Metazoa; phylum Arthropoda; class Arachnida; order Araneae; family Nephilidae; genus Nephila; species Nephila pilipes. The sequence goes on along the minus strand of BMAW01091553.1, from coordinate 314,959 downwards.
TTGTTGAAAACTCAGTACGAATTCATTGGAGTCAATCTGAAGGTGTTAATAAATTAGTTAAAAAGTCAGAAATTTTTTTAAAGTATTAACAATGTTGTTCTATCAATTTCAAATACCCGAATTATAAATTAAAGTAATAAATATGTTTCTGTTCGCTTTTATTCTGTATAATCTTTTGCACAATTATATTTTCCTTAAAAAACTTTTTTTTATATCATTTTGCTTACCAACATATCAGTTTTTTTCTCTTTTTACTACTGCCACCAATGATTGATTTCTTCATTTATTCACCACGGAATAAAAATAGCAAATTTTATCATGATCAGAAAGCATGAAAAGGAAAGTTCATATTAAAAAGTAGCGAGACATTTAAAAAATGCCGGAAGGTGAATTATCGGGAAAGTGTTATTCTTTTTATACACACTTTCTTTGTTCAGCAAACAAACGATCTATTAAACTGAGAAGGTTGGAAAAAATGTCTAACGATGAATATTGCCTTGAAAAATCACCAAGAAATTGAATCGATGAAGTAATCATCGTTTGGGTGTAGCTTTCTTTTCATGATTTTTCTCCTGTTGATGAGGTTAGATGAAATCTCCCGTTATTGTCTGGTTTCACTAACACTGATGATTAAGAAAAGCACTAAATAGTTTTATCGAAAACTTTAGTTTAATTTAAAGATACCGTTCTACCTTTAATTTCATCGGAATACAGCATTAGATAATAGCATATTCCAGCTAGAATGTAAGAAAGAATTATTGTTTCAAACTTTTCTTAAATTAAAGAACAAAAAGAACATAATGCTGGACTTCTGCTTTTATGCCATACTGCTCTCAAGCGTGACTTAAAATTCACACTTGAGAGCAGTATGGTATATATCAAGGAAAATACTGAATTTTTAATTCTCTGTTCTTCTAATCACCACCAATAAACTTTAAACTGTGGTTCCTTTAGAAATTTTTAGCGCTCATGCTTAGATTCCATTCGTAAGAGTCATTTCGGATGCTAAATGTTAAATTATTTATATAAAATAGTAGAAAATTAAATAAATAATCACAGTGTAGTAACAAATATACAGAAAGCTTTATTATAATCAATAACTCTTCAACCATTGGTATAATTTTCGCCCCACATTGTAAGATGTACTACTTCTAATTCGACTTCATAATGACCTAACTCATTGCCTTAACTAAAATTTTATCTCTTATGATACACGTTTAATCGAAATCAGTAAATATTTAACTTCTTCAAGCAACACGGGTGCTGAACTACAGACAGTTCAAGACAATTAAGGATGATCACCTCATTAGATAATCCGTAGCATTCTACTATTTCTAATAATGCATTACCGGTTTACGAATTTAATATCATTAGACTCAAATCATTAAAATGTTGCTGACATTTATAAACGTTAAAGCTTCAATATTTACATATTTAAATCAAGTTCTAAAAATAACTCTTACCTCTTTCTTGAAATCTTGAAAGATATAATAAAACATTTGTTTTTCAGTGTAATTATGTATATAAACATTATTTAAGTGCAAATTGAGTACAATAAATTTGATAGAATTAGGAATAAAAGTACTTTTAGGTAGTATTAAACAGATGGTTTTAATCCTAATACCCATCAACGTTTTTTTTTAATTTATACTAATTAAAATATTTACATTTTCAACATTAAATAAAAATATTTTTTTCTTGCATTTTTTATCCCTTCATTCATATCTGTCAGCAATATTTTAACTCATCTGATCTGTCTACTGTAATGTGCAGTCATTATTGAAAAAGAATTCATAATGACTGCTATTACAACGGGCTTATTCTTAGCTTTTACTCAATATCTTTATAGCTATAACCACATTTTAAACGCGTAAGAATGCACAAGCTTAATTAGAACGTTTCCTTTTAATTTATTCTGAAATAGCAGATTGTAATGTCCATGATCCCTAAATTAATTCTTCATTAATTTGTATAACTGAAATTATTAGTATTTAAAAGGACTTAAAGGATATATAAGGCACACACAGTTTTTTATCAAACATATACAATTGTTAGAGATAACTGTCTTTTATAAATAGATTTACAATTGATTAATCTCTTAATTTATATATAATTATTTCAAATTTAATATCTAATACCTTTCTTCTTAATGAATACGAAAAATTGTTAAGTAACTATTTTCGAAATCACAATTTCTTTTACATTTGTCTTGTTTTCATAAAATTTGTAGTAATACATCTTACGTTTTATATTTAAAATTGCAAATGTTGCAGTGTTTCAATTACATATGAAATTTTTGAAAACTAATATTAAAAGAAAACTGCTAAGAAACAAAACCGATTCTTCTGGTCTTTGAATCTGTATCAGAAATTAGATAACATATTTATTTCATAGAAATAAAATGTGGCAATTATCTTCAATAAAAACGAAAAATTATCTCTGTTACAGATTACTAATAAAGCGAATAAGAAAGTGATAAGTTTTCAAATTCAAAACATAATTTTTGATTTTCTATTTTTATTTCCAGAAATTTAAACTCTTTAATAGTGAAATGATTCAAAATTAATATTTTAAAATAACGCATGAAAAGAGTAAAATAATTAATACTTACTAAAAATTATAGACATCACTGCAAAACATTTCATTGCGATGTCAATTCATATAATTTTATGTGTGTTACCTTAAGTTTTATTAAAAAAAAATTATTTTATGTAAATTAGTTCTGCTTTGAATACGAATAATGCTTATATATAATTCTACAGATAATCAGAAGAAGAATATCATTTTTAAATCTAAAGCATTTCTTAACATTATTCAAAATACACTTATTCAATTTCAGTCTAATCCAAACAATTTTAGCTTATTAGAATGGAAAAAAAATATCAGATTCTAATTTACATTATTATTGCTCTGTGTCTCAGAATCCTATATTATATGTATGAACCAGAAGTTTTATAATTTTTAAACATATTTTATGAAAGTATTTATTATTGAGAATTACTGAAAGGAGATGTATCATATGATTATAAACGTTATTCATCCAAGCCTGACACGGCTGAAAATTTTGAACAACGCACATTTACAATTTGTTCTTAATTAATATATTTTTTTCTGTTTTTTTCCTTCATATAAAAGTCAATTTTGTCTTCAAGAGAGGTGTTTTGGGGGAAGGATACATTCCATACCCTGATTACAACGTTCCAGAAATAACATCCGATTACTTGGTCAGTTCTATCCGCTTCGTAATTGTCACGAACTCACTAAAACTCAGACTCTGATGACGTATGATCACGCAACTTCTTCTAACAAATGCAAATTTATGGAAGGTTTGATCTTACAACAAAATAGTTTTCACTAAAAGACCTAGAGAGTTTCTAATTTTTATCCAATGGATGTTAATGACTTCTTTGTCAAAAGCTATAGAAGTAATTTATTAATTGAACCCTTGAGAATTTAAGCGATTATTTTCTGTCCACGACTGACTTACGCCAATAATATAAGTAGGTAGTGAATATTAAATCTTTGTTAAGCAGTCAATGCCATCACTACTTTGTTAATAACACTAATGCAATTGTTTAATTTAGCATCCAGAAACATACAGTCTACACCGTTAGGAGTAATTTCGGAAATTGGCTCTAATTAGTTAGACCGAAATAGGGAAATAAATCTTTTTGAGTATTCAAATCAACATATTTTCCTTTTCTCACCATGTACTGTTTAAATGCAGGTAAGTTTGAATTTGAATTAATTTCTAACTAATGTATTCATTCAAGGTTTGTTTACTTAGTCTCAGAAGTTAGATTTGATTCTGCTGAACATAAATTGCTTAGATGTTGAAAATCGAAATAAATAATAAAAGGAGTGTGTCAACAACTCATATTAACTTGTAAATAATGGTTTCAATTTACCCACGTATATATTATCGCTGCATTTCCTTCATAAAATATGTATGTTTTTCTTTTATAATTTTGTATCAAATTTGAAAAAAATCATTTGCTTCCTCATTTGAAATAAATCATATTTCATTTGCTTAATGATGTTTATATAATTTGCACAAGCACCAATAGCAGTTGAAAACAGATGAAAATAAGTTTTTTTTTAAAAAAGAAAGGTAATAAAAGGAAAATGAGAATATATAAACAACATTAATATAAATAAAAGTGAATAAAAATATAAATAAAGACTTAGTAATAATGATGCTAAATAGGACATAATTTTAAAATTTAGTGCGTTTTGTTCAATTCCTTAGAATTTATTTCAATATTTGATGAAATCATGATATTTTTATTTTTTGTTACATTGAGGAAATGAAATAAAAAATCTCTAAAAATGAAGTGAACTTCATTTAAGATAAATGCATTTAATACATGAATAATAAGATTTTATTTTAAAAGCATTTAAAACCATGAAATTAATTAAAATATAACCCTGAAAATTATTTAATGTTTTGCAGATTCTTTTGCAAAACTACATTTTTATGAACTATTCAATGGTATAAGAAAAGTATTATTTTCACTAACATGCTAAATATTCGCTCTAATGACACAACAAGGTTATTTGAAAAGTTTTAATTTCTTTTTTCGTGAGGTTTTAATTAAATTGTTTGAATATCTAAAAGTAAATTTTTTCATATCTGAAATCCAAATTACATTAATGTTCTTTATCTCCGTATGCGTTATTAAAATCTTCACAGAACAAAGCCTCGACAGAACATTTTTATACGTCTACTTCTGTGCCTTCGCTAATAGTTTTGTATCCAATATAATTAGGTCACTGGCCTCTCAGTCATTTGGTGATACATCTTAAGTTATCCCACGTAGAACGATACATTTTCACTAACAGCTGTCCTGATTTGATCTCGACCTGAACTGTGAAACTTCTTAAGTTTCCAAAAGTAATTCACTTGTGATATTTAGATATTGATTTAAGATTAATTTTATCTTAACTCTCATAACTTTTTTTTTCCAATACATATTTTAAAAATTGTGAGAATTTTTAAAATTCTAATGCTGATTAAAGTGTTTAGCATTGTTTTATCATTACAAAAGTGCAATGCTAAAGTGCTTCCGCAGCTTATTATAATTAGTCATGTAAAAGTTTCTGATATACGATGTTTTTGATCTTATCTTAAGTTTTTATGAAGAAGTCTTACCAATAAAGTAAATATAGCTTATATTTTGGATTTGAATCAAATTCAGAACCTTCCTTAAAGAAAATTGAGTAATAGAGAGAAAAAAAAAAGATATCATTAGACATTTCATAAGTAATGGATTGATTCTGACTGAAATTGCAAATAAGTACTGTTGTTAACTAATTTTATTCATTATTATTTTTATATTCATTTTGGATTATTTATAGTATTCATTAATTTCATATAGTAAATTAGTTATTTTAGGTCTTAAAATATGATACAAATTTCTTTAGCTTTTTTCCTTATTTCAAAGAAAGATTTGATCCATATTAAATTATATAGATACGTATTAAGAGAATTGTCAATAATCAAGTAAGCTTGGCTAAAATTTTACATTTTCATGTCTTAGCATCGATTAACCAAAGGAATACTTTCCATTTCAAGTGCATTTAATATAAATATATGCATTTCGTACTAAAACTCTTATGATTCTTATAATATTAGGAACTACATGTAGTGATCCCATTTTAATAGTTAAAGGGACAATGAACGTAAAAAAGTGGACCGAAGTGATCAAGATCATTGAATGTAAAGATAACAGATAATGTATACTGTACTGAATTGGAATTTAAATTTATGGAATGTTGTTCCGTAAAAGTTAGGATAAAATGAAATGCTTCTCAAAATCTTCCTTTTCTGTTAATGGGTTTCAATTCATGAATACGAGGCTGGAAAAATAGTAATTTTCTTATTTTCTCCTTTAGAGTTTATTGCAATTAAAATTAAAAAGGCACGCATTCTACACAAATGAATAGTTGTTAAACTTTATTAAAAATGGTAAAACATTATGATTGTCAGGAATATTTGATTGAAGCTCCAATTTATGTATATATAATCTTATATTTTTAATTTTTGTATTTTTGCTTATTCATAAATAGTAATCCACTGAGAAGAAAAGTATTTTTGACTATTAAATATCAAATATTTTACAATTTTTTACAATAATATCAGCTAAAGTAGATGTTTTTTTTAAACATAATTTGAATTTAATAAAACGCTTAATTTCAATTCATATGACATTATATCACCAATTAAATCTTATTTTTGTCTAAAGTAAGAAGACTTAAATGCCTGGTTCAAAACTTTAAAAGCTTCTCTTATTTTATTTGATTAACATAATGCTTAATTCAGTTGAAAATCTTCACACGATCTTGAAAATCTTTTACTTTAAATGATAAATGTAATAAACTTCAAATAATAAAATAAATTATTAAAACTAATTATTAAATAAATTCAATTTGCTTCAAAGTTCCATTTTGCTCTTAAAATTTAAGATATAAAGATATATTACACAAAGTGCGAAGTTTGAAAGAAAACTCATGTTCAAAAAACTTGTTTTTTACCGGTGTTATTCTTCATCATATAACGAAGACATAAGCCAGAAGCAAGGAAAAGTCTTCTGCAATTTCAGCAATCGATAGTTTTCTTCGCGAATACAAAATAAAATTCTCTGTTCAGAATTCAAACGCCGCTTTATATAGACTCTTCAGCAAACATACAATCCTGATGTAATCAAACTGAAGAGAAACTAAACGAAGTGAATAGCATGTTACTGCAAAAGAAAAAGCTATACATCAAAAATAAGGTTAGAACATTGATCCGTCAAAATACACATGAAACGAGTAAGCTATTCTGTTTCTGTCAATATTCACTTCCTTTTAATTCTTTATAACCTTTAAACTTCCCACATTTGGGGGAAAAACATATTGTTTCACTTTATTAAGGAATTTTTAAAGACGTAAAAAGAGAGATTTAGATATTAAATTCAAATTTCATTAGAAACAGTGCATAAATGGAACTTTTAAAATTTTGATATGTATCAGTTATAAATTTTAACATGTTTCGTACCTGAAAGAATTAGTAAACTTTAAATTACGTGTCATATGAGATTCCTCAAATTTTACATAGCACATGTAAAATGTTTTCCGATATCATCTGTACTGCGATTTCTAATTTTAACCATAAAGATCTGATTAAAGTTTTTACGCAACTTTTCTCCCTTTAGATAATATGAATATTTTCTTGATTTATGTTGTGTTTGTTTTTTTGTAAAAAAATATTTCCTTTAAAATTAAATTTCGTTTCATTTAAATAATTACTATACAATTTTATCTTATGAATTTGATGATGATGAGCAAACCATATTTCGCGTTATGGAACAATAGCTATGAGATTTAAAAAAAGAAATTATATACAACCAGTTGTGTGATTTACTTCTTTAATTAATAAGGTTTTTTTTTAAAGTTAAATTTAAGTTAATTTAATTTTAAATTAAGTTTAAATTAATTTTAAGTTAAATTTAAAATAATTACAGTTAAATTTATGCAATAAAGATTTAACTATTACTAAGAAGTAACAGATATATCTGAATAGAATTTATTTTGCATATTTTTGAATTTTAATATACATAATGTTGTAAATTATAGCTTATTAATGTTGGATTATTTGGTTTCTGAAAGCTTTAGAAACTAAATAACCTTTAATATGGAGATGATAAAGTTCAAATTATCAATTTTACAAAGTCGGTCTTTAAAAGGTCAAGAGATGCTGGAAGAAATGAATAGCTTTGAATGTAGAGGTTTTGAGAGAGTTTTTAAAGTAATACATACAATTAAGTTTCATTTTCGCTTATCCGTCGCAATAAAAAAAAACTTTGTGATAAAGCAGGTTCTTATGTCTATAATTCATGAAAACAAACATTTCAACAATTATAGGTATAATTTACAATGTTATTATATCTAAGGTGCTATTAAAATGCAGGAAATATTTTACGTAGATACCTCGACAATTTCTTAGTAACAATTTAAGCGTTTTGATACCCTCTTGAGCAATAATCTTTTGTAATCCATTAATTACAGAAATCAAATCTTTTAGTATCAAAAAATAAATATTTTCTGTCTTCAAGTGGTAGCAGAAGCCTAGTGGTCCTGGTGAAGCCGAGGGAAGATGAAGTTTTCGTAGAGTAGTGGGTTCAAGCCCTAATGTCATTAAAGAACCACTGCATAATGGAACTATTTCCCGTTAAATATATTACCAGAGTCTCAAAGCCTCCTATCGGAGTATTCTGGAAGTTCGGAGGGGAAGCTGCCTGCTCATGTGTCATCCTCGTCACTTGACCGAGGATCAAAATTACGAAGTCTGTAACCTTTCATCCTAGAGTCACTTCTGAATGCGATGTTATTAAGCAATCAATGATGATCTCTTAAATAAGCAGAAATGTATAATTATAATTTTAGGAATGCAATACATAAAAAAGATTGTCGCATTTTCTAAAAGTATACATACATGAACTGCGTTACTTTCATTGATAAGATCAAAGTCGATTAGTTTGAATACAAGTCGTACTAAACCTATCAGAGGACTATTAATGATGGACTTCATTATTTTGGTTCTCAGTCAAAACAGGAGAATGGTATATGCACTCAATATTACAATGATATGGGGGAAATTTTACGATCATCTGAATTCAACATGCTTCATCTTCCATTATTCTGCGATATGTTCTCTGAAGGAACAAGGATGCGAATCCACAACTAGATATGAATATCATCAGTGATAAAGTTCTAGATTATGCCAGCTGAAAAGATTAGATTCACTGAAAGGAGCATATTTTACTTATTAAATGTTAATATAACTTACAAAATGCTATTCATTTATTCCTTTTTAACATATACCGCCAAATCAATCTTTTTGAAGGCTGCATCTAACAAAAAGTTATTTTATGTTACTTCAAAACAAGGTTGAGATTATGTCCTAAAATGAGCAGCCAGTTCAAATGCGTGTGTGTGAAGCTCCAAATTCTTCTTATAAATTTTAATGGAAAAAATCCGATTCTGCTTTTAAAATCAGCCAAGGCAACAAAAGGCTTTGGTAGCATTAAAATTGGGACCATTATTTTAATATGATTCATAGTTATGAATTATTTTGCTCATGTCTTTGGTCTGAAAGATTTTTGCAGAACCTACAAAACAAACAACGGTGGCTCAAAAAATACCCGTGTTTGTAATGTGAAAGGGGTATTAGGAATAGAAAAATAGAATGTAAATAAAACTTAGCAGTAAAATTGTCCGGTGCTCGCTTTTTTTTTTTTTTTTACTTTCTCAACTAATTCCATGATAATAACATGCTTATTATTCTAAAAAACTTCCCGCTATGACTTTTCTGATCCTTGAGACCACCTTTAACTTCTTTGAAGCATATTCATAGGAAACAACCCACTGTTTTGATCATTTCTTGATTTCTGGTATATAATGGTGTATCCAAGTCTCATCAATGATGACTACTCCGCACAAAATGACAACGGCTGATCATCGCGGCACCAATCCTGTTTTAAATTGGAAGCAAATGATTGTTAAAGTAAAGTTAACCTACTAATTAAAGTCACTTTTATTTTAACGCCGTTTAATAGAAGGCAACATATGGTAATATCAACTTGCCTCCTAAACGAGGTTTGGTGCAAAACCAGTTTTTTTTTTAACTATCCAGATAAAACTCTGTTACTTTTAAAGTTAAAATTAAGTACATTTGTAATCAAACGCTTTTCTTATTTACACACGGTTGAAAAAATAAAGAGTTGATCATTAATTTTCAAACAAAATGGCGAAAATTTACTTCAGTCTTTATTTAACTTATCAAACATGAATATATTTTTTCTCTTAAAAGCGAAAGTACAGTACTTTCTTTGTAATCCGGCAGAAATTGGACTAGATCAACCACGGATTACTGCAAAATCTTTAATAATAACGCATTTAAACACTCAATGCTATGTATTGTTGTATGAAATTAAATGCAGTATCCGGAAATATAGTGAAAAACACTCAAAATAACTAAATCTTTAAAAATGTTCAGTTTCCTATTGATAGTCATCATTATTCAAATGCTACAGAATAAATATAATACCTGTTTTCCTATGTTAAAGGGGAAGGTTACTCGCAAGACCACCGAAAATGTGAAATGCAGGAACATAATAGAGGAAATAATGTATTTCCTTATTTATTTTTTCGGAGATTAAGTTTTTATTATATTGATCTGAATTTCTTTAAAATATAAAACATTGAAAGTATGCTTTTATATCATTGTACTTTGAATTAAAAACTTGAGAAGTTGAAAATATGGATATTTTATCAATTCAAATGCTTTATATATATGCGCGTTATCTTCTAATAAAATATTATTTTCATCTCTCTAAAGCCTCTTTCGATAAGTTTCAAAACTTCTTGGAAAAACCGCATTGTTAATATTTCATTCAGACAGGCAATGATATCCATTGGGAACAACTATTTTCAAGAAATATAGCTTAAGAATTTAATATTCTTAGAAAGATAAGGATATTTTTTCTCTCATAACACCTTGGGATTAAGTAAAAAAAATAATAATAAAATATAAATTGTTCCTCGCAAACATCAAAGACATTTTTTTTCATAGATCGTATATTCATTTCATTTGGAAAGCTTAATGAATTTTGTTATTTGGACTTTTCTTATGGCAACTAATGAGCAAATGAAATTGTAATGCTAATTTTCTACTTAAAAGTTATTAATTTACTTTGTTGAGTTAAAAAAAATCGATTTCATTACAAATGACAGTTTCATATAGAGATTAATGCTGTAGAACTATGTTATAGACAAAAATAAAACTTAATTTGAAGAAAACTAAGTGTTATAAGTTAGAAATGTATTCTAATTTAACGACACGTAGTAAGTACATACTTAAGTAATAATGACTTAGTAAAAATAGAAAGCATTATACATGGCTGAACGCTGTGAATGGATTAAATGGCATTTGTTGAATCCTCTATTTTTTCAAAATATTTTCCAAGAAAAAGTTGTGTTGAAGCAGAAGAAGAGCAATTTTTAATGGAAATTTCTTTTACGGCTTGTATTTATTACAGAAATAGTTTTAAGAACTTAAGTTCATTAAAGAACGTGGAAATTATGCGGATTATCATGATTAATGGAATAAGTGAATTTTCTTTTATTGCAAAGAAAGTAATTATCAGTGTAAAAAACATAAATTATATCAGGAAGGTTTGAGATTATTTTAGTTTCAGAAAAACGCATTTATCGAAAGTTTTCTTGCTACTTCGGTTGGTATAATAATCCGTTGTCATATTACACTTCTAATAGAAGATTAGTATAATGTAAAAAAAGAAAGACCCAAAATATAAAAAGTTTGGGTAAACTGTCCATTTAGTTAAGGCCTTTAAAGATTATTCCATTGTTAAATAAATATACAAAACAAAAGCAGTTGTGACAGTAATGTGATCGAATTAAAATCATAGAATGGAACTTATTTTAATCTATGCTTGAAACGAATAAAATACAGCATTTTTATTGATCATATTTTGCTTTTCGAAACAAAGATTTAAATCTTATAAAAATATTCGACACAAATGTATGTTGATATACTGAAAAACTAAAATGCTTTATATAGATTATGGTTAAAAATTGATTTTATTTCAATCATTGTCGCTTAAAAAAAAAGAGGAAACTTATTAGCGATAGAAATTATCAATTTAAACCAATAACATGAACAGATATTCACTCTTAACTTATAATTCTTATTCATTTAACTTACACACTTCACCACGTGATAACTTCGAACCCATTTTAATTTGTTACTCAGGCAAGCTATCATTATTCTACACACTCGCGCTCGTGGGCGCGCGTATATGTATGTATGTATGTGTGAGTGTGTATGAAAAAGTTGTTTTACATTACATTTTATACAAACAATTGCATATTATCATATTTGTATATAAAAATGGATGCTAACTTTTGAGACAGATTTAAGTTTTAAGAATACCTAATTTACAAGTAATGACTAGTACGATATCCATTTTCAGAGAAAACATGACGATAGCTTATCTATTATTTTTAATTAGTTTACTGAATATGACTTATGCGTTACATATTAAACACAAATCAAATACTTCGTACACAAAAATTGTTTGTTTTCTCAGATGACGTTGATTAACTATATAATTAGTTCTTTATTGAATTATTTAATTAGATTCCTTTCTATTTTATAATTTCAATTTAGAACTTTAAGCTAGGTGCACTAGTGTACAAGTTATTTAATAAACCAGTATTTTAATTTTGAACCATGTATACGTTAAAAAAAGAAAAGCAAGTAACGTAAAAAAAAAACTAATTGGAACCAATTGCTTTAAATATAACGCATGTCATTCTATTTCTTAAGCAATATTAATTAAGAAATTGTATAACTTTAAGACCACAACCCTCGTTCTGTTCATGACGAATGCGCTATCACAGAAATATGGGCTATATTTTTATAAATAATTCAAATAAATAAAATCCATTTCCAAAAACAAAAAGTTTTATTAAAAACATAATTCGTTCTAAGGCCAGTTACGTAATATGTTTATGGTATATTAGCATAAATACTGGAGGAAGTATGTATTAAATTCAAATTATATTTCACTTAATGAGATACAATTTCAGTAAATAATTAAGCATTATTATATTACAAGTATAATTATACTTGAGTTATACTACCTCGTTGGCTCAATAATTTATAACTCAGTCACATGCTCCATATAAGAATCAAAATTGAATACCAACTTTACTGGTGATATGATAACTAATACAAGTAATTTAGGCTCCATAATTTCAATCTTACATCAGAAATCAGATATGAAACGAATAATTATGCACGCTTTATCATCGATATAGTTACGTTATGATATATAACATCCGAGCGTATCTTAACAAGAATTCGATCTACTTGATTCTAGCACTTCCTTATTACAGAAGACAAAGCTAAAATTATTACTTCTCATTTGCAACATTACACAAGTTAGTCAAGTTCTGTAGCTCCATATATGCTATTTAATAGAATTTTTTGAACGAATGACTAAACTCGGTTTGTTTTGTTTCATTCGTGATTGTTCTTTTTCCTTTAACTACTTCTTAAAATACTTTGGCTATTATTGACTTTATTTACTAGGAAATTATCTCTATTTCTTTCAAATTTGTATTTTTTGAAAGACAACTGTAAAACTGATCAGCGTAGATTTTGATTAAAATAAAAATGTAACACATTCTAAATGCCTATTTGACTGGAAGTAATAATCAAATAATATTATAATATTCAGGCAATTTTCTGCACTTAAATTGCTGAAAATAGGACTTCCAATAAATAAAATGAACAAGCAAGTATTTTATACCGGAATTGGTTGAAAAATACAATGAACTACAACTTTTTCATGATTAAAATTAATAATCAATTCATCTTATTCGAAAGAGCCCGTATTATGACTCTTTGTTCAAGTAAACTTCCGATCGTACTTGTGCAAATTTTTAACTACTAGTTTACAGGAATCTCGAAAACGTTATGTTTAAAATAATGCTACGAAAATTTCATTTCTACCCCCTCCTCATTCATTACTTCATACAATATTTCAGAAAATTTCTAGAGCATGCTAGAAAATATTTATTTAATTAGTATAACCTTTAGCATTTGTTAAATATTAATTTTTATCACTAATAATAATTTTCGCTAATTTTTCTCTCTCTCCTATACGTCGCAAAAAAATTAAGTAAGACTGATATTTCTCTGTCTTTAAATTATATCGAAAATATAAAATCAAAGATAGTTTAGCAATGTTAGTAAGTACAAATTTTAATTCATTAAGGATTTAAGCAATAAAAGGGGTAAGGATTTATGTAAGTCAGTACGAATAAACTGATTTTGATTTTCTTAATCTTTGCAAAGAAATAACGAAAAATCAACGAATAACAGATTATGAATAGTTAAAATGTATTTATTATTATTTTAGCTTATTCTATATTTTATACATAGGAATATATGGTATTAAAAACAATCAATTTATTTCATTTTTTATATATGGTTCCTTAAGGAATTATGGATATTATGAATTAATTGATTCTCTAAAGTATGATGTAAGTTTCAAATACATTTATCAAATATATTATATAAAATATTTTGATAAAATCATCCACACATAAGAGCGTTACAATTTTTATTATGCTTTTATTGCTTAGCTGCTAACTTTGAAAAAAGGATTCAGAGGAATATCTTTTTAATGAATATTGAATTCTTTCATATTTTAAATGAAAAAAAAAAAAAAAAAAAAACACGGAGATTTTTTTTTAAAAAAAAAAAAAAAACTATCCACATAAATAAATATATGCTTTCCTTGAATTTCTTTAAAACCTATACTTAACGTTTCCTATTAATAGAAAGAACTAATTTTACATTTTTTTTATGAAACAAACAAGTTTTTCTTATACATTTATATGCATTGAATTAGTTTTATATTGGCATAATACATTTTATGTATTGAAATAACTTGCGCTCAACGATACAAATGTACCTGAGGAGACTGTAGTATAGCATAACGAATGTAGATAAAACTGGTTCATAAAATTTTCAGAATTAGAAATGAAAATTTAGTGTATGTAATCAACAATAGAAAAAAAATAACAACCATGTAACATTACTTTGAATTTTAAAACAAAGAAAGCGTGGAGATTTCAGTATTTCGATTATAATAAGTAACAAATATTCAAAGTTAACTGATAAGTGTACGATGAAATTCATATAATTAAATGCTAAGAATTCACATCAATGAACAGGAATCAAAAATTTGAAATTATATTTGTAGAAACCCAACAAGTGGAATTTCTGATAAGTATTAAAGAAATTAAAAAATTATGAAGGTCTTAGAGAAATATCATTTTAAAATGAAATATCATTTAAAGTGTACTTTATTTAAAAACAAGATACACTTTTAAGGTGTATTTAAAATTTTATGATTCAAATGATTATGATTTTATGATTCAACTTACTCAAAGCTCGCACCAAAAGATAATATATACATTTTTTATGAATAAACATTTTAATTAATGCGACATGTATGACATTTTTTCAATGTCAAGATCTAAATTGTTTCACCAGTGAACTGAATGAAAAAGTGTCTTTAAAATTAATATTTAAGGAAAATCATTTTTAACGGAAATATTTTTTTTCATATTTAATTGTTATTTAACAATGAATGTTGAGTTACTAATAACCTAATAAAGGTATTAAAATAAGTTTGATTTTTTAAGTTTCTATTCATTGTCCTGATTTTATAAGCAGTATTGAAAATAGAAACACATCATCCCCAAAATTAGCATATTGTTTTCCTTGAGGATTTAAACCTTTTCAAAAACATTTTGTTCCATATTAATTGTTAAGGAATCACAATTTTAATCTTTTGTAAACATAGGACAGTTTATTTTTATACCAAAAATAAGCTTTCACTGTTTTCAATAAAGTAAAAAATTTGAAATATATCTTTTTTTCTTATTTTCTAAAAACATAGAATATATTGTATACGTTTTTCAAATCAAAGTGCAAGAGTGTATGTGCATATTGAAAAATCAAAATATATTAAACTGTGTGCATTAAAATATATTAAAGTACTCACGTAACAATCTTGCAGAAAATATCTTTTAACCAAAATCACGTGCTTAAACCTCTCAGTGCCTTCTCATTTTATGGATGCCTCGTAATATCAGTCTAGAAAGTTTTCATTGTTTTTATCAAATTCAAATAAAATCCAAAACAAGGCATCGTAAACAATAAAAAAAAATTTAAAGTTCTCATAAAGAGTCCGTCAAAACTCCGTCAAAGTGTTTAGATTTCAAGACAGAAAAAGTTCCAGGGAAAAGCCGCTAGATCCGACGTTCAGATTTTGAATGTCCACTCGCGGAGATCTGACGTTCAATTTATGGCTCCAGCTCAGGTCGCCATCTATCGGCAGTTTTGTCGCAGAAGAGAGGCGCAAAGGTTCAGCTTTTGCGCCTGTATAATTTGTTTTGCCGCGAGCATCAGTGGTGCTGCTCGGTGCAACAGTCCCTGAGCTTGCAGTGAATTATCAGCAGTCTAGCGATAACTTTCTCCTCTTAGCTCGCAATTAGACTGGAATCAGACAATGACGGGAACTTCGAATTCATTTTTTTTTATTTATTTATTTCATTATATATATTATATTTTTAGGTTTATTATATGATTTACGTAGAAAAACAAATTAAAAATTATAATGTACAAAATTCGTATATTTTACAATGTATATACATATAACCTTCAGCCACTATATACCATTACTTTGTTTTTACAACTGTTCTCCTCTCTATAAACAAAATAATCATAAATATACATTTATACATATGTGTAAATAAAAATTTAATTTTCGATGAAACTTAACAACTCATAATTGAAATTTACATGATATAAAAAATTACGTACAAAAGGTAATATTTCGCTAGTCAAAATTTTTAACTCCTTTGTTTATAAGAATCTAAATAAACCAAAGACCACAATATTTACGTCACGAATAAAATCATTAATTTTTACTGTAATTTCCTATATTTCATTGGTAAATTGTTTTCCAATAGCCAAAATTTTAAATTCTGCATAACTATTTTATGCCTTTATTTATTACATGTCTATATTTATTAGATTATATAACAATTGAAGTAATTTTAGAGAGTTGTTTACATAGAATGAGGGAAAAGAAATAATTCTAGAAAAATTATAATGCAATTATATTTAAAAATCACTCAAGAAACACTACTTATATTATTAAGTAATATAAGCAGTGCAAAAATATGTACAAATAAAATGAAAGAGATTCGAAGGAATTAAATTAATTACTTTCCCGAAAAAGAAATGAAATATTTAAAGTAAATAAAAGTACTTTTCCCATACAAACACACATAATTGTAGGATATAATAATTATTAAATCTCAAACAATCACACGTTTCAAAATAATTATTAATTTAAATGTCTCAACATAATTTTTTTCAATTCAATACTGCATTCATTAAAATTTTTTATATGTAAGATATATATATATATATGTGTGTGTGTGTGTGTATTATCAATAATTTTTGAAGAATTAAAAATAATTAATAACTTTTAATTTTTTAAAAAGTTCTAACATTCTTATGTTTGCGTTTTCATGTATATTTTTGTGTACCAAGTAGTAACAATTAAACTATACCTCCAAGTAGCTATTAAAAACTATGCATTATATCATTTTTTAATGATTGCATGGAAAATAAATTCTTACTTTGGAATAATTTATTATAATTGTATAAAATAATTCTGTGCTTGAATAAGTAGAAAAATGCATGCATGTAAAAATATAAATATCTTGTGAATCGTGCAAAGATTTTATACTTATAACGAAATTTTATTTTTTAATCATATATATATATATATATATATATATACAAAGGTCCCAGAATAGATCCATGCGATTAATAACATTCTTCAGAATAATGAGTAACAGTTCAATTTGGCCAACTGTAAGAATATTTTTTTTTTGAATGTTGTAAAAATTTTAAGAAACCGATGGCACTTTATAGATTTCTCTTAATATATATCTTGTCTATATAATGTTTTGATGCTTTATCAATAACGTATTTAAAACGAAATATAAAGAAGAAAAATTATATTTCAAAATGCTAGAAATGTTTCAGTAGATTCCACGTAAGCTCAGATATAGGATTAATTTTTTTTTTTTCATGAAAAGATGTAATGATGCAAGAATTTTATTTAATGAGAAATATTTTTAAATTTTATTGTAAATTTATGACATGAAAATAGTTAATGTGTGTAATTATCTGTGTTATAATGAAATTTCTTTTCATTTTGTGTCGCATGAATATTTGTTAAATTGTATTATATATTAGCAATATTTTATTAAGAAGTCTTAATCATTTTGTTTGTATGTTTATAAATGAAAAAGATTTATCATAAATGTATGTGTCATAATAAATCTAAAACAATTAACTCTTATGGTATATAATGCTTATAAATATGATTCATTTTCTTCTCATCTAGTTTGATTAATATTATAACAGATTAATTATTTTTAAATAAGGAAAATAAATTTAAATTGTATTAATCTATGGGAATGATTTTGAACCTTTTATAAAAATAAATTTGCACTTTAACAAATTAACTTTTTTAAGACTTAGACTTATTATGTATTTGCTGAAATATTATTTTACTTCTATATATATATATATATATATATATATATATATATATATATATATATATATTGCTGTAAAACGTTTTTTAGAATCGAAAGAAAAAAGAAATTTAAACTTCCAAATCAACATTTTATCATTGTGTTTAAAATTTTTCTTTTATATTTCAGGCAATTTTCTTTTACCTTGCAATTCTTTCTGCCTAAGATAAATTGCTGAGATTATAGTATACTTTAAAAAAATCAATACATATTTTTCTCCATTCTTTACGAACAAAACGAATACTTCCAAGACCAGTCAGATCACTAATACTGAAATACGCTTCGTAAATTGACGATGGTTCACCTTTTAGAAAAAGTCTCTATTGGTGATAACAATAAATCATAAGTTGTTTCTTGTTTATTTTCGCGTAAAAATTACACCATACATCATTTTTGAGTTTAGAAAAAGACATTGTGCAATTACAGACACGTAAGGAAAGCTCTAGTACGTCACAAATAGAATAAAGATAAATGAAGAATAAAGTGTTTTTGATAATTAATAATCATATATATTTAATATTTGATTAATAAAAATACTTAATTCAAACGCTGTTTTACTGTTTTAATGCAAATATTCTTTTCATATTCTGTGGAAAATATTTGAATGCAATGATAAGTTAATAAACAGGAATTTTGTAGAAAAATATTACACACTCATAATATACAAGTATGTCACATGCAAGACTTAGAAATTTATTACTGTCAAGTGAATAATTTTTTATGTGAAAAAATATATTTAAAATATTTTAGTTTTGATTGCATTGTAAATTGAAGAAACTTTTCTCTGTTCTATAAACTTAAGTCATGCTTACGAAATCTTTTTCCAGAGAGTGAGAAAGAATATGAAAATGTTACACGAATGATTATTTTTCTCTCAAATATATTTTAGTGATTCTAAAACTATTGATAAATTTCTCAAAACTTGGAAATACGTGTGTTAAATATTAAATATTTAATTTTTAAAATAGTAACCTTAGTAATAAATTTAGTTTAAATTTTCTGTATTTTCAGGATTTTCGAGCTTTTTTAACTATATTGATTTTATAGAAAGAAAAAAAAAATAGTAGTTCATTTAGGTTTAAATCAGAAATTTACTACTTGTAAAATATAACAGATTTAAAGAAATCATATTTACGTCATTTGTACAAATACGTATTTTTAAAATTATTAATGTTTAAAAATTTACTGCTCTGCAACTATGTCCTGAAATGCAACCAATAAGAAAAAATACAGTTATATTTAAAATAAAATTAGAATTATCGTCAATCAATTTAAATAAAACTTTCTGTAATTTTGAGCAGTAATAAGTTGTTATTAAAGTACGACATGTTTTTTATCTCATTTATTATATCTAAATTTATGCTGTTATTTACATACTTAATTTGTAATTTTGCCCATGAAAATACGAGTTTTCTTTAGAAATCTGAACTATTTCCCCCTCATATTGAAAACTTCTTTTTTTCAGAAAATATTTCATATTAAAAGTCGATATTTTATTTAAATAAATACTATTTTTAGTAACAGATTAAGCATTTTTATGAACTGGGATTGATAATTTTTTCAAAAATGTTAAATCTGAATTATCTCCATATCTTGAAAAAATCCTTTTTCTTATAATGTAATATAATTTATGATGCAAAACTTGCAATTAAATACATTTAAAAAAATCAAACGTTTATTATATTTGTACAGTTTTGATGGCAATTTGTATTTGTATTTGTTATACATTTAATACAGAATTTTTTTTGTACCTCATTTTTGTTCGATAGGAATAATGCAATCATTTTGAAAGCCTGGAACATTTTTTTATTATTTAATCTTTCACAACACTCTTCTAATAAACCTGTAAAAATATTCTCTTGTTCGGAGGTGAAACATAAAACTTTTCTGGAATTTTATTGCTAAGCTTAATATTTGATTTCCAAAATACTTTACTTTTAAGACATTTCGAATGGGTTTTCGAAGCTATGATCTCCGAATCCAGAAAAAAAAAGAATAATGTCTTCTGATTTTAACATGGCAGATTCCCTTTCCAGCAATGATGAAAGTTCCAACAAGTGACGTATATTATATTACCAATAAAACTGTGTCCCTTTAATTTAGTGTCTCTCATACATCGTAAACGTTTTGATTCGAAGCGAAATTTCAGAGCTTCATGGCTTACTTTCTTGAAGTTAGTTTTTTATTTTCTAATACTATTCCAAAGAAAATATTTTTACGGTCTAAATGTAGAAGTTTCTTTCAGAATTACTAGATAAATAATTTTTTGAGATTCTTGAATTAGGAAACAATATTTTTTTATTAAAATTCCAAAAAAAGTAGGGTTTTTTTTTTTTTTTTTTTTTTTTTTTCTTCTTTTTTTTGAGAAATGGTAAGTGTGCATTTTGAATTGATTTTATCATTTGTAAATGTTTGAACATCCAAAAAAAGAGTACAAAATGTTAATAAAATGGGGTATTTGAATAGTTTATGAAAATATCTAAATTCTACGTTGTCTGCATTATCTTAATACTGTAATGAGAAAAAGGAAACTGTCTATTTTTTTTTCTATTTTACACCACAAAGGAATATTTAAATTGGTCATCTCATTTCTTACAATCCTAAGAAAAGTTGTGAGTTGTTAATTCCATTGTAATATTTATTTATTTATTTTGCGTAAGATAAACTTTGTTACTATTCTGTTTATTATTATTAACTATTGAAAAAGTCGTCATTTTTTATTTGTCTTTTATACTTAATTACTTCAATATAAATCTGCTGCATTTATATTTTTCACTCAATAATTTATATTGTTTCATTGTTATAATGCCCTTCCACAAATAAATTCAATCCATTAGTTATTCTCTAAATAAGCAATGGAAACAAAAATTTCATAAATTTTTAAAACTATTCATAAATGCATTTTTATCTATTTTCTAGCCTGTTGTTTTTATCAATTTATTTTTATATATAATTTTCAGGCAATGATCTTTGTAAATTTCGTAATAAGATTTATTAATTTAATGCATTCAATGTTTTTTTTTTCTAAATAGTTTTCTTATGTTTCACTCAGGTAAATTTAGAAGCAACTTCATATATTAATTAATTTTAGATTTACAAAGCAATTAACAAAGATTAGTTTTTCTTCGCTTAATAGCACTGCTCATTAAGTAATGCTTTAAACTTAAAATTTCTTAAATTATTCTGATTGATTCTGCACTAAATTGCTGTAATAAATATGTACAAGGATTTATCAACTGATTGAAGAATTCTTTTAAAAACTAGTATGAAGTTCATCATATTTATTAAATATGTCAGGATTTTTATTTTTTCTTAAACGCGGCCTTTAATTTGAAATACTGTAAACATTGTTTTTGGATGAAGTGCTTTACATTTAGCTTGTAACATTTAACTCCCAATAACGATTGCTTCGAAATAGCTAAGATTCCAATAAATGCTTATGTATTTCCTTATATATTTATTATAATATTCAAGTTCATTTCTTTAAAAGTTTTATTTTCTTTTCATAACATATACATTCAGTTTTGGGATTTAGCTAAAGCTATTCCAGAACACTTGGTATTTCTTGAAGCAAAACTACTCAATAAGAAAAAAATGTGTATCGATTTAAGACATAACATAGCTGTATTTCATATCTAAATATCTTTGTCAGATAGACGACGCAAATATATCAATAGAAACAAATATGTAGTTAAGTTTTTTTTTTTTAATTTATTTATAATTCTAGTTCGGAATAATTATATATTTATATGACTAAAGAATGAATGGTAAAACCAGTATTTAAATTTTTAATGTCAATACAGATTCTAAATATAAAATATACTGTGATGATATATATAATAAAAAGCCTTTTTTTTAAAGAAATTTATTTTTTCATTTGTCAAGTTTCTCTCAAGCGAAGTTTGACTTTTTTGTTTTCTTTAATCTCTTTTACTTTTGGAATGTCATTAAACTCTTTTTTTACCTTCATTTTCTTTTATTTGTCAAGACTTTCAAAATAACGTTTGTTTCAGCAGAAACGAATGAGACCTATACAACGCTTTTTATATCACCGAGAAGTTAATTCGAAAAGCTGTAAACTCACCCGAAAGAACTCAATAACCGAAGAACAAAACGTACTTTAACTGACATTCCCGAATTTTACTTCCGTTCAGACATAGGAGTAGATAAATCAGTGACATTCCTTTAAGAAGCAACTGAACATTTAAGTCGATGTTACTCGTATAATTTTCTTACAATTGAGATCAAAATGGTCAACATTTATAATTTGCTTGCATTTCGTTTATGTATGTTAAAATCGCCATTTTACATTTACGAATTATGGTATTGCATAGAAAATTCTGAAAATTTTCGCAAGTTTCAAGTGTTTAAAGAAAAATACTTATTTTTTGTTTATTTAAATGAAAAATGAGATAATTAGGGTTTATATCAAATTAACGTTTTATTTGTCTCTCTCTATAATCCGGTAATTGGAAGTACTTTACTTAAAATTATGTAATACAATTAATTGTATGCGTATTTTAGCTTTATAATATTACACTATGTAATATATAAATTATTTAACATGAAGCCCTGCAAAAATCTTTATAAAAGTACACTTGGAATTTTCTGTAAAATCATATTGGCTCAATCTTTCTAAAGGAAAGTATGGCAGTCGTAGTTATAATAAAACCCTGACAATATACAAATCCTTTACATGGCAGACAGTTCAAAAATAGTTGTGGCCGATATACGAGTAATAATGGATGATATCAATTTATAATGTATTTAATTCTATTAATATAGTTTTTAAGAATTTTGTGGTATTTCTTTATCTTTCCTTTTATATTTACTTAAGAATCCTTATAAATACTTTCACTTATTATTTAAACAGAACGAATCAAATTCTTGGACAGTTGAGGTACATTTCTGTTTATTCTAATTCATTCCCTTTTATTGTTTAGTTTACTAACTTATAATTTATTATTATTACTTTTAAATAATCATTTCTTGCACAGTTTAAATGCAAGAAATTTTCTTTGTTTTTTAAAATGATGTACTTGTATTTTAATCGCAATTAGGAGCTCAGATGTTAAGAGAACATATTTTTTTAACATTATAAATTAATGGACACCTACAATTTTAGCATGTTTCACAAATTCTCCAAAATATATGTAACATTTCTTAATTCCTCAAATACTTTTGATTTCCCTGATTTACCACTGACCTATTAATTATTAGGACTGATATCCTAGTACATGATGCATAAGCTAACAAATTATTAATATCTTGTTCAATTTAACAAAAGTTTAATTTCAAGCTTTTAAATTTAAAAAAAATTACTCACATTTTATGTTTATTACAGAATTTTGCGGGTAGTAGAAAAATATTATGAAACTTGAATTTAATATGCTATAATATTCCGTATTAAATTAATACATTTTTTACTCCTACTACCTCATGTAATATATCATAATGAATAGTAAGCAATTTATTATAAAGATTAGAAATAGTTTAGCTCTTAATATATAAATTATAACTGCCTATAAGCTTGTAATATATTTAGCTTTGTAACTGTTTCATTACACCTTCTTTCATAGAAGAATATTCAAGGGTATAATATACATAATGTAAACACATTAAGAAAATGATTTAATCGCCTTTTTCTACAAAAGTAAATAACTTTAAGATCCAAATTTTATGAATTGTTTAAAATTAAAGGGATTTCAAACTATCCTAAATACATATAATACACATATATGATATGCATCATTCACAATAATTAGCGTAATAAATAAATAAACTAAAGAGTTAAATAATTTGATCAATAAAGTATCTGCCTTTGCTATTAATTACAATGTTGTCTAAAATAAGGATTTCTAGCCATGTGTTAGTTGAAATGTTACATGAAAAGTGAATATAAAAGTAATAAATTATTAAATAATTTAATACGAAACACAAATTAAATATGCGTTATAATATGTTTATTGTATCAATATTAAATAGCTTTTAAATACTTCATAAAAAACTACTTTTTTGTTAAATTAAGTTAAAGCAGAGTTAAAAGATAAGAAATCTTGTAGTCTTTTGCATATATTATTGGCAATAATTTGAAATTGGTAAAGGAGAAGTAGCAAACAACATTAAACATTTAAATTTCATTTTATACAGTCACAATAAAAGTAGCATATCAGCATTTTTATTGCAAAATTATATTTTTTAAAAAACAAGTAAATGCAAAAGATTTAAATTTTTTTTTAAATTTTTTGATCGTACTGAGAAGCAGTACATGGACTATTGGCGCTGGACTTCGAAATTTTGATCAAGTGACAAGAATAACACCTGAGTTTGCAACTTTCTCTCTGAAGTTCAAAAGCATTCACGCTGTTACATGGTATGACTTCGTAAGAATTAACACAAATCATATAATCCTACTTGATGTGTCCAATGGTAGCTATAATTGAAATCAATATATCAACAATCATGATTTCACAATTCACAATATATGAATTTCTACAGTTTGTAAATAGTATAATAAATTTTACATAAAAACTCAAACGCAAACTTCCAATTTTATGATAGAATCTGTTATTTTAGGAAATTCTCAACAATATATCTGCCACATATATATCAACAATAGAATTCATTTAAAAATTTACTTTACAGCATTTTCTATTATCCAAATGTATTAATGCCAAATGTATTCGCCTTTTCGGATGACTGCCTTCCCAAAGGGACCCGCTATAAGCCGCATCACCGCATGCTCTAAATACCTGGAACTCATTCACTCCCACACAGAGAATCACAGCGAACTTCGATTGGATTTCTGATTCTGCGGAGTGGTTAAGAGGATTTTAGTGAGAATGATCTTGAGGGAGTGAATGGATTTGCACGGTTTAGATGTGTTATTTCGAAACTGGAGAGTTCGGAAATGCTGAATGGTTACAGAAAAGAGAGAGAAAGATGGAAACGGTTAATAGGCATTCTAATTAATGAATGCTTGAAACGGTGATGTCAGTGTACTTAAAAACTATAAGCAAGGAGCTTAGGTTGTTCTTGGTTTCTAAGAACACTGACTTGAAAACCAAAAGAAAAACTAGAATATATGTAGCATGTATAAAACTGTGAAATAAAATCATAGTAAATAAAATAGCTTAAAATGATTTAAGTAATCTTGTTCTCTTTAAATTTTGCAATACATTTTTAGTGCATAAATCTAATATTTGCATTTTTAATGATTATATTTTGCAGTAAAAATCTAAGACTCTATAATCTAAAATGCTCAGTTATGGTGAATTTAAAAGATCAACATTCATAGGAAAATTACGATAATTTATAACAGTCTTTCATAAAATATGTAAATTATAGTTTCATAGAGTATTTGAAGCTATGATCTATTAAAGATGATATATTAAATAAATAATTCGTTTACAGCTTTTAAGAAATGAAAAATACATTAATAACTCTCAATTTTCATAAAAATTTCTTACTTTTATAAATTTAATTTTCTAAAAACACTAGTTTATTCAAGGTGATCCTTTTGATATTTTAAATGCCATATAAGGTCAAAGATAAATGTATATTTCTGTAATTTTAATATCTTGATTTATATATATATATATATATATGGGGGCGTGCATGCGTGAAAGAATATCTACGAATAAAAGAGAAACTATTTAACTGAATACTTGATGAAAGAATGATAAAAGCTGCAGTCTAAATGACGTAAATTTCATAAATTTATTTTAATAAATTTTCAGAAGGAAAGAGGCAAGTGTTATTAGGAAAAAAAGATTTTGGGGTCTTAAAAGTTTAAAAAATTAACACCTGAGTCTCCGATTTGAAGAACATTTATTATATTTTATTCGAAAAATTATAAAGTATAGCAATACATGTAAAATGTTTTGAAAACAAATTCTGTTATCCAATGTTTCCTTTTATTTATCTGTCTCTTTAAATTTTGCTGCATAATTAAATAAATAAAAAGGCGTATGTCTAATAACTGTTGACAGTTTGTTCTCTGATTGCTGTTGAAACGATGTTTTAATGCTTTGAATTAAATAGAGTAAAGTACAAATGGCAAAACAACATGGATTTTGACACTTTGACAAACTACTTTTCCAAATTCAGGCCTTTCAATTGATTCAATAAAAAAAGAGATTAAAAAGAAATTATTGTTTCTGACATTTTATTCATTTTGCTAAGAAATCCAGAAGAATTTTTGAAAAATCAAACAATAAAAATAAGTCGTTCTGAAGAAACGCGTTATTGAATTTCATATTAAATAACAATCCTTTCTGTAACAGCGAAATGGAAAGAAATAAAATACATTTTTTAACAAAAGAATGTTGTCAATTTTAAAAACGTTTCCCATCACTTCTATGAAATATTTATGGAATTAGAAATAAATTTCGAACTTTCCTTTTAGTAATTGCAAGTCATAAGTCACCATTGAAATTTCCTAAGACATCATTTTGAACAATATACACAGATTACAAAAAAGAGTTAGTAGATTTTTAGAAATTGTTCCTTGCTATTTAATTTCAGAATAAAAAGAACATTAATAAGTACTCAAACACTGTTAAACCATATACTTAGAAGTTTTGCTGAATTCTCAAATCTTTATAGAAGTCAAGCATTTGAAATATTAAATTTTTGTCACCGTTTATATTTTAAATTCAATACACCTTTTTTTGATTTGCTCACGCTCAGGTTGCTATGCAATTAAGTTAGATATTTGTTATTTATAATTATTATTATTCTGAAAGAATCTATTGTATATAAGTATCATCTGCATGTGTCCTTGAATATGAAGCAAATATGTTTTGTAACATTTTATTTAAAATATTAAAATTAATGAAAACTTCCTTTATATGCATTTGTAAATTAATTCATGCATAAAGTATTATTATATTATGTAAATTTATAACATTTTACAATTTTACATTTGTGTACTATTAATTAAAGAATTAGTGTTTCAGGAACATTGCTGTATTATCTTTCATGATCTTATAAAATTTTTATTTTCTAACATAAAAATATTTATAGTTAAAAATAAAATTCGTAACAATTATTTTGAAATTTACTTTTCTTAAAAATATCTAATAATAAAAAATAAGTATAAGTGCTTCTATTTCTTGTAAAATTTTAAATCGATTGTCACATAAGGATTTCATGTATTTCACATATTTCAATGCATTTATTCTGAAACACTGAGAGAGGAAACACAGGAGTATGAAGTAAAATATTTTATTCAAGACTTTTTTTTCATCCTTTCTTCCTTAAAAGAAATTGGTTGTAATGCATTTCTTGTAGAATGGTTGTGAATAATAGGCTTAAGAGTCTCGACACGCTCTAGGCAATTCATCTTCAGAAAAAAAGAATAAAATCATACTCTGTGGTAAATTTTGAAGTACAAAGCCGTGCCTGTACTCTCGAGTTTTCAAAATTTGCATGCGAAAGGAAATGAATATATTTCTCTGTTAAAAATGAAATGGGAAATTATGGTTTCAAACTCTAGGTTGCAAGTAATTCAAGGCATGCAGAACACTGAAGCATTAATTAAAACGTACGAAAAACGTTTCTAGCGTATACCTAATAAAAGAATCTACCACCAATTGCAAAGAAAATTACGGTTGTGGTGTAGAATTGTTCCATGAAGTGTTTCTTAATCATGTACATGAATAAATTAATATTTCATCAAGAAGTAGAAAAGATATTAACAGAAATTCCATGTTAAATCATAATTTTGCATTAAAATAAATTTCCTTTGTAATATATTACTTCTAACATTTGATCTTATGAACAGGATGTTCACATGTGATTATTTTCTACTAATGAAATCAATATAAAATCTGATATACAATTTTATGTCCAATAAAAATGCTTCACTGTAGTGATAACTTGTTGATATTTAATAAAATAAAGATTATTAAACATATTTAATAAATAATAAAATGAAATTAAGCAGTAAGGGTTTTTTTACCAGCTAATTAAGAAACATTCGTAGACAATTCTTAAATTACTTAAGCCTCATATGTTTTGCCATAAGTGATCATATGATTCTTATTGATTTTTCTCTATTTCTCTCTTAAATAAATAAGTTTCTTATTTTAAAAAAGAAAACAGTTTTGAACATTTTGAATAATAATATAGAATTCAATATATATATATATATATATATATATATATATATATATATATATATAATGAAATAAAACATAGGAAAATCTAAATCATAGTCAGTATTATTTTTTAAAAGTTAGTGCCATATAAGAAGAAAAATATACAAAGTATGAATATATATATAAAATTATTATAGTTTTCTCTCTCGGTTTTAGATTAAATCGTAAGTTTAAAAATAATCTTAAAAATTTTAATCTTCTTATTCAGCAATTACTTTATGAAAAAACTCGTAATAATCTATAAACAGTAAAACCAATTTAGATTTAACGAAATGAAACAAAAAAAAAATAGTTCCAAAAACGTTACGCACATTTTTTTCCAGAATATTGCACAGAATAATATTAAATATAATGAGAACTAAAAAAAAGATACTAATATGCGTAAGGAAGTAAATATCATAAATACATATGTTATTGAAAATCATTGAAAAAAAAAGGAAAGTTACATAGCTTTGAAAAACATAAGCACTCACACACTCATGTAAAAGTTACAATTCACGTTTCAAACCGATCTTCTCACCATTAGTATTATGTATACTTATATTTATATTTATTATAGAATTTTTCACTATAATAGGGTAGACAATATAGTAAATTCACAAATAGTAAAATAAATAAATAACATATTATATAATAATAAAATAACAAAAAATAGTAAAACTCATAAGTAATTTTTTTAATATTTTTCAGAAAATTTATAATACATACACAGTTTATTATGTAAAAAATAATTAAATTTTAATAAAAATGTAAGTATACGTTACATGAAAAATTAAGAATTATATATATGCCATTATTGTATATTATATAATTACCATTAGTATATGTATTTAACTCAAAGAACTCCAAGAAGTATTTTAACTCCAAGAAGTATTAAAGCACACATTAGGAGATTCTGAATTTTTTAATAAATTTGTTATAATTATTTATTCTATTTAATAGTCTAAAAATTTCGAATGAGTTTTTAAAACATACACTGTAAATTCAGCACCATTACAATATTTATAAAATTGTATCAAAGATAACCTTCATATCTGGTTTTATTCATGATAAAATGTTTACTACGTTATATATATATATATATTCAAATATAATATTACTCTGTATTGAATTATATAAATTAATATTTCAAAAACTGAACGCAAACTGAAATACTATTTTTTAGTAAAATAATACTGAAAATTTTGTTACTTAGAATTTTTTATTTTATTGCATAAATAGTTCCATTTACCATAATACTTACATTATTTTGAATTAAAAATAAATATATATATATATATATATAAAAATGTAACATTTCATATCGGAGCTTATATATATATATACTTGTTATTGTGATAATTATGATGTGAATTATTCATCAAATATAAGGCTTATTTATGGAAAGTAAAATATATTATTTCGTACTATTTTTTTAGTATCGGATACAATAAAGAAATTATACCTATTTTTAAATTTCCAGATAGTGAGGCATAAATAAATGTGAAAATAGATGTAAGAAAGTATATGTTTCCTAATTCATTTTGGAATTATTTATCACAACACTATTATCCTGAATCTCACTTTTAACTGATTATGAAGAATTATTTCATTTTAATCAATATTTTATTTTAGTTATGACCATTCTATTAAATCACTGTTCTCGGGAATGTATGTAAAATTCAAAACAACGAATTTATAAAATTTATCGTAACTTTCATGAAATGTGAAATAAATTACTTAGTGAAGGTAAGTGCATTACATAAAATGTAAAACGTTTTGCTCAGAAAGTGGACAATTTTATTGTTAATGTTTCCTCTATCTTTCAAAGAAATCCCTTTTTATCCTTTGACTAAGAGAAAAGGTAATAAAGTTACAAATTCCAGGTAAGATAAGAAAAGTAAAAAAGTCGGACCTCCGACATACTCTGTCAATGCGTTTCTAATAAACGAAGTCTGTGACAGCAACGTAATTTTGTTTCATGGAATAGCTAGTCAATCAATTTTTGTTTCAACCTCTTTTCTTTAAAAGTCGAAGAATTTTTTTTTAACTTCCGCTTTTTTTTTCCTTTCTGATGACTTCAAATGTTCAGTTTAATGTTCGAAGACTTTCTTTAAAAGTTAATGCGAAATGGTGCAGCATTAAAATGTGCACATTTGTAAAAATCAAGAAACCCTTTCAAGGGTTTTATGTCGGGTATTTTGAGTGCTTCACAATACAATAAAAAAAACAGAATAATGCATTTGCTTCAAAGGTTGCCAACAGAGTTGAGGGAAAAATACCAGCTTTTAACACTTCGAAAGTGAAAGCATCTTTCACAAAAATGCCTTTTAAATTCACAACGGAGTATCAAAGTTCTTAAGATTTTTACCCCTAAAAGTTACATTTGAGTACAAAAATAATAAAATATCACATAAATGCAAATACTAAGCATTAAATTACTTCAATGAATAATTTTGAGATTTTAAAATAAATATTGACAACTTTTTAAAAAAAATACACTTGTCCCATTATATTGTAAACACTCTTAAATTAAATATAGATTAATAAAAATCATTTAACGTCATTTGAGTCAAAAATAAACAGTAAATTTATTCCGAAAATTTATTTAAATATAGAATGAAAAGTATAATATCTTAGAGAAATATTGTAAAATACATCTTTGAATTAAGCGTTATGTAATTGAGAAATAAACGTAAATTATACTATTACTGAATTCTCATAAATGTGCATAAATGTATGTATTTCTATTAAAAAATTTTGAATCAAATTTAGAAAGCTGTCCTGTTAAACATGGGTTATTTTTCGATTACAGCGTTATAAATAATTCCTTGCCTAGATGAGAAATTTCTTACATTTAAAATGTTTATACATTGATTAAAAAATCTTAATCAAATATTTATCAATATTTAAGTAATTAAGTAGACTTTTGTATATTTTAGTTTAATTTTTGGAAGCTGGGATAAATAAAACATATCATAACAACATAATAACATTTAAAATGAAACATAAACAACCTTTTTCGCTAAGTCCACATTGAATTAATTAAATTGCAAATTATATTGAGATTTATAAGAAATTTTTCATTTTCCTATTATATATTTATTTAAGAAAGCGGTCCACAATAAGCAATTGATTCATTGAATAACTTTAAAAAGTGAAATTCTGCTTATTGAAGCTTAGAAAATGATATTAAATATGTGATTCATTCAATATGTAATTTTGTAATGTTTACGTTATGTAAAGTTAAGTATTAATAATTTTAACTCTGATTTTAATATATGAGTGTATATTTTATAGGAAATCGATACCTTTAGTCTAATATAAATATAAAAAGACTAATTTAAATAATTATTGTCATAATTAACGTAATCAATTTCAGTCATTTATATGTGCAAGAAAGAAAATATATAAGAATCATCTTAATTTGAACTCCTGCCAAACGTTTTCAACAAAAACAATATTTTCGAAAATCAACACAAAAAAAATCGTCATATTGCGTGAGTGGTTTTTTTTTCTCACAAAATTGAATGCATTATAGCTTCATTGTAACTAGTATTACACCAAATTTAAACAATCAGGGCGGCCGTATCGTATTTAGATAATTATATAAAATTACAGAAATATTCCAAATTATTAGATATAACTGTTATAGACCAATTAACATCATTTTTTCTTTTATTTGTGAAAGCTAGCCATAATTTTAATTAGTTTATGTAGTTTTTCAAAATGTATATTAAGTCATATCAATAATTATTTAAGAAGATAGATAATAATGTAAATACTTAATGTTATTTAATTAAATAATTTACAAACCTCCATTTTTATGGAGGTGTTAATGTACTACTTACAGCAAATGTACTGGTGTGTAATTAAAATAAATTCAAAAAAAAGAAAATTCAGAAAAAATTAAATTAATTCTCGAAATAAAGCACAACTACAAGTTACTGTTTAACGATAAGTAAAATAATCCTCTTCACATGCGAAGCGACATAAGTGATTGAAGGTATTTGTTAAATAATGCTTAATGACACAGGAATGTATTCTCTCGATTAACTTGAAGAAATGTTTAGGACGCTATTGTATACTAAACAAGAATATGTTGTTCATTTTAATTGGTAGCACATTTGAGCATAAGTCCAACGAAACAAAGGTATACATTCAAAACTCACACTAAAGTATACATTCAAAATAAGGGCTAACCTTGCACAATTTATTTCTTTTGTTTAGCACCTATTTATGAACACAATTCGCAATAAACAAAATGAGCAAACATTTCGAGGCAACGTATTACAATTAGATCAGAAGTTTTTATTAGGAAAAGTATTTACATCAATAACGTGTTCTCTATCAATTTTGGTTTTGATTGCCATTGGTATGACATTTCCTTTCGGTCTTCTGATGTATCGATTGTAACATTCCAGTAGATGATATTTTTTAAGTATTCAAATAGTATTAACAGTAGTTGTCTTTCTCTTTATGGATTACCAAATTAATGGAATAATTTTAAGAAGCTAAATTTTGTTAAGGAAATTAATTCACTTCATATACGTATTTTTAATCATTAGCTAATAATAATTTAAATAAACCACACAGTGAGTCTTTATAAACTTATTACAGCCAAAATATTTCTGCTCTATAGATTTCTAGATTAGTTTTCTTAAATAAAAATTTTGATTTCCCTTTTTTTTTTTTTTTTTGATAATTATTTTACATACATTATACAAATATGCATATACCATAGATGTTATTGAAGACAGTGAAATTGAATTTTACTGAGCATTTAATCTGGAAACACTAGTTTACTACGTAATAATTTTATTATAATTATAGACTTACTATTTTCAGATGGATAAGATTTTTTTTAAAATTTCTCTTATCCATAAAATGCAAAATAAAGTGGTTTCATTCAACATATATCTATAATTATTTTTATTATATATTTAGTTGTCATTATTGAATAGTTATAATTATTACCCAGATTTAACTCAGAAAACTACAACCGTTAAAGTGAAGTCATTTTCAAGTAAACTTTTAGGTTATTATACTAATTCTAGCACCTTTTCTTTGGGATATAGAGAATAATGAATTTTACTAGAAAACAAATATAATGAAACGAAGTCCAAAAAGTGAAAACTGAACAAGTAAAAATTAAAAAAATGTAAGTTAAGTATTCATATTTTAATAAAATAGTAATGATGTATCTGAATACATAAAGAAACTCTCGGGTAGAATATACTTTTACGTTATATTTACAGCTATCCTGATCCAAATACTTTTTTTCATAAAATAAACTAAATATCAACAAATAACCTGAGCGTATTATTAAATATTACATCTCCGAATATATAGACTTGTTATTAGACATGTATAAAGGCTACTGACAATTGCATAGAAATACCTGCTCAAAATTCCATTAATGTCTAAACGTTAAGCTTATTCAATAACGTGCTAAGAAAGAAATTAATTTATAACTTTTTAGGATAAAACTAAACATAATTATATAAAATATTGCCTAAAAGTTGTTATTTTCTTCTGAATTCATATAATTCATAGAAAACTAAACTTTACTATATAGATATGATAATCATATATTATACTGTTAGTATTGCTATTTCAAGTATTTTTTGATAGGTGATTTTTGTATAAAACGCGGATATGGGATAAAGAAAGTGACGGATGTAAGAAATAAACTAATTCCTAATAAGTTTACATGAATATAATCCTTCATTAAAAAATCGAAAAACAACA
Source organism: Nephila pilipes (assembly GCA_019974015.1). Taxonomy (NCBI): domain Eukaryota; kingdom Metazoa; phylum Arthropoda; class Arachnida; order Araneae; family Nephilidae; genus Nephila; species Nephila pilipes. The sequence goes on along the minus strand of BMAW01091553.1, from coordinate 280,802 downwards.
CACACGCACACCTTGTGAACTCAAAGGAACTTCGACAGACACTTTGTTTCAGGTTTAATTTGATGAATTGATATTTTAAACATTCCTCATATGTTTTGACATATTTTTATAATAAGAATATATTGAATCTTCAATTATAACAACATAGTTAAATTCACATAAGCTGTAGACACACTAAGCAATGAATTATTGATATTAATTAATTTGATTGTTCTTGTACCGCTCTTAATTTATTTTTATATGAAAGTAGTATAAACAGAACGTTACCTTAGTTCTACTTAACATACAAATTTTTGCTTCAAAGAGACGGGGCATTTTTTCGCAGAATTTCATTTTTCAGATGTGTTACGTAAAAATTTAATTTCGTAACTAAAGATGAGTGTTGGATTTTTTCCTCAGCATTGAATGGCAGGGATAACTGATTTATTCTTAATTATTATTTTGTTCTTCCCTATTAACAATGTAAAATATTGCAAAAACCCTCACATATTCGTTTAAATGTTGAAATTAAAATATTTAAAATTTTCATTAATCTTTCAAATATTTTTTCTTATAACCTGATATATTTCATTGAATAATTATTTAGTGTACAAAATAGTATTTGCATTTCACGGCAAATAAAAGTAATTTGATGGCGATGGATAAATTTTATCTCAATTTTGTTTATTTTTTTAATGGAAAGATTAGATTATAAATTTAATACATTGTTTTTGGTGATACGTTAATTATCATTTTGTTCTTATTTTAAACGTCACTTTTCTTCAGATATATGTATTTCACCAGCATGAATGTAAAATGATCGTAATTTAATTTATTGTGAATATAAATGCAAAAATATAGCTGAATGAAGCCTTATAACTAACAAATAATATACAATACATCGAACTGGAAGCAATATAATAACTTTAATTTTTACATTTCTTTACCTTCTGTTTACATCAAAAACGGATTTCTTTTGAGAATTACAAAATAATTTCCTCCACACCTACATATCTACGAAGGAATCTATTGATTTTAAAGTCTGCTCTTTTATCAACACACTAAGATTCTACAATATTTTAGTGAATCAAAGAGAAATGTGCATCAACTAAGCCTAAACAAAATTTGTGTTGGCAGAAATGGAAAGAAGTACCTAAAAGAAGAACCCATCTTCAGCATAACTCATCAGACTTATTAGCTGTGGAGGTAAGCTGTTAATGGACCTGGAATCTTCGATGCATTGATGTCAGCCGTCTTTCTCGTCGAAGATTAAGTGGATTATTGATATAAATATCGCAACAGCTGTGTGCGTCGTCTAACGTTTTTTTTTTTCTTTGTATTTGTTCCATCTAGATAAGAGTAGTAAATTAAATTTTCATTAATACCTGCTATGCGCTATGGTATATTCATTACTGTTGTTGAATGAAATTGCGCCAACACAAGAATTTTGTTTGTAGAAAATTATAAACAAACACAGATAATTCATTCATATAAATAATCATTAGACTAATTATTCAATTCAAACATTGTTAGTAAGTAATTTTATAGTTTATGTTAGTTGTTAGGAAATGAAAATTCTGCGCTTGTTTCAATATTTTGTTCTATCATCGTCCATAAATGATTTATATATTTTTGCTTTCGACTTTAATAGACTCTGAAATAGAAAAAAATATTCATATAACATGAAAGCAAAAATAACATGTTTTAAATTTTAATATTTATTTCATTGTTAAGTAATTAATGTCGTGGAAAGAAACAAATAGTATTTGGTGTTAAATAATGAGATGTAAATTCCTTCTTTGCATGTTGTCATGATCAACACTTTTAATTATTGAGGAGCAAAAAAAGTATTAATTTGCTAATAATTTTTGGCCTATGTAATTATAGCTACATATTCTCTTTCTTAAAACAAGGGATTCCACTTAAATTGTCATAGCCCAAAGAATGTTTTACAAATTACTGTAAATGAATGCAATCAATTTTAATAACTTTAAAACATAATATAATGAAATTTGTAATGTAGTTATTATATAAAAATTCTTTTTTAAATAAAGTAAACTGATTTTAACTACTGATATATACTATTTCTCAGTTCTTTCAAAAAATGCAACGATGTAACACCGTAATTTAGCGCTACCTTCCATGTACTATTTAACGGTAGCCAGATGGCACCACATGTTCTTTTAGGTTAGGAGACAAGTGCAAGCACGATGAAGCAAGCGAAAACGCGATTGAAGGTGAGAAACTTTTAGCAGAATGATGCAGTATGTTCGTGAATCTGTGTTATATATATGTTTTGTATACTGTCTTGTGTTAGGGAACGTGTCAAATAATAAATAATATTTGTTCCTGAAACTATCCCGGATGTTCATTTTTTTTTGTCCTGAAATAATAACAACATTGGAGGGATACAACAATGATTATATAATGTGATTAATTATACTTAACAATTTGCATTGTAATCAATTAACTTTTCTTTTTAAGATTAGGATTACATCTACTGTCCTAAAAGTACTTCACAATTTAAATACCTTTGAAAAATCAAATCACAATATGATAATTGAATTGATACTATTAAAGAACTGAATACTCATTTTACAAGCAATCAAATATAGTTCATTAAAATGGTTTTTTACATCAAAACTTTATAAGCGCCATATATATAAAACTGTATATTATTATTTAAATATTATTATTTAAAAATAATACTATTTATAAAATTCATATGCACGTTAAGTATTCTGAATAAAATCAGGAACATTTGCAAAATTTATTTACAATTTTGTTAAAAATTATTTAGGTAGATATTAATGTGCAAAAAAGGTACTTTGTAAACTCAAGAAATAAAGTTAAAAACTATTCTAATTCTTAAGGAAAAAACCAAAAGACAAATGTATACATAAAACAAAAAGGAATAAATAAAATAAAACGAACAATAACTTTGGATTTAAAAGGAAAATTACATCGACAATAATCGAAAAAGAGTAAATGAAAAAAACGCAGATGGGTTCAAATAAATCAATTGATAAAATATATGGACTTTCATTATATTTAAAAATTAAAAAAAAAAAAAAAAAAAAACACATAACAAATTCCAAATAAATTGAATCTATTTAACCAGATACCTTTAGAAATAAACATATTGAAACCAGGTAAAGCTTCTTTTTAATAATTAGTTTTAAGAAAATGTGAGAGACAGGACGGTAAAATTTTCCAAAAATTTGTTTAGGTAAAAATTTGTTCCTTTCTTAAATAATTATGAATTTAGATAGGTGTAAATAGTAACGTTAAACATTTTCAGTCTGTCATTCTGGAATTTTATTTGTTGATTGAGCAAGTAGAGTGTTAATTTTGAGTGTATTTGTACCATTATATATATATATACAAAATGACTTTAAAGTACAAGTAAACATCACATTTGAATTATAAGGTTGTAATAATCACAGAACAAATTCTGACTAAGGTCTTTATTTTTGGATGAGAGAGAAAGAGTCAGTGGCATGGTGATGAATGCAGAGCAAGCTACTTCCATTAGATACCGTGAATTACATTTTATGTATTGGAGGAAATGAGCAGCACGCCTTCGACCATCAAGACCGTTGCGAAAAAGAAAGGAGAGAAGGAATTTTCTCTTACTTTAATTTTTATAGAAGGGAATTTCCGTTTTAGACGTAATGCATCAAGTGGCATTGGTGTAGAGATTCAATTGGACAGAAAATCTAATCGGGATACTACAGACAGAAAGTCTAATCGGGATAATACTTCAAGGTCTGAATCCGTGGGAAAAGCTGATGTAATATGTTTTAAAGTTCATAATTGCATAAATTGAAAGTGAAAAGGAATGTTATCAAAAAATAAGAATGAACGCTCTTCTTTTAAATGAGAAAATGGTAATAGTTAAGACATTAAATTATTTTTCAGTGAAACTATTTACAAATTAAAGTTACATCACGACACAAAGAAACAAACACACACATATAATATATATATATATGTGTGTTTGTGTGTGTGTGTGTGTGTGTGTGTGTGTGTGTGTGTGTGTGTGTGTTAATGCAGATTCTCCCGTCCCTTAAATTACTTTCATCACTTTTAAGAGATGCTATTCACTGACGTGAATAAAGGCATACACCTAATATCTATATATTATGTGTATGTCTTTGATTCTTAGTATGCTATCTGATATATTAAAATGTACACCTAATGTTCCCATATGTTTGTGAAATTTATTATAAAACACAGATAATAACTGAATATTGGGATCAGGTTTTATACCACATACGAGAAAAATACTAAAAATAACAAATCCGTAACAAATTGCACATATATTTTGATAACACTAAATATATATTAATAATGTATTTCAAAAGTAATTAATAAATGGGAACTCTTTAAAATAATTTTACTCATAATTCTTACTAATATCGACCAAATACCATACATAAGAGTTAAGGAAGTGTTAAATGATATAACTGCAAGACTTGAATGGATAAAGAAATGGTTATTTCATCCATCAGCTTTAAAAATGTCATCTGTATACCTGAAAGTTAAATGTTTCTCTAAGGTACTTCTATTCAAATATCTCACAATCGATTAATCGAATTTTTGATCATACTTTAATCTTGTGTAAGTCAGATGAAATTTTTGGGGTATGAGAATGATACCTGTTCTGTTAAAACTAGGCTTAAACAACGATTCCTGATATTTTAAACAGTTCCTTACCATAAGTAAAATTTATGATCACGGTTGAAATAGATCAGGGAAATTACCATACTAAAGTAAAATTAATGACTTTTGCAGTCTTAAGTCTATCGTTTAAAGACAATTTCTAGCTGTTAACATTTGTTATCATTTTAATTCCGTCTTATCAATAATATGAGTTACAAACCAGATATGTTTGAAACCGTATTTCACATTTAAATCCTAAAGACTCATGAAAGAGATTGAATTAAAGTTTGTTCTCTCATTCGATTCATCATGGACATTTGGTGTACATTTTTGAAAACTTTTATCTTTATCCAATTCGATGGAATATTATCATAATTAAAGAATTGTTAAATTTTCCCGGTATTACGCTGCAATACAAATACTGAAATAGAAATAAATTTTCCGGAATCAGATTAATCAACGTAAGACCAATTTTTCTATTCAGCTTATTATATTCATTACTGTTAATTCGAGGGTGAATTATGGACGTTTTGAAGGGAAAAATAATTTTTGTATTGCGACTCCAATGTGTATTATCAATTTATGCTATATTTTTACTATTGAAAACAATCCAGGTTCCTTAAACTACGGAATTTTAATAAATGTAAAAAAAAATAGCTTTTTATTCAAATATATCACACATTTATTAGAAGTCATATTTTTTTCTCTTTTATAGTATGTAGTTTCTATTTTATTTTTACATACAGTTTTCAAAAACATAATATTACATCTGATTATCATAGCAGTATAACATTGAATTAAGAATTAAAAATATTATGTCTGCATAATGATGTGAAAAATATGACAGATGATTTTTAATAAGATGTATTTTAGATACGTTTATAGAAAATTGCTTTTTAATTAGTATAACGTAATTAAGCTTTCAAACGAAATAAAATATTTATTTATTAATAACTAATAATTTTCATAAATTTTTCAGAATATAAGACTTAGAGAATTGAAGTGAATTCGACCAAATTCTTAATTTTAATAAACAAAACTATATTTTCTTACAAATATCACATGAATTAACCTAAATAGCAAAATACATTAAGAAAACATACATACAATAATAGATTCATCGCAAAGTAATAACCAGAAGAAGCTGACATTAAATTTATTTAGCGCTTTATAACTATGTATATCAATCGTTCTAAGAATTATCTTTAATTTATAATTGATTCTACAATGTATGATAATTTAGTTATCAATCAGAGCATACAAATTTTATAATAGAGATACTTCAAAGACTTTAAAACTACAGTTTATTTAATACTTTTTTTACAGTTTTCTTGACAATTTAAAATATTTTGTTATGAAACTTTTATATAAAACTACAAAAGCAGAATAAATTATACTCAGTTATTATAATTTTCCTTTCATTCTTATTTTAATATGTAAATAAATAGTATAATTTTTCTCTGTTCATTTAACTATTTTTAATTTAGACATAATTTAAAGAGAACTATTACAAAAAGTTCAATTTTTCAATAACATCTCATCAACTTTTAATACTAATTATTTTAAAAATATATTTATTACTTTAATATGTTATGGATTAAATATTTAATGTGATATTTCTAATTGATTAGGTTTTTATTTTAATAAATCAAAATAAGATTCATTATTTTTTTAGTTTTCATCTCGTATTATTTACTTACATTTGCCATTAATATTTTTAGCCGTGAAGTAAACCAGTGATATTATGCAATTATTTATTAATAACTTATTAATTATTTATTAATAACTTATTAATTATTTATTAATAACTTATTAATTATTTATTTATTTAACTTATTAGTTTCTCACTAACAACAATTTTCTTATTCAGCGCTCATTTTTAATTTATCTTCAATGTAATGCAAAAGCATTCGTAGAGCATTAAAGACACCTTTCTTCTACAAAATGTAAATAAAGATATATCTATATAAATTTAAGTAATAGTTTAAATATTTGTTAATCAGTGTATATCTTATAAATATAATTAACCCAAATGCTGAGTTTCAATGCATAAGTCTCATAGCTTGGAAATAAGATGTTATATAATTATATATACATGGTTATATACTGTTGTCAGAAAAAAGTAACTTTCAACATAAGCAAATTTAAAGATATGTTTTTCACTTACAAGCACATTTTGTATGAAAAACGCATTTGATATCTCATTACAAAAACTGAGATATATCTAATGCATTCTTAAATTACCCTTTTAGAATCAATAATTTGATTCTGATAAATCATGGATTAAATCAAACAAGAGTTTTTTAACAAATACAAGTATGATAAAGTCCAAAAAATTGTACGCCTTATGTCATAGTCTGGATAAGAGACAAAGCCATGTATATATTTCGAATTATTTGAGGTGGTATTCCGAAAAGCACATAATTTCTATTCATAGTGAAATACTTTTAAAGTTTAGACTTTTTTTATAATTTTCACCCATTCACTGAGTTACTCTAATAAAATATGTCCTTCTTATTATAAATTCGTTTTTTGAAATGTTGCAACTAATCATACAATACGATAGTTTGAGGAAAGTCGATATTCTCCATCTTTGGCTCTAGTAGTAAAAACATGGTAATAATAACCAGTGCATTTCCTTTCAGTATCCCCGTACAAGCTAAGGTTAAATTTTTAATCAAAAAGCAATGAAACCTTAGGCTAAAACTATGTTTTCAGACCTCATTTTTATTTAATTATCACCCTTGCATCAATAATTTGTAACAAATGGAGTTAATTAATGCTTTAGTTGAAATTATTACAGAACTTAATGTTTGACTAAAATTCAAATCATTGTTCGTCCAACTAAGTTTCAGTAAAAGCTCGTAAAGTGATGATATAATAATAGTTTGTATCATTTTTTTACTTGTAGAATTTAATTATATCTGAATTACTTACTGTATTCAAGATAGATTATCATTTAGTAATCATTTTAAATCAATTTCATAATCTCAAAATAATTTTCTTAAAATAGGTAATACTTTAAATACATGTGATCACAAATCTCCCTGAGACTCTGCATATGGCTGAAATTTATTTCTTAGATGTCTATTTGGAAAAATAGTTTAACTTTCTACATATGAATGTAATAAGAAAACGGTCTTTCCTTGACTGCTGCTAAAAATACTTACCTCAAGTAATGGAAAATAGAACTTATCCCTTCAAATGTTCTTAAAACATCTTAAATTCAAATTAGGATTATTATTGTGATACATGATTTATTAGATTTTAAAACAATATTTATTTATTTATTATTTTTTGATAAAATTTTCAAATAAAAGAAGTAAACTAAGCTCTTTTTTTATTTGGAGTAATTATTATGGAACTTACTCAAGAATTCCAACAATTGTTTTTGAATTATTTTCAATCACTGAATAATTTTTTTAAAATTTACTTTAATATTCTACTACATAAAGATAAATTAATTTTCAATTATGTTTAGATTCGTTATAAGAATGCCAAATTTAAGTCACTTAGACACAACTAATAAATTAGTGAATGAAGCCATCTTGTTATTCTTTAAATGAAACTTTACTCTGTAAAAGTATTTGCATAAAGAAACATGAAACATGTCTGGTTGGAGTTTATTAAGGCCCCGAAAAGTGATCATTTCAAAGCACATTGATAAGTAATTGTAACTGAATTGATTTTAAATGAATCTCAATTGATTCCTAATCAAGTCAGGAACTATGTCTTATCATTTAACTTTACAGATAACCATTAATTTGTTGTAGAAATACTAATAATTTTCATGACGTCAATGATTTTTCCTTAAACTATTAAATGTACCGTTACGAATTATTTATCATAATATGATTGTTAATTTTTAATGGAAAACAATTAAAGTAAATTACACTTGCGGGAAATTGAAAACTTTTTATGAAGTTAAGGAAAGAGAATTGAAAAATTAAAAGAATAGTAGCCCACTTTTTTAAAAAATCACATAGTACAGTTCAAATTAAATACTTTTTATATATTTGAGTAGCTCATTCAAATGAAATTACTTTTAAAGTAGAATAGCTAGTTAAACTTGTATTTGTAATCAATCTTATAACTCTACTATTAATTACGTTCACATTATTCACTTTATTATTTTACTCATGTATTTATACATATAAAATATAAATTAATTCATATTACCCCTTCCTTTTCCATATATGAGAAATACTTGAATTTAGAGCTGCACAAAAGGGAATGTACAAAAGGAATTTAAAATATTATCTTATCTTCTTTTTTGCTATTGTCATGTAATTTTAATTTTCAATTAATTGCAGCATCAAAAGAGAAAATATTAGAAATAAGAATAACTTTAATTTGAACACAAAAATATAATAAATGTAACAACTATGATTTTTGTTAGAATTTTTCTGCATTACATATACTGTGATTTCAAAAATATAAAGACAATTTTGAAAACTAATAATTATCAGAATTCTTTATTTGTTGAAACCAACTTTCTAAATTCTAATAAATGTAAATAATTTTAGATCAAATTTTAAGCAAAGTATAAATATTTTCCTTAACACAAATGCTTTCCTTGATATATTTAAAGTTCTTTTCTGAGTAATTAGCTAGCATTTTATTAATGACTATCAATTAACATTTGAAACTTTCTATAAAAAATACTCAATTGCGAAACTTTCTTAAAAAACTGATAGATACATGTATGAATTTTAAAGATAAACTCTTTTTCTTTTAAATTTTAGCTTATCTTCCCATTTTTGGTATATTTTTTATCTACAACTGAACCAAAATAGAGAATACATTAATGTATTTAAATTATTTAATGAAAGCATCTATATCACTTAATAAAATAATTCTGATTCTAATTTTGACCTTCTCGTATTGTTTTCCAACTAATTCCCTAATACTTATTGATAACCACCAAATATTTTAAAATCTTTCAAATATAATTTAATACAGCCAGCTTAAACTATTCGTCCACTCTCTTTTTAAAGCAATTTTAGTTCACGGTTATGCCCGAAACCGTTTAACAAAGCTTACGTTTTTCGCCTCGCTTGAACTTCCTATCGTGATATCTTAATCCAAATCTTGGTATTTAATTAAATTTATAGCGCATTACTTTGGCAAAATAATATTCAAACGAGCCTCCAAGCTAGTGCATAGATTTAAATTCATTTCGGGTTTCCGAAGGCCAAACTATCTACTTATTCAAATGATATATCCCATGCTTCACCTAACTTTCTCCATTAACTTGGCCATCTATGCAGCCGCGCGGATAAATTAAAACCTCGTTGCTGTCCTTATCTCTATCCGCTTTTGAAATTCAGCTAAAATTCTGAATTAAGGGCAGGTGGTATCATTCCTCATGCGGCCCACGATCCAATGCAGACGGACGCATCTCATAGCGCTTTCTTGAACGCGTCTTGAGATAAGCGCTGATGATATTATAGTCAGAAACTAATTACCCCTTGACATGAAATCTCGGTAACTGATTTCGATAGATATTGCTACCTGGGTTCCGTAAATTTTAGATGTCCAGCTGAGGAATGTACAAATGACGAAATTCACTGTACGTAGATGAACCACAAGTTTTAAATTTCATATTTTGTTTCAAGGGCATGCTGTTATTCATTGTAATGAAGTCCATATTTACCTAATTTAAATGAACAAAGATTTTAAAAAAATTTCATCAGTATATCGTGAAAAATGATATTAATAAATGGAACTCTCATAAATGAAAATAACAATAAACCTCAAATGCATTATTCCTTTCAAATATGTTTACATAATATTGTCTTTTTTCTAGGCTTGAACATTATTTAAACTACCAAAAAATCAATTAACAAGATCATGATATATTTCCAATCTTCGGTATCATACATATCAAACTCTGTGTTCAACTATATTTGCCATTACAATGTATAGATACTTAAATATTAACATAAAGCAAATGGTAAGAAAATCAATTGTATAAAAGAAGCAAAATATTCTCTATTTATCAGTATAAAAGATAAACTTACTCTTAAAGACAAGACACTTGCAACATCAAATTTAATTGATGTAAGGTAAATAAATTAAAACTAAATTACAAGAGAACGTTTAGTGATTAAATACATTATTAACCAAAAAGAATACGTTATACTAAGAAACACGATAATATTGGAGAGGAAATTAATACAATTACTTAAAATGTGTTGAGGAAAAAAAGTTAATGGCAACTCAGAAAGTCTAAAAATCTTGAAAAACAGTTACGTAAATAAAAAAAAATAAATTAAGAGGATTAAAATACCATCGGTTCCTTATATTATAATCGTTAAAGCAAATATTCGATTTATATATTAATTCACTGAATATCGATATAATATAATAACAAGTCAATGAGTGTACATTTCATTGTATGAAGAATTTCTATTCATATTGCACTCTCCTGAGTTTGATTTCCGGAAAACTGAATCTGTACTTGATGTACAATTATTTTATCGCAAAAGAAATATTTAATTGGTAGAAAGATAATGATTATTTACGTTTAAAATCTGATACAATATTCTTGTTATATATGTAGCAAATAATAATCAAACTGTTTCGAACTGTTTATTTAAAAAAACTAGGCTGGATATCATACACAATATTTGTACGAAAAAGATGTAATAGTCTGTAAAATTGACCTCTACTTACGCGGTATCCATTATGTTATTTGGTTTGAATATTTATAGGAATTTTGAAATGCATAATATTGGTAATAAAATTCGACGGAAGGGCTCATTAAAAACCTTTATCTAGAATTAAGACAAAAATGAATGTTATGCTTTACGTATTATAAAACTTAAATCATTTATTAACATAATTATTTTACTTTTGAATAAAAGTATTTAAATTTCATTAGCAATTTAAATTAGTTCCTGATTTATAAATAGCAACTTTTTTAAAGTATACAATTTTCTTAAAATTTAATTAAGCATAACACATATACGGGTAGCCAAGAGTGTTTTATAAAGATCTTTTTAAATGTGCGTCTCACTAAAGACTATCGATTTTCACATGTACTTCTGTCAACAATTCCAATTCTTTCAGAATTGTATTTTATAAAATTACAATCATTTTCAAAAATCCTTAAACAATTTAAAGTGTTCTGCATCTTAAAGGCTTAATTGTGTTAAGCGTAAAAAATTATCTAGAAGAATGAGAAATAAATTATAAATTTCCTAGATTGTACTGCATTTTCAAGAACTTTTTGCGATTGAATTTTAAGTAGTACAAAAAATTGCATTTTGAGATATTATTTAATATACTCAAAATTATTTGTTGAATTTTTCTTCCGAAAAGAATATTTTTATAATTAGTTTTTACTTTTTTGTTCATTCTCAACTAAAGTATTGAATTCCTATCAGATGTATAAGCTTTCTATAGCCTTGGGGTTCCATTCTCTGCTTTTACTACAAGAAACTAACTTTTAATGCATTTGAAGAAATTCGAAACAAACATTTCTTCTTTCTTGTAGAACTTTCAAATCTTAATGGAAGGTCTTATCAAACAAGTTATCAAAAACTTCTTTTATTTCCATCTTCCCCAAAAAGTCCCTAGGGTTATTTTATTTGGTGATCAGAATAGAAAAAAGATCTATAGTGACGTTGAAAAGTAATTTTTTTTCTGTAAGTGTAAATGGATTAAGAACTTATTTTTATCTTTCATGACGATACAGAAACGTGGTATAATCTTGATTTTCAACTATACTTTTCTCTATTAACAACTGTTTGTAAAGACTTTTTATTGAAAATTTATTTTAACTGAAATTTTATTTCCACTTCTTGAAAAACATTATAAAATCAGAAAATTTCAGTAGTATTTGGAAAAAAAAATTTGTAATTACAAATATTAGAGTGTTTTACTTATTATCTAAGTACAATATGTATCTCTGTACAGAAATATAATTTTTTAAAAATTTTGTCTTCAATTACACGTTTCTTGATAGTGATCCAAATCAAATACTAATTTCTATACATTTTCTAATTATCATTAAAAGTGTTTATGTATAACTGCTGTTTTTTCTTTGAACTTTGAAATCTATTTATATCATTTTTGCAATCTATTATAAAATTATTGATTGTGATTTAACAAATTAAAATATAATGAAATAGCAAGAAAACTTTTTTCTTTGATAAATACTAAATAAAATGAACCCTAAATAATTTGCACCTTCCAGGGGTTGGGGAGCGACTTGGTAGTAAGGAGTAACCGGCAAGCACTTCTGAAATTTGTGCCATATGTTATTGTTAGATAGAAGTAAAAAATTATTTCCCAGAAAGTTTTGAAAAAATTACCAAGATATTTATGAATTTGCGGTCGTTACTTAAAGCTATGAAAACATATAAAACCGGTTATAAACAAAAATTTCATAAAATTTCAAATGATATTTATATTCAAATCATTGTGTTAAATACATTGTCACTGATAAGAATAATTAATTAACAGTGAAAAGAATTTTGAAACTTTTTGAAATTGATTTAAAAAAATTTCAAAGTATTCATTTATTATTATTTCTAAACAACCATCACTCTAAGTATTTTTGATTATGTGAAATTCTTTTAAATAGTTATCAATGTAAATAAAGACTCACGTATAAATTTCTTACTTTTCGTTTAGAAACACAATTTTAAAATTTTAAGACATTTAGAAACCATTTAAACAAAAAAAGTTTACTTTAAGTAAAATGAATACAATCAAAATTTTTAGAATTTTTTCCATAAAATCCATTTTCATAAATTTATTTTATTTTATTTTTTTTTTACTATCGTAAAACAATTAATCATATAAAATCTATTTTAACTATCACAATCACAGAAACTCTTAATATAATTTGCGCAAACATTTTTAAAGGTTTGGATTCTACCTCCATTTGTATTTACCAAAATTAATTAATCTAAATGTAATTGCAATTAAAATTATGATTTGAGCTTTTACAGTTACTTCCTTTTACAGTCAAATAAAGATTTTTGGCTAAATATCTAAGAATCTAATTTGAAAAAATCGGTTTTGTATATTACTTAACGAAAATATTATCGAAATCTATTATTTTTCAAATCTTTTATTAATGAACATGGACTTACATTTTAATATTATGGTTTATCTAACTGATTCTAAAGGTATTAATGTTCGTTGAAAGTGAAAATTCATGTAATCTTTTCAGCAATTTAAAGATATTTAGTTTTGAAAAATTACAATTTTAGGCATGCTTCAAAACTGACAAATTTATTTCTTATGTTGCCTATACATCATTACATATACTAAATATAGATCAGATTACCACTGTCCAGTTGTATTGGGAGTTAAGTTATACAATATTGCCAACCCTTTGCAGTCCAACGTCCAGTCTGAATCGGCGTCATCTTTATTTGCAGCAACCCCAACATTAAGTGGGTTTCACGTGATATTCAATTTCAGAAATTGTTGTTTTTGCTCTTACTGTTTAACGCTAATGAATAATTGTCGAAATTACACTGAATAACTTTTAATCTTATAAGGGTCTTAGGATTGTTTTCATTGGTAATTACATTTGGTTTTACTTTTATATAACAAAGTACTTTATCGTTTTTGATATCTTGTTTGAAATTATAAAGGGTGTCGCTGTGATAAATCGAGTTAGAATCTTGTTATTATATGCTTTTTCATATAATTAAACTTAAATTTATAAAATCTTTCTTTAATATTCATTGTAAAAATATTTAAGAAAAAAAAAAAATTGTAGAAAATACCAAGCAAAAAAAAAAAAAAATGGAGGATTATGAATTGTAAAAACGGCTAATGGAATGCGTAGAATTTAGCCAAAATTTATGGAATTGCTTCAAAAGATACCATACAATAAAACATTTTAAAATGCATTAATGTATAAAAAATTATCAATAAAGCTCCTTAATTTAATTTTAATTTTTTTTCTTTTTTATACAGAATATTTATATATAAAAACTTAATTAAAATTTCTAGGTCGACAATAAATTAATATAACTCAGAAACTGATTTAGATCAGATTGCTGGGAATGACGAAAACTACTCTGGAAATCAAAGGGTGAATGATTTTAAAAGTTTACTTACAAGTAAAAAGGAGTATTGGATTAAAATTCGTAATCTTTCTTTTTTAAGTTACGTATATGAATTTTTTGAAAAATGCAAACTTCTAATAAAGCAATATCAATTTAGAAAATAAATAGTTTTGTTTGGATTGGTTCATGTTCATATTAAATAACACATACAATATATATTTTATAGTTGAAAAAGAAAGTTTTCAGAAATACATTTTAACCTACAAATTCGTAGAATCTTCATATTCTTACAAAACCATTCAGCGAAATATACACAGTCTAGTTTACATCTACTGTTAAGAAGAAAAATAAGATTTGTTTATTTTCGATGCGGAAAGAAAGATTTCCAATCGTAATACGAATCGTTATAGTGTCTCAGACGTGTTTGTAGGAGTTAATGCCTTCCAGACGCCTCCAGAATGTCAGATTAATATCATATGTTGTCAGAGTCGTATGCCTTTATTTTGTTACTTTGTAATATTTTGTCTGAAACGTTCCACTAAATTATAGAGTGTTATAAATTTTAAATGTGTAAAACATAATTATTATTATTAAATAATACGTAAGATATTCACTTTAACAAATATTGTTACAACATTATCACAGCTATAATTAAATTTAAGTCATTATTTATATAACTGAATGTATTTAATAATTTTAGATTATTAAAGAAAGTCAAAACATTTTATATTTAAAAATGCTTTTGACTCAAACTAATACACACCATGCATTTCATCTCCTAATATCATATCGATTTCTCCGGATCAATTATTTCTTAAATAAATTTATTCTCCCATCAGAGATTCATAATCAAAAACAAATATTATTAAGTACAGATAAGTTTGTGTCTTTATAATTTCAGAATCATTAGTTTTGCTTATCCAGTCTTACGGATATTGCGGCTCTAATCTATGTGTAACTTACTCCAAATTAATTTAGCAATTACTTAATGTTTGAAGTATAAAACATTACATTCCACAACCATAATTTACGAACAGTATTGCTTTGATAGTGGTTACGTAAGCCTTGGGTTCATTGCTTTTGATCTCACCGTTGGCGATGTTTCCGTCAAGCTGTGGGTTCTTTTAGTTTTAGTTTTTATTAACGTCTCACTAGAAACAACAGGAGGCTATTGGCGACTGACCTCGTAATATTGAACCACGGTCAAGTGACAAGGACCACACCTGAGCTGTCACCCCCCTCTCCTAACATCCACACGGAAGGACTATAACAGATTTAACGTGCATCAGCCCTGGCTACTCGGACAGGTCTTTGGCGGCCAATGATCGAACCCGCGACTTAACGAAAATCCCAGGCCGCTAGTCCACGACCTTGACCACTATGTTACCATGGCCCTAGCTGTGGGCTCAAACCCCACTGGTATTAAAGACTCACCGTGCAACCTGCATGATTCACGTTAAATCTGTTGAGGTTCCATGTCCTCTATTGGTGTGGAAGAGAAGTCTTAAAAGGGATGTACCAGATCAGATGACGTCCTCGTCAATCGGCCGTGTGTTGTTTTAAATTGCAACCATAAACAACATCTACGCTCTGCTCTTGGTATATCTTTGATCTACAAATTTTGCCTTGAATATGAGAACTAAATAAACTTATTCTTCTTATGTGTCATATAAATTGAGAGCATTGATGGTATTGTTTCAATACCATGAATTTCACTTTGGACTGGTCATTGTTTAACTACTTGATCCATTTGAGATTGGGAAAAAAATAATAAAAAAAATATTAAATAAAATCAATTAAACATCAAAATTCAAGTTATATACTTTAAAATGGTTAAAAACTTATCATCCATCGCCAATAGCAAATTTGGTAGTTCAAAAATAATTATTAATGTAGAAGAAATATTTTGATGTTTAGGATGATATATAAATTATATGATTTACAAATAAATCATAACACTAATACTTCTGTCACTGAAAACAGATAACGAATAATTAAATATGTTCTTATTTTATAAAAATTCTGTTTATTTTTTTAAAAAATCTAATAAAATTGAAAAAATAGGAACTTTATTCATATTTTATTAATAATTTATTTGTCATAAAATAATTTCACTGAAATGCAATAAATTTGAATTTCACTTTTTTACAGTAATATCAAGTACTGTAAAAAATATATCATATTACTAACTCTGCATGAAACTAACGAATACTTTATATTCATGATATTAAAGGAAATAAGAAATAGGTTCTTAAGAATCAACATATTTAAAACAATGATTCATAAAAATTATGAAAATCTTCATTCAATTAACTCAAAATCAATTATAAAATGCACTGACAAAATCTAGAAATGAAGAGTAGAACTCGATTTTCTGTACCAGATATTTAATTATTTATTAGAAAGATGTTGAAACAAATATAACTTCAGTTTCCTTCTAATATTTTATCAATGTTTAATTCTCATTCAAATAAACTGATAACTAATTTCAATTTTAATAAAGTGATTTATTTATTATGTATCAGATATTCTATATATATTTAAATACAAATAAGAAGCATCTGAAAGGAGAGAGAGAGATCCATATGATTTCGAATTTTGAACAGTATTTAAAAATATTTTAGCATATTAATTATAAATATTTTCTACAAAGCATTAGTTTTCTGTTTGCACATATAATTCTATATCTACGTCTAAATTGTGTAAATGTAACTGAGGTAAATATTAGTCTACGGTCTTTTTAACTTGGCAAACAGTATAAGTAACTTTTTTAATGATTTTGACGTAAACACTAAAATGCCAAAAAAAAAAGAAAAGAAAAGATTTCGTTATTAATTAATACACGAAACCTTTTGTGACTTCTACTAATTTAAGTGGTTGTACAGATCTCATTTCACAAATCATATACAAACCATTTTCTGTTTAACTAGCATGGTATTTTCATTGAAAATTTATTTTTGCTTTTTTTGAAACTGTATGTAGTTTACAACGTATTTTTTCATTATACAAAGCATTTTGTTAGCTTCATAAATATGATAATGCTATTACCCATCATGAATAATAAATCTGTTTTCAATGATAAACGTAATATTTCTTAAATAAATTTACTACTTACACAAATTTTGCTTCATTGTTTATTTCATTGCCACATCTTGTTACTGCACCTGAAGCATATAAGCTTCTAAAGTAGAAAAAAATGCCAACGATAGAAAATAAGAATGAAACTAAACGATTAGGTAATAAATATATAAATTGTATGTTTTTGTAAGAATTAAATATTAAAATATTAAAGCAAGCATTTTAAATATGGAAATAAACAATATAATGTTGTTTGAATATTATAAATGAAAGCCAACGATAAATAATGAACTTATTATAGCTTAAGAGAAATGCAAGTATTGCTGCTGTTAAAGATAAAATTCAATATTTCTATACTGATATTCTCAATAACATAGAAAACAATTATGTAATTTTTAAATAAAGTGATTCACTAAAGAACTCCCCAATAAGAAGGAGTTTCTAAGAACGATTTAAATGTGTTAAACCAGTCCTCCCGGATGAAAACATTATGTGATTGTAAATTGTTGATTTAACTCGAACAAGATAAAATGAAGCATAGACTAATGTCATGATGTATTTACATGAGTACTTTAAATCATACTATAATTCATAAGACAATTCTATAAATATATTTTCAATCATTTTATGTAACTTTTTTATAATTTAAGATTGGATATTCAAACTCCTTTAAATTTATCATTAAAATCATTTAAAAATAATATAGTCGTTTAAACGAAATTATCGACTTATAATTAACATTTAAAAATATTTTGCTCTCTTCAAGACTATTTTTGTTGTAATATCTCATTTATACGAAAATCTTATTATATTTTATGAATATATGTATAGAACTGAATGCAGAATTATATTTTCATAGACTATTAGTAAAAAGGAATACAGTAATTTTTTCGTTTACCTGCTTCAATTATTTCAACTTATACTACTCCTAAACTTTTAAGCAAAATACATTAAATGAAAATATAACACGAATTTTAACGTGTAACATATTTAATTTTTTTTAAAAAAAAATGAGTAAAATATCACAGATGATTTAATTTTTTTCTAATTGAGATGGCATTTTCTGTAAAATAAAATTCAGTAAAATAGAAAATGTACTTTAAAATTATAAAAAAATAACAATAAATGTATCTTAATACTAAAAATATAATTAAAATGTGCTTGGCAATAAACCAATTAATAATAGCTATTATTTTCTTTCATTTATCAATAATAATTAACTAAAAATAATAATAATTTGTTCTCTCTAACTTCTGAGGTTAATTAAACTAATATGATATTTGAAAATCCTAACTCTATATAATATTTTGCTACAGTTTTAGAACGGATTCAAGAATTGATTAACAAAGACTTTTTTCCATAAATGGTGCTGAGTTCCGATGATGAGAAAGTATGACGTATTTCATTCCTGCAGTACAGGCGCGCCAAATGCAACAGAACGTTGTCTGCCACCAAGTGAGCGTAAAGAGGAAGGTATCATTCTCTCAACAGCAGTCACCTACATTGCAGGAGTCTATTGAAATGTATGTGATAAGTTAAAAAGTCCGAATTAACAGAGTTCCAAAAAGGAATGATTGTTGGAGCGCATTTAATTGAAGCATAGGTAACGGAAGCAACTAACCATTTGGGCTTTGCAAGGAGTACGTTATCAGCTGTTATGACAACGTACACAAAAGAGGGTAAGACGACGTCTTCAAAGCACAACAGTGGCCAAAAGCCAAGGCTTTCTGATAGGGATAGACGGATCAAGAAGCGCACAGTAGCCCGAAAGCACTAGCAGTCGTTATCCGAGATAACAATCAAAATGATCAGTCATCTCCAGGACCCTGTTTCAACAAAAACTGTCAAAAGGGAACTTTATACTGGAACATTTATGGCAGAGCCGCAAGTCGTAAGCCCTTGGTGACAGCAACTAATGCTTTCAATTTACTCCAATGGGGCAGAGATCACAAAGGCTTGTCCCCACAGCATTAGCAACAGGTAATATGGTCAGATAAATCGTCACCTTATTTCAGACGACCGAACGCGTTTATGTCTGGAGAACGCCCAGAGAAGCGTTTAATCCTGAATGCCTCTTGCCGACTGTGAAGCATGGAAGTGACCCCATGCTTCATATGGTACAGGATGCGATATCTTGCCGAGGACTTCAAGAATAATGTTCCACTTAATAAGACCACTTATAATGTAATAATACCACTTCTTATTCTGAATAGGAGAATCACATCCAATCACTATCTTAGCATTCTAGGGGATCATGTCCATCATTTTGTCCAGACTGTATTTCCAGAAGATCGACCACTTTTTCAAGACGACAACGCCCCTATCCACACTACTAGGTGTGTTCAAGAATGGCTCGAAGAGCATGACGATGACAATGAACACCTTGTCTGGCCCCCTCAATCTCCGGACTTGAATATGATAGAACGTTTATAGGAATATTTGGAGTCCAAACTTCGTTCCCGATTTCCATCTCCATCCAGCCTTTCGGAATTAGAGACCGTTTTGCAGGAGGAAAGGCTTAATATTCCTTTAAATATTGTCCATGACCTTTATGTATCTATCTCAAGTGGCATCAAATCTTTAATCAAAGAACGGTTCAACTGCCTATTAATAAAGATTTTCCATTATTTTACAGGTATTAGTATTATTTTGTCCTCCATCTGTATGTATATATATATATATATATATATATATATATATATATACATATAAATATATATATATGTATTCATATATATATATATATGTCTTAAATATTATTAAATTTTGATTATGGATGCTGACGCAAATTTATTAATGTATTAAGTTGATATTGGCTCATTTTTATTTAATTATTCTTATCATTCGTATTGTTTTTTAAGTTACTTCACCATATTTGTTATACGACTACTTCAACAGCTATATAATTTCTGTTGAAAAGCTTCATTAAGTCTCCAAAGATGTTTCATTCTCTTAAAGAAATTTTATATAAAGTAGATAGACTTTTATGTTTTTTTTTCCTTAGAAAAACGTATGATATGTAATGAAGTAATTAAGTAAATAACCATAGGCATTTCATCATTATTAATATAGGAGTATGAAATTTGCTTTGCTTGCGTTGGAATGCTGCCAATTTCCTTAATGTTTCAGAAATATTTAGACATGGTACAGTAATTACCTATTATCTTTTCCGTATTTTCATTTAAAAACAACGGGTATTCACTTTAACATTATTCTTGAAATTCAAAACTTTCTGACTTGGTGCATGAAATAAACTTTTTTGTTTCTTCATCATATAATATAATATCATTTCGTAAAATTTAATCAAGTACTTAAAAATACCTATACCAGTGTTATGGTTTATTTAAATATATTTTTTTCTGGTGATTAAAAATATTTTTTAATAATAGAAGATGGAATTTTTTTTAATTAATGCTTGGGAGACATGAAATAAGTACATTAGAATACAAAAATTTTATTTTGTAAGCATTTGAAAATTCTTCTGTTTCAAAAAATAATTTTATTTTTATATCTGAGTGACATTTTCAATACTTAAAAGTAAAAAAAAGGTTAATTCAGTTAATTTTGTATCGTATTGTTAAAATATGTAATAATTGTGAATTTCCTTAGTTTAGATATAACAAAAATTTAGGAAAACAATATTCTTGAATAAAACTTCTCGATATGAAAATCCATAACAAGTCCTTTACATTTATATATAAAACTTTTCAATAACATATTCACCAAGTAATTTACATATTTTGTAGGACGTCTAAATTTAAGATTTTAATTATTTCCACACAACATTTTAATAACTTGCTCCCTCTCTCTGAAATAAAATATTTGACTAACAATGTATATGAAATCTGAGTATCCGTTTACCAAATAACAAAAATTGCCTGAAATTAATTCAAATATAATACGCATAAGAGTTAGTAAGAAATCGAAATATTTTAATGATTGAATCATAAATTTCCTCACATTAGTAGGCGGAATGCGGTCTTTGCATCAAGGATATAAAAAGTGACACGATTTACAAAAAGTTTCTTCAAAATCTGTTTAAAAAATAAATGGTTTGAAAGTTTGTGAAAACAACACTTGTTAAACTTGAAAACTTTAAATCTCTTCTGCAAAATAAGTTATTCCAAAAAAATCTGAAAAATTGACTCGTTATACGAATAACTAAACGAATGGAAGCATAAGCATAACATATTCAAATAAATGTGACACTATATAATTATTTTAAATATGTCAAAAAAACGTATTCGGCAAAAGACAAATAAAATTATATTAATGAGCATTAAAAAGTTAAAAAGACAAATCTGGAATCTTGCTATTGTATATTTTCCATCTACAGATCGTTTGATGTATTTTAACTTTCCACGTGTTACTTTTTTAAAGCATCGAACGCTGTTCAAGAATTCCATTTAAACAGTTTAAAATAACGTATAATGTATGATAATGACTCAAAATCTATCTTCGAAAACACCTGTTTGGAACATTTAAAGAGAGTTCCACCCGGAAAAGATTACTGACGCATTTCTGGGAGGAATTTTTTTCAGTTAAAAATCCTTTCTTAATGTCTTTAAATTC
Organism: Nephila pilipes; assembly: GCA_019974015.1. Taxonomy (NCBI): domain Eukaryota; kingdom Metazoa; phylum Arthropoda; class Arachnida; order Araneae; family Nephilidae; genus Nephila; species Nephila pilipes. Next base: position 258,471 of record BMAW01091553.1, on the reverse strand, counting down.
CTAAATGCGCTAAGGGAAAGAACAGAATGCTTAAAATAGCTAACCGGAAAACTTCACAGAATTCCTCAGAGAGTAAGGTAAAGTAATGGATTTCTGAACATTTAAATTGGAAATATCTAATGCAAAATGTTAGAGGTCGTGATTCCATTTTATTTTATTGTTCTCTGACTTAAAGCGTACAAAAGTTTCATTTAATGGCAGAGAATCTCAATAAATTGAAACAGTTTTTGAAATTTATGATCACTTTTGTCTGAAAAAAAAAGAATCACTCTGAAAGATGCTTCTCTCTTAGAGGCATGGGTTGATTTAAAATTTCAAAAATTAAAAATTATATATATATATATATATATATATATATATATATAAATATCCTTATCTGCTTTAATACTTATATATTTTGAATCTAAATTTTATATGAAAAAAGTAATAAATCGTTTTTATTCCCACCTTTGTTAATATGTTTATTATGTTTTCATTAAATAACATTATTCATATAAAATGTTCTCAGTAATAATGCATGTAAAAATAAATATACAGCTTTTCATACACTTAACTAAACTTTTTTAAATTAATATTATCTAGTCTTTTATTTAGATATGTGAAGTATCAAAAAAAAAACTCCATATAGTATGCATTTTTGTTATTTTATCTACATGTGTCTTAAAAGTTTTCACATTTTATTTTTCAAATAAATCTTATATAAATACAAGAATATTATATCAATTAATTATACTAAATAATAAACAAATTAAATGGATCCTAAAGTAAATTAAATTCCATCGATATATAAACAAAGTTTCGTTAGCTTACTGATCGTTTTTCTAAGTTATTTCATTCTTAATTTTTTTATATTTTTTTTCCACTTTTAAAAAAGTATTTATTGTTTATTTCTTTTTATTATATGTTCATTGTATGAAGTATAACTATATATTTAATTATATTTTACGTGTGTTAGCGTATCTCTGTATATATTTCGGATTTTGAGGAATATTTAAAAGGGTTATTTATGAATGAATGTTATTAAAGCAATTTTACTAAATAATTCTTGAAATTAGTGTAATAAGTGTATGGAAAATTCTTTTATCCTATGCAGTTAATGTAGTCTCCTTGTGCAATAACATTTATTTCTTTAATGTATTACAATAACAAATAATTTATTTTCAAAATTTTATCTAAGTATTTTAAATTTTTATTTCTCTTTAATAACTTAATTTTTTTAGAAGAAACTAATTTGACAGTCAATAACGACAGAAGAGTTAACACAAAGAAAGGTTTTACCCTCATAAAAATATGACAGTCTAGCAAATGATCAATAAGTCAACAATTCTTAAATATGAAAAATCAAAGCAGTAACAATCAACTCAGATGACAGTAAATGACAAGAAGTTGCAAACAAATCATGGAACTTGTCAAAGTTCAATTCTTCACATTCTATTCAGAACTCTATGGTCAGTACAATTTGCACAATGTCAAATTTCAACACTTTTAGACATTTCCCATACAATTTTATAACACAAATCTTTCGAAAGGATATTTAAAAGTTTCTATTGTACTTTAAAGTAATAAAATAGTTTTACTTTATGAAATAAAATCATAAATTTAATGTTTTGTGCATTGTTTATGAAAACGTTATATAGAATACATACTCGATCAAAATGGCAGATTTTTTTTTTTCAATTTGAAATTGAGATAGCTGATACAATGCTGAAAAAAAATGAAAAGTGTGTGATTATAAGTGCAACCCTTTTCTCTTTAAATTAAAAAAAATAATTTTGGTTTTCACTTAAGGTTCTTCCACTGAAAATTAAAAAAATTGCTATAATCTTAAATTTTACTGAAAAATTATTCAGTAAATGTAATGCAAAAGCTTTTTAATTTATCTCGATAAATCTATTTCCACTGAGTTTTCTTTAATTAAAAAAACAGGACAATGAAAAACCTATTTTTTATTATTTTACTTATTGCTATTTAAATTAATGGAATGAAAGTAAGAGAAAAAAGTTCATATGCTCTTAACTCTAGTGTTCTTCCTGATCTGTATGAGATATGTTAATCTTATTATATTAAAATAAGAGAGAAAGAGGGAATGAACATAATATTAAATATAACAAATACATAGAAGGAAAAGTTTGCATGTGGTTTTTATAACCAATAGTAAAGGTTATATATCTATCACTGACTGTATTACTGGAAGTGAGAGATAAAAAAAAACTGTATTTCTTTCGTTTCACGATAAGCTATTTGAAAAATTCCAATGCATATTATTAAAGATAATTTACATTATTAGCACAATTAACTATGTAATTCATTCATCCGATTACAAAAAGGCTAGAAAAAAGGTAAATTCACAAGATCAAAGTTACAATTACCATCTTCAAATTCTGTGCAAAAATAAAAATCTCACCCTCAAATACCGTTTCTTGATAAATCTTGCTCTCGTTTCACTGTTGTAATTTCCTCTTAGATTCAATTGCAAAGTAATATAGTCATATGTTGCTTAACTGTGAAACACTGAAACCGCTAAGTGGAGGTATTGCCAGCACTAGCCGTATTCTCACACGTATCTAATAATTATGTAAGAAATAATTTCTCAGATTGAAACACAAATAATCTTACACCAAAACATACATTGTATAATAAAATAATGTTGTAAGTAATCATTCCATTAAAACACCGGTTTTCTCAAATACCTATACTCGGAACGATACCATTGTTACTGTTATGTATTTGGCATCTCTTAATGCTGAAAATGTCTAAATGAGTTTATATGTACATTTTATTCTTACTTCGGTTATGCTAATATTTAGAATACATTTCAAATGATAGAAAAAATATTTAGAAAAATAGGCCAGTAAAAATTATTTATGAAATTAGTTACAACTACAATTAAAATAAATAAATGCGTTTCAATGCTTATTTTTCGCAAACTCTTAAGCAATTTATCACTGTGAAACTAATTGTAATTATAGATGATTTCATCTTACTGTAGTAAAAATGAATAAATAAGTAGTTGAGTGCTTACTGATGTTATTATAAGAAATTAAATTGTAAGTTTAGACAAAATAAAACTAAAATGTTTACCCATTCGTTGAATAAAAGAGCATATACCTTCAATTGCAAAAAATTGGATTGCACTTTAAAAATATGAAAGTTTGGTCTGCAAATTTAATTGACTTCTCAGTGACATTTTATGATAAAGAAAAAGTTTTGGTTTCTGGAATCCATTAAAAAACAATACATAACTTTATCTCCTCTAATTAATCCTTAACATAATTCGAAAACAGGAGCCTTTTGCTTCTTAACCATTTCTAACACCTTACGAGTCCAAAACAGCTTTACTTTACAGCAACTTCACGAGAAAACTGAGACTATTTGCTTTTGAAGCAAGATATAACACTACATCATCTGAAGAAAAGGGTTCCTTACGTGCTGGATTAAGGTGAACTCCTAATGGCAGCTTAATCATGGAAAGGTGTAGGTGGCGAAACTTTGGAACGTGCCTTTTGTCCGAATCGTTTATCTAAGTTGAAATTAAGTAAGATTGAAATGAAGTTGATTGCTACATAGGTATGTTACTCTTTTCATAATGTAACATATGTATGTGTTTTTACTGTATTCTTCTATATGTAAAGAAAAAATACTGATGCACAAACGAATGAAATTATTCTTTCTGTTTTACATATGTGATCAAATGTTTTTTGAAAAAATGCTATATTGTATGAAATAGTAATAATACTATATATATATGTAAGAGTATTTTTTCATACTTTTTTTATGTATCACTTTTTTTCATTTTCACCTATAGAAAAACTTGTGAAGCTGAAAACATTTTCCAGCATCCTCAAACAATCGAAATTCTAGATTGCTAAAACGTTCAATATATTTTGTGAATACAATTTCTTAGAAGTATGTTTTATAAGGTACTTTGTTTAAGCAATAAGTCTGTATTTTAATCAAATGATTAAAAGCAATTTTTTTCGCGCTAAAGCATACTTATTTCATTTCAAATTGAAATACGGTAATAAATTTATGCAAACTGTAATTACGATCGAGCAAAATGAAAGTTTTGGATTATCTATATTTTAAGAATTCAATAAATAATAACACATAATTGAACTTTAAAATAAGCTTTTGAAAATTCAAAGTGACAACAAAAATTAACATTCTGCAATAAAGAGGGCAAAGAATTTGTATTTCAAAGACACATTCAACCTCATAAAACATCTTTAAAAACGCACTTCGAAATTGATTCAACGAATGTATATATCATGACACCCCGATTTAGGGTGTAAATCATTATTAAATCTTAAACAATAAAAATAATAACAAACGAAATAAAGCGACAAACCTCGTAATACCTCGTATCTTAATTCAAACATCACAAAATTCAAGGCAAAAACACATTTTGCAGTTGAAATAATTCAAGCCAAAGAGAGCAATGGCTTTTGCCACTTCTGTGTCTCGCATACTCATTGGAAGCAAAAGGGCTTTAAATAAATGACTTTGCCTCCCAATGAAATAAAGTATAACAGAGGGGCAGAAAAGTTCCCTGCGTAATCTAGGAAGAGATTTTGCGAAATGTAAAATTGATTGATTTTATATATATCTTTTTCGTTTTTTAAAAGAAAGAAGGAAAAAAAAAATATTTTACCTCATTCCATTTTCTTTAACATAGTTACTTTAGCACGGCATACACAGTACAATTTGCATTTTCCACTTGGACTACACTCAATTTAAAAATTTATTATTTATCTCTCTTATATATTTTCTTCTTCTTTTTTTCTTTTCTTGGTCGTAGCATAAAATGTGATGCAGACGATGATGAACGAGGAAATGGAATTATTTCCGGAAATTCGGGTTTCTTGGTGGCAACCACAATCCTACCATTCAAAGAAGGAAATGGACTAATTTTCCGAAATTGGAAGCGTAAATGTTATAATTCAGTTCTCATTTTGGATTACTATTCGCTTGGTGAAGAATCTATTGGATTTAAGTACGAATATTCTTTTATTAATTTTTCTGCGTCTCCGTTCGCTCTTTGAGAATATAATGGGTTTTATAAAGTAAATGACGTTTCTAAATTTTTCGATAAATTGCTTTCAAAGAACTGTAATGAGTTTTCTTAAATCCCTTCTACGATTCTAAAAGCAAGGTTTTACAAAGAGTTTAAGTTAAATGCTGCCTCATGAAATAAAGAAATTTAAGCACATTTGAAAGATTTCTCGATTTCAAGATAAAATAGATATAAAAAAGTACATACTACTCTTGCAATGGGCATTTATTAAATATTATGAAATTTGATGAAAAATGTAAAAAACGTTTTCATATATAAATTCATTTAATTTCAAATCAGTTTTTTTTTATGAAAAATGCTTAAGTAACATTTCCATTTCAAAAACAGAATATTTAAGAAATGAATAAATAAAATATCGCTGTGTGGATTGATATCAATATAAATAAAGCTATGGAATAAACGAAATTTGATAGTCTAATTTACAATATTAAAATTCATAAAAAAATTCATACAAGAATCGTATTGATTGTCTCAGTAATTATGCTTATACTGCTTTCCTAGAATTTTAAAATGTATTTTAATACAAACTTAAATACATAAAATGATCTGAAACACATAAGATTTTTTTTTGTAGATTACGTAATGTAATTAATATCTTGTAAAGTATTTCCATTCTAACAAATTATGTGGAAATCTTTTGAATGTGTAAGAACTTTGAATTGATAACTATACATGGAATGAGATTAAAAGTCATAATCATGTAAGTGCAACTTAAATTATTTTAAAAATATTACTTTACTGAACTTGTCGAGTAATGTTTAAGACATTTCCATATTTGTCATTTAAAAATATTTGATATAAAAATGGATGAAACTGGTGTATGAATTTTCTTAAAAATTAAACATTAAAATTTAATTTAATGCTTACATATAATATAAAAAGTAATTCAGTCTAATGTATAATGAAATCATAATGAGGTATTTTGAGAAAAGAAGAAAAATACATTTGGGAGTAATTCACACTTGTGAGTAATTCATGATTTGACTTGACAGTCATGTCATGTTCATTGACTAATATTATAATTAGCATTATAAATGAAAATAAATATCTAACATTTCATTATTTTAACACAATAACTTTATTAAACTTGCTAATCGTAGTCAAGCTTAGTTGATTCTCAGTCAGATATTAATTATTATAAAAGTAAATAAAAGTATCACATTCACTGAGAAAACACAATTCAATTTCATACCCTACTTTGCATTGCGGTGGCTATGCAGTGGAATGAAAGGGAAGGGAAAAAAAAGTTTTTATCTTTGAAAATCTTTTTTTGTTAAATATTAGTGAATGACCTACATTTTTTGACCATCTATTTTCTGCATAAACATAAAGATGAGAGGGCTTATCAATTTTGAAGCATACGACATATAATTTCCCATAGGAGAAGTCTTCGTTTTCAAAATTCAAATCACATATGTTCAAAGATTATTAAGTATAATAAAACATTACAATTACTTATAAATATACATTATAATATATAAGTAATACTAATAATAAATTTAATATATGATTATAAATAATTGTAATTACACATTATAATTCTAAAATTATTTTTAATTATAATTATAAAAGTATTATTAATTTTAATTATAAAAGTATTATTAATTATAATTATAAAAATATTATTAGTTATAATTATAAAATTATTATAAATTATAAATATAAAAATTATTATAAATTATAAATATAAATATTATTATAAGTTATAAATATAAAAAATATTATAAATTATAATGCATATAATATTACATTTATTTTATTTTTATAAATAAATATAATCATATATGTTAAATTATTATAATTAATAAAATATAATCATCAATAAATATAACTAATTAATTTTAATTGGTATAATAATGTCCTATATTTTTATAACTATTAAATACATTATAATAATTTTTAATTATATAAATTTGTATATTATACTGATTATAAAGGTAATAAAAAATATATTAAAGATTTTCAAAACATGTAATAACGTTATTCAGTAAGAAATATACAATAAAGATCTATATATATCGACAAAATAGATAGATAGATAGATAGATAGATAGATAGATAGATAGATAGATAGATAGA